>LR990063.1:13000000-13590458 GCA_905147135.1 Blastobasis lacticolella
CGTCGTGATATGAATCAGTTTCACGCCCAGGCATTTTTAGAAAGCATAATAAATAATAAATCCCACCGAAAACGTTTCATGTGAAATAGGTAGGCCAAGTTTCTAGCTCCTAATACTTTTCCTAAAAAGTGATCAGATCTTATTAAAAGTCAAGCCTAACAACATATACAAATCCTAAATTTTCATATTTTAGTTACAGATTTTAAAACAAAACGTAGACAGATTAAACCCAATTCTCGGAAACGACGTCGCGGCAGACCCAAGAAAAGGTGGACAGATGAGCTGCGGGCCTTCGATAGTGACTGGCAGACATTGGCACTTGATCGTGAAGAGTGGAGGAATCGGGGGGAGGCCTTTGCCCAGCAGTGGGATGATTCGGGCTAATATAGATAGATAGATAGACAGATTAAACGGTGTAAGCACTCGTACGCATATGAGTCGACGACGACGTCTGCATGTCTCACCCCTACCTGGATGAGCTCGCTTAACTTTCTGTTTGATTCCCATTAGATTTTTGACGTTTAAAAAGAGATCAATTTACGTAGTTCTAGTTCAATAAATTATTCTCACTCACAGTTTTATTCTCAATCATATTCACATTCTCATTCTTATTCTCATTCTCAATCTCAATCTAAATCTCATTTTCATTCTCAATCCCAATCTCATTCTCTATCTCATTGTCATTCTCATTCTCAATCTCAATCTCATTCACATTCACATTCACATTCACATTCTCATTCTTATTCTCAATCTCAATCACACTCACATTCGCAAATTTCATTTCGTGTATTACAAAGCTAACTAATATAAAGATAACAAACAGATTTCACATGAAGAGAATTTGAAAATATGTAGATACCTACAAAGAAAATATTTAAGTACCTAAGCGTAGTCAAGACTTTCATATTTTTTGTTACGATTACTCAAAAAAGGAACAATCACCAACCGTTTGGTGAACAAACTGTACAGCAAAACATTTTTATTGCAATTTGACTAGGTATTTTACAAATGCCCTAGGCAAGCATTTGGTCACCATCTCACATGGTGGTATAAGCGACGATGGTAAAAAATTATATATAGATATAGTATAAATTAGCCGATTAATTAAACGGCTAGCTATTTAAGCAGTTATTTAATTGAAAATTGGCCAAATTCATGAACTTTGAAAGTAAAGTCAAATGAATGATATTGCCTCGAGTTTACGGAGCTCTTCCATTTATTGTCATAATGCTAACCTAAACTAACCGAATAGAAACCTAATGCAAACTATTATTATAATTTGAAGTTATTGTGGGTAGGTTAGCATTGGAACAATGTGTGGAAGAGCTGCGTAAACTCGAGGCAATATCGTTCTTTCAACATCACTTTAAAATCTTATGAAACTGGCAAATTTCAACTAAATAATTGCTCAAAATGCTAGCCGTTTAGTTAACCGGCTAATTTAACAATATGGCTGCGACATATATACCACTTTCGTCAATCTCCTTTCATCCATTCGCTCTACACGCCCGAACCATCTCAACATCCCTATTTCTATTAGATTATTATTAGTTTCTTTTATAAGATATCCAAATTAAGTTTATAATGTAAAACGGGCACCTTATTGACGCGAGCCTGGTATCCCCCTCGGTTGTGGAACGAGCTGCCAGCCCGGACTATGAACGGCATCAGTTTCTTTGAATCCCCATCCACGGCACTGGAACATACATGTAATTGTGCATGAATGAAAAATTAAAATGCTTCTCTAGTGGTTTGGGTTTGACAACTCTGCGAAACACTTTTATATTAAATAACATCAATAAATATATGCATCAAATTTTCTAACTTTTGACTTCTTAAAGATAACATAATAAACGATTCTTTGTTTATTTCTGAGAAGGATATGTATAATATGGGAATTTTCATGCCATAAATCATAATTGTTCGACTCCAGACAAGCGGTTCAAAAATAGGGCCCCGGCATTATTCGTAAAATAGATTAGTTTTACTGACCGCAGCGACATTTGCTACTAAAACAATGCCAAACAAGATGCTTAGCAATTAGACAATGAAAAAATCATTAAATAGGGCATTTTTATTTTTTTCTAATCCAAAATAGGTGGCCAGTATCGCTGACCATCTAGACGAGAGGAGTCAAGAGCGCTGAGCGTAGTCAGTTCCTGTTAAAACCGCCTGACTGGAGAAGTATCTCCTCCTTACAGATTATCGCAGCCAAACAATACATATAGAGATACAATTGTGTTCCTGTCAGTGAGTAAGGTCTCCAGTACTCCATAGAGAACCTTGATTTCTAACCTTATTTTCTGCCAGAGTAACGTGACTAGAAGTTTAAGAGGTGGGCAACGCATTCGTGATTCCCCGGCTTATGTCTATTGTCGGCTGCAACTGTTATAACTTTCCATCAAGCGGCCTGCTTGACTGTTGGTCTACCGATTTCTATAAAAAATTGTGACTGCAATTAAAACTAAAACAACGATTTAGTAGCGCCCCTAGTGTTGCTGTTTTACATAGCCGGCGGTGACCACTTACCATTAGGTGGCCTGCTTGCATGTTTGTCTGCCGTATAACATAAAATAAATTAACACTTACGACTCAAGACAATGTCCAGCCGTCAGGACCCACTGCTCGTCGATGATGGAGCCGCCACACCAGTGCTTCCCATTCCTGGAGATAGCCACGTTGTAAGGGTACATGCTGATGCTGGTCTCCATGCCACCAACGATGCGACGCACCGCGTACGACCGGAACGCCCAGGCGATCTGCCTCTCGTCGTGAGCTTCAGGGAATACTAAGAAAGCGTGAGGGTTTGATGGAAGACGCAACAACTCCACTATCCGACTATCCGATCATCCGACCATCCAACCATCCGATCATCCGACCATTCGACCATCCGATCATCCGATCATTCGATTATCCGACCATTCGACCATCCGATCACCGGACCATCTGATCAATCCTCCATATACATACAAGCCTGATACCGAGAGTACCGCAAGGTTACATTTTTTGCCTCTTCCACAGTCATACATCCCCCATACAATTTATTTATGTTCCTGGAGATAGCCACGTTGTAAGGGTACATGTTGATATTGGTCTCCATGCCACCAACGATGCGACGCACTGCGTACGACCGGAATGCCCAGGCGATCTGCCTCTCGTCGTGAGCGTCAGGGAACACTAAGAAAGCGTGAGGGTTTGATGGAAGACGCAACAACCATTCGTCCATTCGACTATCCGACTATCCGATCATCTGACCATCGAACCATCCGATCATCCGACCATCCGACCATCCGATCATCCGATCATTCGATTATCCGACCATTCGACCATCCGATCACCGGACCATCTGATCAATCCTCCATATACATACAAGCCTGATACCGAGAGTACCGCAAGATTACATCTTTAGCCTCTTCCACAGCCATACATCCCCCATACAATGTATTTATGTTCCTCGAGATGGTTACGTTGTACGGGTACATGCTGATGCTGGTCTCCATGCCGCCAACGATGCGGCGCACCGCGTACGACCGGAACGCCCAGGCGATCTGACTCTCGTCGTGAGCGTCAGGGAATACTAAGAAAGTGTGAGGGTTTGATGGAAGACGCAACAACCATTCGACCATTCGACTATCCGACTATCCGATCATCCGACTATTCGACCATCCGATCATCCGACCATTCGACCATTCGACTTGCACTCGCTTCTAAAGTAAGGTCAGGTCAGAAGTACCCAATAGGACCACACTACGTCCGAATCGACTGACAGTGGTAGAAATTATAAAGTGTGTATATGGCAATATCGATTGGATAATCTGTCCGTGTCAGTCATTGCCCATTATTATTAAGGTGATTCGCACACTGAAACACAGCACCGTACGGTTGTGCGTGACGTGCGTTAGTGCGTAACATAAAGTTCTTTGAGACGTCACCGGTTTCTATGGAAATCACGCATAGTCGAACACACTAAAAACGCATCCACGCGCGTTCGTGCGGATCCGTCGTTTTGTTTCTTAGACACATTTGACACGCGTGCCCAGTAGTCAATATTGCCATGTAGGTCTACTGTAATACGTACTGAATTTAGTGCTGAATCCAAAGAGATAGTATATATTGACTGAATCCACGGGCTGTCCCTAATGAAACGTACAAAATATCTAATGCTTTGTAGGGAAATTTTCTGATTGTTCAATGCAATATACAGGGTGACCTTAGCTTCTGGACAAATAATGAAACCCTTTTTAAGACTGCTACTCAGCAGCATCATACAATAGGTCTATTTTTAATTAGAAAAAACGGATCCGCAGCAACGCGCGTAGATGCGTTTTACGTGCGTTCCAATGTGCCAATGCCTGATTTCCATAGCAATCGATGACAGCTTAAAGAACTTTATGTCACGCAATAACGCACGTCACGCACAGCCGGTGCTGCGTTCCAGTGTGCGAATCACCTAAATACTATGGAGCAATGACTGACAAGGACAGATTATCCATTCGATATTGCCATATCCACACTTTATATTTTCTACTACTGTCAGTGGATTGAGACTTAGCGTGGTTCTATTATAGTAATTATAACCTTGTGGGGTAATAATAGCCTTATGATGTCTCAGGAGCCGATTGGCATTGACAGCTAGAATATTGTTATTATAAAACAAAATGGATATAGAGGCATAGAAAGAGCCTCCTCACAGCTGAAGTCACTATATATATTTCGTTTCCTTTTTAAATGCATATAACGTGTCCAAAAAGAAACGGCTAAAAGTTGTCAAATACCCGTCCATGACCACTGCTGTTGTCAAATTTGGAAATTCTAGCATTTTGTATGACATTGAGTCATTATAAAGTTGCGACAGAGTGACCGTGTACATTCTCTGTAGGTCGAGGCTCCGTCTATGCTCCAATATCTTTGGTTATTATTATTCCGTTTGTTCATTTATTTATTATTATTATCGTTTTCGGGCTAATTTGTTTTGTCTTTTTCTATTGAAGTACATTTTGGAAGAGAGATAGGTTTGTCAGGACCGTAGCAAAGGTTATAACTCTTGTCCTTTGTTATGTCTCTATATCTTGTTTTTAACCTCAAAGGCAGTTGGCACTGATGACATAAGCCGCAATATGGTTCTACCAATCCTAGATGTTATCGTTCCAGTATTGACAGCTATTTTCAACGATTCTTTTGCTTCTGGTGCGGTACCGTCCTTATGGAAAGAGGCATTGATTATTCCTATTCCCAAGAAATCCAATCCCTCGTCATCTTCCGATTATCGTCCTATATCCATTCTACCTTTTTTATCCAAGGTACTGGAGCGCCTGCTGACCAATTTCCTTTCTACATCTAATCTCCTTAATCCACTCCAATCCGGTTTCCGTCCTGGTCATAGCACAACCACGGCATTAGTCAAAATCACCGACGATTGCAGAAGGGCAATGGAGAATGGTTGTGTTACGGTTTTGTCCCTTCTAGACTTTAGGAATGCATTTAATACTGTCGACCATGAGATTCTGCTTGGGGTCTTGGGCATTCTGTGTATATCATCCTCAGTTGTATCATGGTTCCAGAGTTATCTGGAGGGGCGCCGTCACCGTGTGCGCGTCGGTGACACGCTCTCCAACTGGACCAATGTTACCAGCGGGGTACCGCAGGGTGGCGTGCTTTCTCCCTTGCTATTCTCATTATTTATAAATGGTATAACAACCAACATCTCTTCTTACTATCACCTATACGCAGACGACCTGCAGATCTACGCTCAAGCTACTCCCGATAAAATATCTGAAGCTATATCTGCTGTAAACCGTGACCTGGAGCGTGTCTCTGCATGGAGCCGTAGGCATAGTCTCAGGGTCAACCCTCTTAAAACTCAGCTTATTGTCATCGGTAGTTCAAGAATGATATCTAAAGTCAACAAAATGGTACTTCATGATATTGTTTTCGATGGGGTTCGCATCCCGAGGACTGATACGGTGAAGAACTTGGGCATATTCGTGGACGAGACTCTCTCGTGGACTGCCCAGATCGCAAGCCTGAGCCGAAAGCTTTTTGCTGCATACTCTTCCTTGAGAAGTTTGCGTAATTTCCTGCCGATAGACACCAGGGTGGCGCTGGCGCAGTCTTTGCTACTGTCAGTTCTGGACTATGCGGATGCCTGCTTTCTGGACATTACTGAAGCCCAGTTAAGCAAACTTGAGCGGCTGCAGAATGTCTGCATCAGATTTATATTTGGGCTCCGTAAGTATGACCATGTCTCGAAGTATCGAACCAGGCTGGGTTGGCTCCCAATCCGACTTCGCCGGAATGCTCGTCTCGTCTCTCTTCTGTACTGTGTGCTGTTTGGGAAATCATCACCGGACTATCTCAGCGATCTCTTTACGTTCACGTCCGACACGCAGAGCCGCTCTTTGCGCTCTTGTCGTGATAGGATGCTGGAGATGCCTGCCCATACAACGGACTTCTACCATAAATCGTTTGCGGTGCAGGCGGCTGGACTATGGAACGCGTTGCCCCGCGACATTAGATGTGCCGAATCACTGCACACATTTAAAAATAAAGTAAAGCAGCATTATCTTATGTCTGTAGTGGGGTCATTGTGTGTGCTGTGGTTCTGGGTTTATGTCTGGTTTTTATTCTTTATTTATGGATCTGTGGGTATTTTGTTGTGAAGATGTATGTATATTTTTTTTGTATATTTTTTGTTATAAGTGATGCTTTTGTGTGCACTACCTGTCTGTTGTTATAATCCTGTGCGAGAAGCATACCAAGGTTGTCTGGAAGAGATCACATTAGTGATAAGACCGCCCTTTGTACTATCTACCATATTTTTTATATCTGTACTTGTGTTCTATGGTGTGCAATAAAGAGTTTTGTATTGTATTGTATTGTCCTTTTATTCCTTATTTATTTGTACCCACTGGATACTACTGGGGATATATACACTTAGTCTTATAAATATTAAAAAGAAACTTGTGTGTTACATACCGTCTTTAAGAAGAAAGAAAGAAAGAAAAGATATTCATTACACATAGCACACCACGACACAATAACAGTAACAGTTACAGACACAAGAAACATAAATAATTAAACATAATAAGCAATGCGTAGCCTCAATGCCACTGTCACAGAAAAAATAAAAAATTACGCTAATGAACGGCGAAAAAGAGCAAGTTTACATACAACAATATAAATATTTACTATTTCTTTTTCTAAAATTTAACGTTAATTTTTATAAGTACTTTCAATCAAATCTATTTTTTTTAATTCTCATAAATAATGTGACAATGAAAACTTGAAAATTTATTTTAAAAAATGGTTTTGGTAACTATATTTTTCTATCAATTTAATTGTTATGAAAACCAAAACTAAATCCAATTTATAAATCGAATAAAGAAAATAAAGCTTTGTTTTCATATAGAGTATTTCTGTGATTCTTCTGGCCACAAAAATATTACCTACTGTCAAGTATATTTTTATGTTTTATTATTGAGTAGATACTCATAAAAATATACAGGCTGTCCCAAAACTCGACGACATCCCGGAATCGGGTGAAAAGGCAAGTCATGCTGGTTGGCAGAAAAATGTTAAAAAAAATCTAAGTTGCATGATTTCAAAATTATAGGCGTTTAATAAAAAACGCGATATTGCACACCCTGCGACAGATTTTTCAGTCCTGTTGCCACAAATCTTTATTATTTCCCATTTTTTTTTTGCTGTGTAACCCCAAATAATGCTTCACTAAACTGTTATCAAAATTTTGAAACCAGCTTCTTAAGCTTGCATAAAATAGGACTTGTGGGTGGTGGGTAAACCCATTTACCCATGAAACTATGAACGTTGAATAAAAAAAAAATTTATTTAATATTTACACCATTTTGCAAACAAGCTTGCAGACTGCCTGATGGTAAGCACGTGCCTTTTTACGCAATTAAAGAATGTTAGCTTAACTAAAAGCAATTATTCCATTATCTTTTGATACAATTTATTTTGTTCCTAGATTAGTACTCGTGTTAAGATTTTTTTAAATTCTTCTTCGTTTTATATACCACAACACGATTTTAGCAAAACATAAAAAAAGTTCCTAAAAAATTGTAACAAACTTAGCTTTCGAACACGTATGTTTTCTTCAAAATTTACAAACATACACACATAATGTGTCATTCATTTATGTTGTTAAGGTAATTAGGCGTGGAACAGACGATAGAGAGTAAACAAAATTACTCTAATTAACAGCAAAAACCGTTTTTAATTTAATTTAATTTTAGAGAATCATAGCACTACCATTTTGTGCCGGTGGCCGTGGAGACCTTGGGCTGTTGGAGCGCAGAGGCTAAGAGCTTTGTGGGGGAAATAGGCCGTAGGCTCGGAGATATCACGGGTGACACCCGCTCCAGGTCGTTCTTGGTGCAGAGGTTGTCCATTGCGATTCAACGCGGTAATGCAGCGAGCGTGATGGGCACTTTTGCACCGGGAGCGGTCAGGGGTGGGTTATTTGGCTGACATAGATATATTGTTAAAATTAGTATTAAGTTTTGACATTGTATTGATGACTTTGTACTATTGTATTTTTATGGAATTAGCACGATAAATAATAAAAAATTACTTTAACAGTTTATTGTGCATTTAATTTAATATACTAATATTATAAATGACAAAGTTTGTGAGGATATATGTCACTCTTTCACAAAGAAACTACCGAACGGATTTCAATGATAAAACTTGGCAGAAATGTAGCTTATATAACTTATCCCGGAATATAATATGGTTCCCACGGGATCGGGTGCGGAACGTTATAACCAAATTTTATATGAAAATCGCTAGTAATATTTTTTGCATGACGCGAAATATCACGTGTATACGAAATAGTCGTATAGCTCAGAACTTCGAAACTATATACTTAAAATATATATTATTTATTTCAATACATATTCCTAATAGTATTTTTTATTGGCTTTGGATTCACAGGGGCGGACTGTCCACCTGATGGTGCGCGGCTACCGTCGTCCAGGACGTCTGCAAATTAACGAAGATGTGGTGCCGACCTTTGAGGTACCTGGAGACATGTCTCTTGAAGAACCCCATGTTTTAGTACAGAGGAAAGACGTCGGGAGGAGCTCCCGTTACGTGCGCGGTCTTTCTTCCAATTTGCCCTAACACTCGTCATCTCGACACAATCCTTTCTCCCTCATGTCGACATTCACACAGCTCATCATTATCTCGACATATATCTTTTCTTAGGTTAGCCTCTACTGAAGTCGCAGGGGTGATACCTACCCCTGCTAATGTGCATAAGAAGCGGTGACCACTTTCCATCAGTGTTCCACTTGCCTGTTTGTCTACCGAGTAAACATATAAAAAACATTCTTCTGACTGTCGTGTAGCGAGTAGTGTCCGACCGAAAGTCAATTTCTGGCCGAAATTAAAGCCGATTAATCGGCTATCCACAACCATCGAAGCCGCAGGCCTAAAAGCTCTAAGATATTTTGTTCAAGACTGACTACAAGCTACAATTAATAATACAAATAATTATAAAACTTTATATTGAAGGCTTATATAGACCATAATATAGAAAGGTCATTTAAATCATCTCTTTTATAGAGGGAATTACTATTTTAAAGTTGATATAGTTTTCAATTTATTTGTCAAAAATAATAAGAACCACCCTCAGCGAAACCACCGCCGAAGAAGAAGTGAATAAGGTTTTTGCTGTACATTGCGTACAGATGTATCAACTAAGATTTCCCATGCTAATTGAAACGTGGAAACGATCTTCACTTGTTGAAAGCATAATCAAGAATCAAGTACGAAGTATACGGAATTGATTTATCGCTTGACCAAATTTATTTGTCTATCACTGATTAGGACATAATTAGCATTAGGGTTCGTTTATGTGTCTGAATTTCTTTTTTTTCGCATTAGAATTGTTCATAAATAATACACATGTGGTGTGGCAGTGTGTGCTGCAGCAAATAATCTAATTTTGAATAAGAATTTTGTATAACGTCTTCTACAGGCGTTTTCTCTGTGTTGGCGCTATCACCAACAACGCTTACATTGATGCCGGGTTTGAAGAATTTGGTAATGACGGGTAACAGGAAATCAGTATGGGGTTATATAAATTTCTGGTTAAAAGTCAGTTTCGGAGTCGTCACCAACATTCTTCTCCGTATCTTTAACGGTAAGGGACAACATCGTGATGATATCTGCAGATTCAAGCGACTGAATGTGTAACCATAATCTAATCTGGCCAGGTGTGGCGTCAATATCCTAGCGTGCCTGGGCTCGGGATCCGCCTTAACCATGACCAAGGATTTCGCAGAGTTAAAAGTAGAGCGGCTACTATCTAACCTCCGTGACATTGCATCGTGGTTACACATACAGTCCCTCATGATATTTTCCTTCACAGCAGGCCGTTATTGCCGTAAAAGCATCAGTTAGATTTCTACTTATAACTGTCTATATTCATTTGGCGAAATTTTTATTTCAGTAGCTAATTACTTATGTTTTATTAGAGCAGTTGTATCTAATGTTATCAACTCAATTCAATCTTCGTTTATCATTAAGACATCCTTTTCAGTTCAGAATATCTCTCAAGTTAAATCTCCATCAAACTTGTTCCTTCTATTCTTTGATACAATATACAATATACAAACATACACACAAACTTCAAATATATAACATTCCCCTTTTTGCGACAACAAAAAACTTCAAGAAACTTATTTTTTTGTGTGAGACTCAAGATCAAATCTAAAGTAAAAGGCTGCTAAAAGGATATGGTATGCAATGTAAGTAATATCAAACGTACTACTCACGCTTTACTACTAACAAGTATTTATACTGACCTGGATACTCTCTCTCCTCATGAGTGCTTATTCTGTATCTTGTTGACGTCTCGTCGTTTTTAAACTTGTATTTCTCCTCTAATAGCAATTTGATGTCTTCTCCACTATCACGAGGTATGTTACCCTGCCGAAGCACTGACTTTTCGCCCACCAACGGCAAGCGTACATTGGAAACGTCTTGGTAATTCACTCTTGGCAGTATAGCATCTAGCGAATCCAATTCGAAACGCCTTTGAGCCACTGCCTCACTTCTGTCCTTAGCAGCCTCCAAACACAGCACATTGATGAAACACAGTTTCACTACAACTATGTATATGATCGCATCTTTATGTATATTTTTATACATTGTTTAGTTTATCTTAATTTATTGGTTTTCATTTTACGCCCTTGTGTTTCGATTTTACGCTGGCCAGGGGATATTAAACTTTATTCTGATGACGTTCCGATAACATGTTGTTTTATTGGTGAGTTTTATAGCACTGGCGTCGTAAAGGTTGCGATGAGGTTTCGGAAAATGCTTGTAGCTTCACGCGCCAATGTAATATTATTCAGCGGACCTCATCGGTTCAAAATACAAATTGAAACAAGTTAATTGTAAGTTAACTCACTAAATATCCTTCGCTCGGCTGCATTACCATGAAATATTGTCCAATAATTTGCTTTATCTCATTAAAACTGATTGGATTGTTTCCCTCTCGCGTTAGATAACTTGCGAGGAAAATTTTTCCAATCAATTTTTTAATCATCGACGGATAAATGGGGAAAAATGTCTACAAGATTGTTTCAATTAAGTTTGGCTCCGACGCTAATTGGCTTGCGTTGCCTCTTCCTTCATTACGGCGTGGACTCTCTCCGTTAACAGGTCGTTAGTGGGACTTGACGCAAAAAATCTGCGGTCAGAGAAAATATAATGAAACTTTGAGAAATTTTAATGAAATTTTAGAGACTTTTTGTGTTCATGAACGCTAAGAAAGCTAGCCTTTACTACATTTCTGGCCGAGTATTAAGATTTTTTATCCTTTATATTTCAAGTCATCGAATTATTTTATTGAATAATTTTCGGACAAAATTATACGAATCTGTAATTCTGCATTATGGTTGTTACGATATTTATCAAGGTTGATCTCTTACCTATGTATTCTGGTAGTCCTACGTCAATGATTAGAAACCTACGTACGCCATGTTATCAAACCATTAATCTTTGTGTCGTCTTGATCTAATCTAGAATCGCACGCGCGCGTCTGCCTACGACATTTGCAAGGTTGTCCATTTATTTACTGGAGCAATACTTTGTTCTTTCCCCAAAAGTTGCCTGTTCACATTCTACCCTTGTTTGTTCGTTAAGTATTCGTTTTCTCTAAATTATTTTCTCTAAAATACTAAGGCTTCTTGTTTTAAGTTTTGTTTATGTTTTCTTTGTTTATTGATTTAAGAGTTAATGCAAACACATAATGGCTCGTGTATGTGTCAATTGTGTCTACATCATCATCATAGCCCATATCAGTCCACTGCAGGCCTTAGGGCTCTCCCACGAAAGTAGAGGTTGTTGCCACACCCTTGGCAGGCGGCTTGGAGATCGCAACGGAAAACGCTGCTACCCATGTCATGTGATTGATCTCACGACAGCCGCCGATAGCGCTGTGAATGTGGCTAAGCCACAACAATAAACTGTTTGTCATTGACACGATAAGAAGAAGATTTTTATATATTATTATTTTGGTGGAAAAAAAGCTTGCGACCTGCCAAAGCAGCCTATGAACGTTTGCAAAACAACGACAAGCACTTCAAACATGCATAAGTATCTTAATCGGTCTCAGTTACGACCTCCAATTGCTCTGTTTGGGGAAACTCTTGACTCTACAGAAGCAAGAGTTTCCGTATTTAGTTTGCTGTTTAGTTTACACGTACGTAATGTTACGTGTGCGTACGTATATGTCTATGTGTACAAGTAGAATAAATATGTTTATATTTTTATATCTATTTAGATTGGTAGTTATTTTTGTTTATTAGTTTTATTAATATATATTGAGCACGTCCTGTCGGCGTCTCGTTATCACAACGCACTTCCGGGGATCTACTGGAAGCGATTTCTTAAAGAAATAAGTAGTGCCTGTTGAGCCATTTACGACCTATGTATTTCCTGTACACAATAAAATATCAAGTAATAAGTCAACTCTTGGAGGCATAAACTCCTTATATAGGGATATAGCTAAGCGCCTGGTTGATATTTTAGGTCAAGATGTTTAAGGTAAAGCGGCCAGCCTATTTAATATAGTTAATATCCCGGCTTTACTCTCGCGCGCAAAGATCCGGGCTTCGCCTTGACTATGATCCAGGATTTGGTAACTACAGTGCCATCTGACCTCCGTGATCCTGATTTTTTTTATGTTATACGGCAGACAAACAAGCAACCGAGCCACCTGATGGAAAGTGGTCACCGCCGCCTATGGACATCTGCAACACCAGGGCGAGTTACCGATACGTTGCCCGCCTCTGAAGCGGCCTCTAATATACCTCTTACACGATCCCATTCATAGTCCATGTTAAGAGGGGTACCTGGCCGGATTGGATCGTAGTTACACATTATATCGCCGGAAAGTGCGGGTACGTTTTGGGCAAATAGCGACTCACCCGGTTTCGCAAGTATACCAAACTACATAGGGTCTCCCGATTGGTTAATCTAAAGATTGACTGAAAAGTTCATTAAAAGCGGTCCAGCCGTTTCGAAGACTGTGCGGTAGATTTTTGTCTTGGTCGATAAACTGCAATGCCTCTGTGCAATCTCTTTGTGATTAAAATTTTGTTTCTTTCTGTTGTTCCGAGTGCTCTTCTATGGATTCAAAGCACATGGGACACCTCAGAATAAAAACTATGCAACACAGATAATAGTCCCCCGTCAAAGAACAAACTTATCTGACCTGGTGGACAAAACTGCAACTAAGTGTCACCATTTTCAAATTCAATGTCCACAACAATTTCGACGCCCGTCGTCACCCGGTTGGTTAAGTTTGTGGCACTGTAGTCCAACTTCTTTGAGCACAGACACTCAGCACAGACTTTCAGGGTCTTGGTGGGCACAGACTCTGCTCTTGAAGACAAAGAAGTTGGATAGCTCTATAGTCTAACTTCTTTGGCTCTATGTCCAAAATCTTTGGACCAGACATATGACAGATATATTCATGAGTCAATGATATCATCTACAGTTTAGATTTCGTCAATATTGGAACACTATTTATAACATTACATCAATTTACTTTTGATATCTTGTTGGTGGAGTAGGCATATTTAAATTAAATTTGAAGATGAGATGACTAGTGCAGTTGCTATAGTCATAGCTGTAGCTCTTATCATAAACAACATTACTTTGCTTTTCAATGGTAAGTTGCTATCTTGTTTGCGTCTAAGATTTTCTTTTTCAACAGTTTCGGCAATGTAGCACATTTATTATAATTTAACATAAATAGCGTTTGCTCGTGTCTTCGTCCGCGTGGAAATAGTTTTTATGACAGTTTGGCTTTTGCGACTTCGTTTATAGGTTTATTTTAAATGACCTCCAAATGTATGAAAGGTCTCGTTTTACCCAACCGAATTAGACGATACATGGCTGTGATTTTTAGTTAGACCCTAAATTACCACACTGTGAAAACCAAATCAGTTTAGTGGTTTCAGACAACTCACTTAAGATCGTATGAGCACCTGGACCCCACGGCTCAAGCGTTTCTACGCCTAACAGCGCAAATAGATGATCCCCGCTGTGGCGACAGCGGAACCAACATTGACACTCGTGATTGGCAAAGTTAATACCTCTGCTCCCTTTGAAAGCGTGCATGAGAGCATCTTGGGCACTGCACAAAATTACAAACTGACTGACAGCTGAATTGTCCTGCATTCTGAGGGGCAAAGAAACATGTAAAGAACTATAAACCTAAATCAATTAGTTACAATATGCTTCTTGCCGGTTGAACGTTACCCCATCATTCATCGACAACACCAAATAAATATTTCTCATTTTCAGAGAAGTTGTTGGAATCGAAATGCCTGGCCTCGAATTTGGTGCACTTAGTGAGCACATCGTTACTGCTTCGAGAATTCCCAATCTTCCCACAAGTTTTGAAGAGAAATTTGTCCATAATATGTTCGGTGTTGGAGGTATGTACATTGTCGCTTTTCAAAGTGAAGTAATTTTTACTCTCCTTAATAACAAGCGTTGATAGGAGAAGATTGAGACGTAGGTCAGGTCAAGAGTACTTCAAACTATCAAGAATGATATAAAAAGGTTGATAAATGTGGATGAATAGAACAGTATAGAATAGAATAAATCAGAATAGAACAGAACAGAAAAGAACAGTATAGAACAGGTTAGGACAGCATAGAAGAGAATAGTACAGAATAGAACAGAATAGAATATCTTTTTATTGTTGAGCTGTGTTACATGACAAATTATGAGTGTCAAAGGATTGATCGAGGTACAACACAAACGCAATTCTACCTATTCGCGATTCTACACAATATGGATTCCGCACAACTGACATTCAACACATTATTTATTCCACACAGTCTTCAATTATACACAAACGCGTTTCTTCCTGTTCGCGATTCTACACAATATTAATTCCACACAACTGCAGCCATTCAACAAATTCGCTATTCCACATATCTATTCGTCAACGCTGGGGACCTGGCACTGGATGACATAGATCTGGACCTAAGTTTAGTGGAACCAGTCAAGGTTGACCAAGGTCAACCCTTTTTAACAGACCTGGTCTAATGCTTTGTTGGTTGACTGAGGTTGACCTTGGGCAAACTTTACTAGGTCCTGGTCTAGTTCTTGGGTAAACAACCAGTCTCAAGGTGCCCAGCGTTGATCAGGTTTGTTGACCAGAGTTGACCTTGGTCAACATTTACTAGGTCCACTAAACTTACGCCCTGGTCTAGTTCTACGCTTAGGTTACGTTACAATACAACCATATTTAGGGTGCTCAGCGTTGACGAATGGGTGAATGGCAGTCCAGGGCCCTCAGCGTTGACCAGGTTTGTTGGATCAGAGTTATTATGAGACTTCTATGAGCAACGCGTTCCAGTTTGGTCTGTCAGTGTAAATTAACAATACAGTAACGGGCCACCTGACCTTAAAAGCATGGGTGGCCTAGTGGTTATAGTATCCGACTCGTAAGCGAGAGGGACCGGGTTTGAGTCCCACTGCCGCCATGTATCAATGACTCTTTTCTGAGTTATGTTCATTAGTTTAATACTAACCGATGCTCTTAAGGTGCGTACGAATTATTTTGCTCATTTGCTCAAATTCGTACGCGTCTCACGCGCAGCTCGCGGCGCACGCGCTCGCGGTGCGGTTGGCGGTTTTCTGTCCATGCTCAAAGGTGCCTCGGCGTGCGTGCCTCGCGAGGTTGGAGGTGACTACGAATGCGCGCGTATTGTTTATTGACACTTGACAACTTTAATATTTTCATGTTACTTAAACTGTTGGTGTTAATAATAAACAAATAAAAAAAAAAAAAAAAAAAAAAAAAAAAAAAAAAAAAAAAAAAAAAAAAAAAAAAAAAAAAAAAAAAAAAAAAAAAAAAAAAAAAAAAAAAAAAAAAAAAAAAAAAAATTTGGAAAACTTATATACTAAACAACATGGTGAGCAGAAAAAAGCGTTATGGGATCGAAAAAACTAAAATTATTTTAACAATCCCATCAATTATGATAAAAGCAGCATCAGCATTTTATTTGTGCGGCGCATTTGTGGCTCGCCGCGAGCACGTTGCCTCAACGAACAAACAAATGAGCAACTGAGCAGCCTCGCCGCGCGCGGTGAGCATGCCTCAGGCTGAGCCGCTCTAATTCGTACGCACCTTTAGGGTGAAGACAAACATCATGATGAAACTTTCAGGTGACCGAATGTGTAGGTAACCATGATCCAAAATGTTCAGATTCCCGTGGTAGCAGGTCAAATGGCAGTTGCTCTACTGTAATGACTTGATCTGCCAATCCTGGATCATGGTCAATGCAGACCCCGGGCAGTTGTGTGGAATTAATATTGTGTAGAATCGCGAACAGGAAGAAACGCGTTTGTGTATAATTGAATACTGTGTGGAATAAATAATGTGTTGAATGTCAGTTGTGCGGAATCCATATTGTGTAGAATCGCGAATAGGTAGAATTGCGTTTGTGTTGTACATCGATCAATCCGTGTCAAAGAATGAAGCAAGATAGTTGCCAGGACCGTATCAAGTGGAATAACATTGTTTCTCTAGACGATTATCGATGATAAAATAACACTATTTGTGGGGTATTAATTAGAAAACGATAAACCCACAGGTACCCATATCCATGTATATTATGGAAACTTCGGTTATGTACATATGGGGCGGCGTGCAACACTTCATACTGCACCACGCTGACGATATCCTGGCCCGTACTGTCGAGAGCAACCGGATGGACTGGCTGATCTGCCATTTCTGCTATGGAAAGAGCAACTGCGCCGGCATCGTGGCTGAAACCATTTTGAATGTTCTCAGCTTCATTATTCTTTTGGGCGCCTGCGCTGTCGTCACGGCCAAGTGACCTCCTCCTATATTCTGGTAGCCTGGTAGTTTGGATCGATCTCTTATGATGTTGAGTGTGTACTTTTTTATTGTTGTATTACAATAAAGTTTTGTATCGTTATATTTAATATTTAGTTTACATAGTTTTGTACTCGGCATCGCTTAGAATGGAAATAAAAATAACATGTTGGCGTTAATGACCCGGTTGTGCTCACGCGCACGAAGGCCCGGGGGATTTGACAGGTCAGATAATTACAGTGGAGCGGCTGTCATCTGACCTCCGTGACCCTGCTACCCGGGGAACCTGACCAGATTGGTTACACATTCAGTAGCGAATATACAGATTTCATCACGGTGTTTTCCCTCACCGTACGAGCATCAGTTATCATTCAACTAATGTACTTAACTCAGAAAAGGGTAATTTCGGTTCGAACCCTCTACCTCTCGCTTACGAGTCGGATAGGTTAACCACTCGGACACAGACGCTCCTCCTGCCTAGAATAAAATACAATAAAGCAGAAGGACATCGTGCAAAAAGTACCAAATATGTAGGAAAGTGTCGACCAAAACCTGATAACCAATTAGCTGGATAGAACGCTGAATTCTGAACATTTTTATTACCTCAGCCACGTCATTGGTACGACTGTTACTAGAGTTGTTTTTGAAGCTTGAAAATCTAGAATTCGATTGCAATCATTCAGACATTTTGCGAAGAGATATTTAAGTTGGTACCTAAAGGTCATAGACAAGATAGATTTTCAGGTTTCAAGAACAAATCTAGTACAAATATCTTTGAATAAAAATCTTGGCTTGATACGCTCCTACGGCATGGTTGTCGTGAAGTTCCGGATAACAACAAACTGAAAATTCAATGTGAGGGTGGGACGCCTACCCGCTTCCGTGTGAGGGTAGAAAGTCCACCCGCACATAACCGCAGCTGTCACCTTTTCATTGCAGTCTACTCGTGATCACGGTGTGTGTAACCTTACCCGAAACGTCAGGAAAACAAATCGAAAAGGTACGTCACGTGGGAGTAAGATGTGTACAGAACGCGAGTTCGGTTTGAAACAAATACAATATATCTTTATTCAGGTTAGGTTACAATTCGAACACTTAGTAACGTCAATATTTTATACGTAAGAAGGTACCTACATTTTATGCGTGGGTGTTTACAATCTATACATAGGTAGTATAAAACAAAGTCGCTTCCCGCCGTCTATTCCTGTCTCTATGTAGGTATGTATTTTAGCGACCTGAGTGTCATGAGTTAAGTATTGTCATGTCACGTATAACGCCAGCAGTTGCTTCAAGAAATTGGATTTGAAATTGTCCAATACACGAAATTCAAGCTCAAGAAAATTGGCGCTCTGAAAATACGTCCAAGAAGTTTTACTGTCGCGAAGTTAAATCTGCTAACTGTAATCATGTGGTAACATTTTAATCGCACATGTTCGACGCAGATGCATGCGCCATGGTCACGAGTGGTACGCTTGCAACTGCGTCGAAATATCGTGGTAAAAACAATACTAACCGTGGTAATAAACCCGATAATATGTGCGATGAAAGTGTAGTGAATAACCACGAAAGTATTAAAAGTAATAAATGGGGTAGAGCTCGACTAGTTTAAGATGACACGCCCCACTACTTAGTTAGTTGATTTTGATGTGTGAGTGCAAATATTGATAACGACACTTCATCTGTGTGGGAGCCAATGAACGACGCGTGCTCCTACGTTTGAATCTCACCGGCAACTGAAAGACCAATTACAACGGCATTTGTATATGTATTGCGTCCATATTTTAAACTTGCTTGTGTGCGGTAATGCGATAGTGGGGCGCGTCATTTTAGATTAGACGAGCTCTAACTGCTTATTGGTTTTAAGAAAATGTTCACACCCATAGCAAACTGAACAATTGATTAGCATCTTTTAATCAAATAGGTATGTATTCTTAACTGAAAAACCTATAATTTTATTTTAATAAATTCATAAACTGTTTTGATTTAAATTGTTATTTTCATTGTATTACTTTGTTATACCTACTAACGGTAGTAGTTTTGAAGTAATACTACATAGGTACCTGCCTGAACCTGCCGGTATCAGGAAAGAGGCCCCGTGGGCGACCCCAGAAGCGATAGATTGACGAGCCAACGGCTTACGACGAAAGGATGCCGAAGATCGGACGAAATGGAGGAGAATGAGTAGGAGAAAGCTACACTGGCAGAGGCCGGGATAAACGCTAGGACGATGATGACTACATAGGTATATGTTTTATAAATTGTATGTAAAGTATGGCAATATTGAGTTCACTATTTTGATTGAATAGTGTTGTAATTGTGCAGCTTGTTGTTGTTACCAGTAGGTATAGCTAGTGTCAAATAAGAAGAGACTTGGCGGGTCACGTGGTTCGACATGCGCTGCATACGATTACCTGCGCGAAATCCCCTCCACTGCCATTTGACAAGACTCTTCTTTCGTGACGCGGGTTATAGTACAGCTGTTACCGCCACATAATGGACAAAAGAGTTGACACTCTCATAAACATAAGCTTTGAATGAGGTAAGAAATTAACAACTAAAAAATTAATAACCGTTTTTTATTAGGTAAAACGCCGATGTTATATACAAATGTACAATGTATAGGTACAAATGTACTAAATAATCTATTAATTTATTTATTATGACAATATTTGCTAATCAATACAATATTAAATATGTTTTAGCCATAGTGATTGTTTAGAGTATTATGCATCTTGCCCAAACGTTACCATAATTTGACCTAAGTTTGTCGAATTTGGATGTATAACTTACCTAATTAAAAAATAATCATTGCGGCACAAGTGCGATTGTTTTCGCAATAATTTTGAAAAATAATAAAAAGCTACCCAATGCTTCCGCTAGAGGCGCTGATGGTATCGCAGTTTTTCAGTGTTTTGCAAACAAAATTTTGTTACCTATGCGCAAAGGAATTTTCAACTTAAGATTACTGGAAATTATTCGGAAAAGAGCTGTAGATAGAATATAAAATTATAAGAATACAAGACACCACAAATTTAAAATCGGCATAACAGCACCATCTATTCCGCTGTAAGTAAACTAACAGTTGATAGTGCGATGTAACCCTGGTGGTCATTGTTACAGCTACTCTATCATAGATGGCGCTGTACCTGCAAACATATTTACAGTAGAAACACATTAACTTTAATAATTTCTTTAAATAAACTGCTGCGTGCATTATTTAAAAAAAAATTACAACTATTACTATTAACTAAGATTAACAACTATTGTTAACAAGAATTAACAATACATTTTGTTCACATTGGGAATTTCTGATTAATGTTTTTAGAACCGGTAAATAGTTTTAAGCAGCGGTACTAGATGGCACCACCTGCATTGGTTTAACAAAACAAACCCTTGATTTTTATTTACTCTAGGACTTTTCTATTGTGATTTCCGTTAGTACGCGAGTATTGCTAATGAATGACTTACTTTTAGAAAAAAAAAAAACACATTAAAACCCACACATTCGTTTTCGTTACTTGAACTTGAAAGCGATTTAGAACAAGTTCGTGGTTGAGTCTTTTGATCTTTTGATAAGACCTTACAACAGATAGACCCTCTAGGGTGACCCTCTACTGCTGGTCTACCAGCAGTAGGTCATCATCACGATTAATGTTCAGGCTGGGCTCGAGGGCCCGGGGTCCGCCTTGACCATGATCTAGGATCCTGAGGCAGATCAGATGTTTTCAGCGACTGCCATCTGACCTCCGTGACCCGCTTACCATCCGGTGGGCTGTCTGAGTAGCGTAAAAAAACCCGTGGGATTAATAAAGAAATGTTATAAAATCGAATTGAAACTATTCGTTTTTATTTTAAATTCACTTATCAGACCAATCAATTAGGTAGATTACTTGTCAATCGGAAATGCTTAGCTAAGTAAAGAAAGTACGATTCTTACCTAATCTATGATTAGAGTATGGCGAATCTTTAAGTGCTTCCTTTGGCATAAAAGTATTATTTAATAAATAATAAATAAATAAATATTCGTGGACAAATTCACACAGCGCCATCTAGCCCCAAACTAAGCAAAGCTTGTGCTATGGGTGCTAGATAACTGATATACTACTTAAATACTTTTTTTTTTAATACATACTTATTATAAGTATATACATTCTTTGCTTACTTCTAACAGTTTTATGAAAATTTACTATAAGTAATCTATTGAAAATACGCTCTTAAGAAGAGAATTTCGTTTAAAGTATCATCAAAGTACATCTCCCAGCCTGCTTATTAGTGAACTGAAAATATACCCTGAGGTCGACGCGAAGATTTTACGGAAATTTTTTTTTTTTTTTTATGTTATCCGGCAGACAAACAGGCATGCGGGCCACCTGATGGAAAGTGGTCACCGCCGCCTATGGACATCAGCAACACCAGGGGAGTCACCAATGCGTTGCCCGTCTCTGAAGTGACCTCTAATATACCTCTATTTATTTAACCATTTATTATGCACAAGAGAACTTACAGACAGTACAGCTGCTCTAGCCATATTTGACAGCTCCGCTTGCGTGATGCGTGTATGGTAGAAAATTGACAGGTCGAAATTCGACTATTTCTACCAACATCTACATTGACTCTGATTGTGTAGGATCATCCGCCAATCCGCCTCCTTTGTACACCGAAAGTACGTGAATTGTCTATGGACCAAGAATTTCTACCACAAACAGCTTATGTCAGATAACGTTAGCTTATGTCAAATCCCATACATTTTTTCTACCACAAACGATTGTAGATTAACGAAACCTCTTGGCTAAGGCCGCTGATCATTTACGACACAACAGGCACTACAGGCACTACTTACCTCTAAAAAGAAATATCTTCCAGTAGGTCTACAAAAGAGAGATATGATAATTAAACGTAGATGTGATTCTAATTAATATGTAACTGTCAGACGAGTTTGTGGCACTGTACATGGCGGCACTAGGGATCGAATTGGACACCTCTCACATACGAGTAGGACCGTTTAGCCATTAGACCACAGACGCTCTGAAGTGATAACTCTATAAATTCTCATAAAAGTAACAAAATCATGTAAAACAATGCATGCGTCATGCAACAATCATTGGAGCGTCGGTGGCCGTTTAGGGTAACCAACTCGTAAGCGGTACCGGGTTCGAATCCCGCTGCGGCCATGTACCAATGACTCTTTTCTGAGTTATGTACATAGGCGTATGAAGGGGGGGAGCCGGGTGGGCCGTGCCAACCCCAAAATGGTCTGGTGCCCACCTCAGGATGCTCACTGGCTGTACATTGGCGATTGACTCGGCTTCATCGGCCACCTCAGGGGCCTGGAAAATAGCCCTAGATACGCTAATGGTTATTTACTTAGTTGAATACTAACCGATGCTCTTACGGTGAAGGAAAACGTCGTGATGCAACCTGCCCATTCGGGCGGCTGAATGTGTAACCATGATCCAATCTGGTCAGGTTCCCCTGGTAGCAGGGTCATGGCGGTAAGATGGCAGTCATCATCACAGCCCGTAACAGTCCACTGCAGGACTTACGGCCTCTCCCACGAAAGGGGAGGTTATTGCCATAATCTCCACGCTTGGCAGGCGGGTTGAAAATCGCAGTGTTTAAATATAACAATGGAAAATGCTGCCCATTTCCCAGAATACGGAGACTCTTGATCTTTTGCCTCGAAAACATTAGTCGCCTTGTACGACGCCCATGAGTGTAAGGGGTTGGTGCTATTCTACTCTGCCGGACACCACACGGCCACAGATCGCAGTCACTCCACTGTAATTATTTGTTGTGTTAATTACCTGATCAGCCAAATCCTGGATCGTGGTCAAGGAGGACCCCGGGCCCTCGTGCGCTAGAGCACAGTCCTGAAATTAACGCCAAGATGATTTGAAACATTATGTATGATCCCAAATAACGTATTTGTGTCACGCCTACATTTCAAAGAAATAAGGTTAAAAGACAGGTACTTATATTTACAAAATTAATGCCGGAAATGCACGGAAGTGGTTAGTAGGTACAGTGGTACAGTGCAAAAACTGCATAAGTACCGAAAAAAGAGAATGTAAATTACGTCAACGCTGGCTGGCCTACAAAGAGCGTCGACATCAATACTGGATCAAAAATATAAAAATAAAATGGATTACATGGTGTGGTATAAAAATATAACACGTAAAAAATTTTATACATATAAGTACCTATACATATAATTTTTTTTTTGGTAAGCAGTCACCGCAGTCTATAGACGTTTGCAATACCAGGGGCATCACTCTATCACCCTTGGGGCATTATTTATTCATAGCCATACTTTTTTTTTTTTTTTATGTCATGCGTTAGGCAAACAGGCAAGCGGGCCACCTGATGGAAAGTGGTCACCACTGCCTATAGACATTAGCAACACAAGAGTATCGCTAATGCGTTGCCCACCTCTATAACACGTTGCTCTGGCAGCAAAAAGCAAACTGTTTCACAGTAATAAAATTACAATTAAGTAATCAATTAGATACTAGCAATTAACTATAAATGGGTACAATCAAAGTGTAAGCTGTGTACCCAAGTATATTTATTTTATTTTATTTATTTATTTCCACACATGTTTACAGCAATAAAATTACCAATTAATTAATTACGAGCAATTAATTATAGATATGTTACGGGTAATGTGTGAAACCTAGGCATTGTCCGGCTACCATTTAGGAATTGTGTACAATGCCTGGGAAATGTAAATCTTAGACAAATTATTTTATTTACACATTTCCCAAAGTGATTCGCCATTGTATACAATTCCTAAATAGTAGGCGGAAATGTATGTTTTGTTTTGAGGATATGTTGACAATAACACGGGAAAACTCCACTGCTCCGGCGACGCTCAAAAAAACACTCGAATTATAGCCGCAGGAGTAATTTTACAAATTTTGCGGGCCAGTGTTTAAATTGCAACTCCGAAAGATTTGAGATTTAATTCGCTGTGGTTCATAACAACGCCGTGTGGTGTCCGGCAGAGTAGAATAGCACCAACCCCTTACACTCATGGGTGTCGTACAAGGCGACTAATGTTTTCGAGGCAAAAGATCAAGTCTCCGTAGTCGGGAAAATGGGCAGCAGCATTTTCCATTGGTATATTTAAACACTGCGATCTCCAACCCGCCTGCCAAGCGTGGAGATTATGGAAATAACCTCCCCTTTCGTGGGAGTGGCCCTAAGTCCTGCAGTGGACTGTTACGGGCTGTGATGATGGTTCATAACAACTAAGATGCTCATCGCTTTTCACTTCGCAACTAATCCTCAGTACCAGAAGTGACATTTTTATAGATTCAGATTTTTGACAAATCAAATAAATCAGTGAAGTGAACAATTTCCGATTCCTGTTTAGGTAATGTATGAAATTCATGGAAAAATTGTATGATAACATTTATTTTACTCATTTCCTGTCGATTTTAGGCAATATGTATATATTTCCTACAATTATCGATTCCTGTTTAGGAAACGTATGAAATACCTAGGAAAAGTGTATGATAAAATTTATTTCACACATTTCCAGTCAATATACATTTCCTAGGAATTATATATAATGACGGATTATTTACAATTATGGTGCGATGTACATAGTCAGGCCCCATGTCCCATAGGGGTAGGCAGAGATAATTGAGTTTCGTCACAAGTCACGATCCTGACACACTTCTTTTTAATAATGGCTTTAGTAGGTAAATGACAAGGAGATACTCAAAGCCATGTGAAAACTTATGAAAATATATTTACTGGAGTTACTGGCATCTAACCATACTCTACGTTTAATACTTGCGGAGAAATAACGATAAGTTCTTAGTACAATACAATAATTTAGATAGACAATAACTAGGACACGTTGAATTTTATTGCTATTAAAATAGATTTATATTATAAGCTACCCTGTATAATGTCCAAATCAGGTACGTAAGCAAAGCAAATACAGGTAGAATTCAATAAATGTCAAGACTGTCAAAGGTCGGTCACTAAGGTGAGGCCCTTGTTAGTACTGAAACAGGGTCACTAATTGCATGCACCCGAAATACGTCGCTTTAAATTTTCCAAAGCTATCTACGCAACGAAGAACCTTTATGATGCGTATATATGCGGCTAAGGAATGGAACGCGTTGCCTGCGAGTGTGTTCCCTGATCATTATAATTTGGATTCCTTCAAGGCTACAGTGAATAGGCTGTTCCAAGACGGGCTTCATCTTCGGCCGCATAGTCACTTACCAACAGGTGAGATGGCGGTCAAATGCCTGTCTTGTCTAATATAAAAACAGAAAAAGGAAAAAAACTTGTAGGAAGTTAAAAATGTAAAAAACCTTTAAATTTTTACATTTTTAACTTCTAGGTGACTACGGAGAGAGACTACGGGTTGTAGCATCGGTAGGTAGGTACTTGCCGGCCGTGTGGTGTCCGGCAGAGTAGAATAGCACCAACCCCTTACATTCGTGGGTGTCGTACAAGGCGACTAATGTTTTCGAGGCAAAAGATCTAAGCGCCTCCGTAGACTGGAAAATGGGCAGCAGCATTTTCCATTGTTATACTATAACACTGCGATCTCCAACCCGCCTGCCAAGCGTGGAGATTATGGCAATAACCTCCTTTTTTGTGGGAGAGGCCCTGGGTCCTGCAGTGGACTGTTGTGGGCTGTGATGATGAGGTAGGTACTTTATGCCATTCTAGTGTCGGTTATGGGATCTGACGCGTATACTGATTGTTTTATACCGCATAGGTGGCTAACAAGCTTACAGCCCGCCTAGTGGTAAGCAGTCACCGCAGCCTATGTACGTTTGCAATACAAGGGGCATCACCCACGCGTTGCCGACCCCGTAAAAACTTTTCACCCTTTCTTGAAGTACATGTTGTACTCTGATGTAGACTACGGAGGGTTATGGTTATAGCGCAGGTAGATACTTTAGTCGTTAGTTCGAGTATCGGTTATGGGATCTGACTCGTGAACTGATTTTGTCTAAAGATGCACTAAATACCGTGAATGGTGCTATAGCGGCAAAGGAACATTTTCTTGAAGTGGTAATGCAATGCAATTATGTTTTAGTACCTACTATACGGCCGTGTGGTGTCCGGCAGAGTAGAATAGCACCAACCCCTTACACTCGTGGGTGTCGTACAAGGCGACTAATGTTTTCGAGGCAAAAGATCTAAGCGCCTCCGTAGACTGGAAAATGGGCAGCAACATTTTCCATTGTTATATTATAGCACTGCGATCTCCAACCCGCCTGCCAAGCGTGGAAATTATGGCAATAACCTCCCTTTTTGTGAGAGAGGCCCTAAGTCCTGCAGTGGACTGTTATGGGCTGTGATGATGACCTACTGTACGGTCATCGCGAGCCTTTAAACGTACGCCGAAACTTTCGGCGAAACTTTTGCCGGGACTTTGGTCGACCCTCTATATTCTCGCCTATTAGGGATGTGGTGGGTGTCAAAACGCGTCGACATTATATCGATTCATCGGTGTAATATCGCTAATCTGCTGTAAACAGAGTCACAGAGGTGACAGCACCTGCTCTACTGCAATTACTTGATCTACTAATATCCTGGATCATGGTCTAGAGTACCCCGAACCTGTTACGAGAAAAAGCGCTAGGAATATAAATATAAAATCGATCGAATAGAGACGACAACAAACTATAAATAAAATAAATAAATAAATAAATATTCGTGGACAAATTCACACAGCGCCATCTAGCCCCAAACTAAGCAAAGCTTGTACTATGGGTGCTAGATAACTGATATACTACTTAAATACTTTTTTTAAATACATACTTATTATACATAGAACACCCAGACCCGATACAGAAATTAAAATTCATCAGTTCAATTTCTGCCCGGCCGGGAATCGAACCCGGCCCTCGGGCCGGCGGGTATCTCTACTTAGTCTATGAAATAGGCGAGACATGCCAAACATGCACAGGACTACACGAATTTAGGCGAATACTCCCTCTAATTCTCGTGTTCCCGCGGAACTGTCCACATGTGGAGTGCGCTTTATACCGCGCACGTGCAAGATGAGGAATGAGCTCCTTCCCGAAGTCGTTCCTTCGCGATACATATAAAATTGAGTTCCTCCAAAGGCAAGTTTTTTTTTTTTTATACCACTAAGGTGGCAAACAAGCTTGCGGCCTGCCTGATGGTAAGCAGTCACCGCAGCCTATGGACGTTTGCAATTCCAGGGGCATGTCAACAAGAATCCTAATTTTTTAAAATTGCCTAGACACGGTTGGACGACCCACCTGATGGACAGTGGCCACCGTCGTCCAGGCCATCTGCAACCTAAGGGAAGCGGATGCGGTGCCGGCCATTGTGGTACCTGTAGACATGCCTTGAAGAACCCCATGTTGTAATGCAGAGGAATGACTTCGGGTCTACATCTTGCTTGTGCGTGGTAAAAGATATTGATAGTTTTATATGCTTGGATAGCGCTGTGTGAAATTCACACAGCGCTATTAGCCCCAAAGTAAGCAAAGCTTGTGTTATAAGTGTTAGATAACTGATAAACAACTTATATACCTTTTTTTCACCCCTCAAAAGGTTCGTGACCTCAAATCCCGGCACCGCATCAGCTCCTGTCACTTTCCATAAGGTGGACCCTCCGTACGTGTGCCTCAAGCAATAAGCGACACCGACGACGGCGCTTTACCTGTCCCGCCTTCATTACACAGTGACGGCAAAGGACGTGGAAGAGCATATCCGCTTAACCAAAAAGTACCTCGTGAGAGTCCGGCTCTTGGAATCAAGGCATGAACGTACGTTCAACTCGTTCGTGGTGTTGGTTCCCACCGCAGACTTGGATTTCTTCATGAGGGAAGACTATTGGCCGAAGGGTGTGGTGTACCGGCGATTCCGTGGGCGACCCAGAATTTCCGGTGCCACCGAAACGAAAAGTGAAAAGTGTTAGAATTTAGTATTGAAAATTTTAATATTATCTATTAGTCTATTGTTAATTTTATAAGTGGTATTGTTTTATAGGTTTGGCTATAATGTATTGTTTATTGTTTTTTAATTTTGTATGATACATGTATTATATCTATGGGCCTCTGTAGCCTGATAAAAAAAAAAAAAAAAAATAAAAAAAAAAAATAGGACGATGATGATCCGATGATGATTATGCCGTGTGGTGTCCGGCAGAGTAGAATAGCACCAACGCCTTACACTCGTGGGTGTCGTACAAGGCGACTAATGTTTCCGAGGCATAACATCGTGATTCTCCGTAGGCTGGAATATGAGCATCAGCGTTTTCCATTGTTATATCTATAACACTGCGATCTCCAACCCGCCTGCCAAGCGTGGAGATTATGGGAACAACCTCCCCTTGCGTGGGAGAGGCCCTAAGCCCTGCAGTGGACTGTTATGGGTTGTGACGATGATGATGATCTGCAAAATTTTCCGCTAACGAAAATGTTTACTTCATTTGTGGTTAGTATGTTAACAAAATAAGTAGGTACATTCTAAATGCATATTCGTGGCCATTTGTATTGTATTAGCCTAGTTCCTTACAAATGCATTACGTATTAGTGTTATCACAGGTGCGTCAGTAGCCTAGTGGTAAAGAGCAAGTCAGAGGTACCGGGTTCAAATCCCACTGCCGCCATATACAAATTACTCTTCTTATTTTTTGTACATTAGATGATCACTAACCGATGTGTTTACGGTGAGGGAAATCATCGTGATGAAGCACATTCAGGCGACTGAATATGTAACCATGGTCCAATCTGGTCAGGTTCTCTTGTTAGCAAGGTCACGGAGGTCAGATGACAGTCGCTCTATGTAAATACCTGAGCCAAATTCTGGATTATGGTCAAGGCGGATCCCGGGCCCTCGTGCGCAAACCGATCACAACAGGCAAATTAACGCCAAGATGATTAAGAAGATATACTTGGGAGCTAGTTTTCCCTCACCGTAAGAGCATCGCTTAGTGTTCAACTAATGTACATAACTAACACTACAAAGGACTGGAACTCTCTACCTGAGTCATTGTTCCCCGATACGTATAACCTTGGGGTCTTCAAATCAAGAGTGAATAGGTTTCTTCTAGGCACAAATGCTACATCTTCGACCTCATCGTCGCTTTCCATCAGGTGAGTTGAGGTCAAATGCAAGCCTATTATTAATTTAACAAAAAAAAAAAAAAACTAAGTAAAACGTTATTGGAATCTACATGGCGGCACTAGGTTCTGACTGAACCCGATGCCTCCGGGTACGAGTCGGATTCATTTACTATCAGGCCACCGATGCTCCTATCGATGCTGGTACCGTGGCTACCTCAGACAATAGACATAGACATAGACATGATTTATTTTGACGTCACAAAAATCCATAAGCGTTTACATGATATGAAAAGTTTCGAGCACTTCAATACTAAACAAAAATAAAGTAGGTACAAACACACAAACAACAAATCATGGACCAATGCGATGCCAAAAAAAGACCCCAGCTCAGCATTAGCTACAACAAATGCTGCAGCGCTGATTTTCACACATCGCCATCTAGCCCCAAAGAAGCAAAGCTTGTGTTATGGGTGTTAGATGACTGATGAACTACTTATAAACATTTTTTAAATACAACGTATTATACATACTACACCCAGACCCGTAACCCAGGCCGGGCAGAAATTGAAATGATGAATTTCAATTTTTGCCCGGCCGGGAATCGAACCCGGGACCTCTTGCGTGGCAGACCGGCATGTTGACCATTGTACCACTCAGGCCGTTATGGGTGTAAGATGACTGATAAACTACTTATAAACATTTTTTAAATACAACTTATTATACTTACTACACCCAGACCCGTAACAGAAATTGAAATTCATCATTTCAATTTCTGCTCGGCCGGGATTCGAACCCGGGACATCTGCAGGCATGTTAACCAACTGAACTACTCAGGTCGTCATTTAATTAATATTGTAAGTAACTAACTCAAATACACAGTTCTCGATATTGCCGCAATCGCTCGTTAAATAGCTCATTTCGGACTATCCAAGGTAAGGGTAGCTGGAAGAAATTCTATTGTTGGATAAGCCCGCCTTTGCAATGTATATTTATTATCTTTTGTTAATGTTCTTTATGAATTTTTTATGCTACTCAGTGACAAGCGAGCAGACAGCCCACCTGATGGAAAGTGGTAACCTGTTTAGGTTTCAGGTAACAAAAATGCAAAACCGCAGGTGCGTTGTCACTGTGAGGACTAAGATGAAATGCCTCATGCCTCTAATTGCGCTGGCTACCTTATCCTTCAAACCGGAACACAACAATGCAAGCATCGTTGCTTGGCGGCAGAAATAGATAAGGCGGTGGTACTCACCTAGGCGGACTCCTCAGGGTTGACGGAGTCCTACCACCTGATAAAACGCTAGTTATTCGCAATAAATATTTTACATCCATACATACATTTTCGCAGATTCAAATCGGATGCAGTGCGTAACCACCATAATTGTTGACCTTGCCTTGCAATTAAATGTGTAGCATGTATGTATATGTATGTCTACCTGTCATACAAATGTATGGGAACTATTTCGATCATGCGTACAATGCGTTTATGTAACAAGAACGTAGGTGATCGGTTGCTATGTGAATGTGTACTGAATAAACAATGTTGATGTGGCATTTTATATGATGATTATCATACTAATAGTGCAGTATAATAATAGTATGACGATGGAACCACCAGGTACCTACTTAACTGTTATTGTGGAATCTTTGCTATAGAATGTTTTTTTTATGTCGTACGGTATGCAAACAGACAAGCGGGCCACCTGATGGAAAGTGGTCACCACTGCCTATAGACATTAGCAACGCCAAGAGTATCGCCAATGCGTTGCCCACCTCTATAACACGTTGCTCTGGCAGCAAAAAGGCAAATGCCACTCCACTGCCAAAGCCACGGTTCCCCAAATCCCCACCCCATGGAGCACTGGAAACCTTACTTACCGGCAGAAACACAATACTATTTAAAAGAGTGTTATTAAGCTGCGATATTCTGTAAGGCGGAGGTACTTCCCTAGTCGGGCGGCTACAATTCGAACGAGATACCCCGCTATGCCCTACCTCTCTTAAAAGAAATACCTGTCGGTGGCTTTGAAGCCCTGGTACCTATATTATTTAAGCTTCGATATAAGAGAGGAAGGGCATAGCGGGGTATCCCGTTCGAATTGGAGCCGCCCGACTGGGGAAGTAACTCCACTTTACAGAATACCGCAGCTAAACAATACTCTTTTAAATAGTATTGTGTTTCTGCCGGTGAGTAAGGTTTCCAGTGCTCCATGGGTTGGGGATTTGGGGAACCGTGGCTTTGGCAGTGGAGGGACATTTGCCTTTTTGCTGCCATAGTAACGTGTTATAGAGGTGTTCAACGCATTGGCGATACTCTCGGTGTTGCTAATGTCTATAGGCAGTGGTGACCACTTTCCATCAGGTGGCCCGCTCGCCTGTTTACCTACAGTATGACATAAAAATAAAGTTACGTTTTAAGTGAAATGTATGTATGTATCTGTTAGATCTTTTAAACTACGAAACAGATATTATTTCAACAATAGAGTGATTCAAGAAGGTTTATAAGCAAAAAAAAAGAGTAAGTAGGGGTAAAGTTCTTGTTCTTGTTTTTTTGTACCTTAATGTCGTGTCGTGGTGTCTACGTGTAATAAATGTCTTATTTCTTTCTATCTTTCTTTCTTTAAAGAAGGTGTACGCGAACTAAGTCGCGCTGGGTCCACTATATAAAAAAAAGTATGTAGTAAAGTATTATAGTGAAGTATGAAGTGATTATTTCTCAAAATTGCACATATAAATGCTTTCATTGCTGTGATCCGGTTAAGGCATGTCATCTTAGTCCCCGTACATAGGGACAAAAGACGAGAAGCGACTGTTTTATACAATGTATTTAGATTTACACTTAAAACGGTTGCGATTCATGCTCTGAGGTTTTATATGTATATGCCAAATATAATTTTACTAACTACATACATAGGTACAGTCGAGTTCATTAATATGTGAGCATTTCCAAGGCTTCAAATATAAATGTACATGGAAGGGTACTTATATATCTGAGCAGATTCATCAATCAAACATATGTACATCTGCTCAGATATATAAGTACCCTTCCATGTACATTTATATTTGAAGCCTTGACAATGCTCACATATTAATGAACTCGACTGTACATAGGCATAGGTGTAGGAAAAGACTATCGAATGCCACAAGCTGCTAATTACTTATTAATTATACTTACGTAACAAAAATGAAGAAACGCAAGCGTTTTGTCTATTATTGTGAGGACTAAGGTGAAATGCACAATGCCTGAACCTAATTGCGCTGGCTCCTTCAATCGTAACGGAACAACGCAAAAATGTTTATTCTACGAAGTGACAAAACAGCCCACCTGTGGCCCTAGCACAAGTGCGTTCGCGACAAAGCTCGCGCCGCGAGAGAGCGTTTGTCTCTTTCTCTCAATACTAAGACGAAAGAGATAGCAATACCTATGTCGCGCTTTTTCTCGCTTATCGCGCGCGAGAGCAACTTGTGCTAGGCCATCTGATGGTAAGCGGTAAGTGTCACCCTTAATATCTATAATTCATGCAATGAGGTTGCAGACAGTTCTTGGTGGCAGAAATATGGTATTCACGCAGCAGTTAGTAACAGTAGCATTCAACTAAAGTACAGTCGGCTGCAGAGAGACATTTAGTGGATACTAGGGAGGTCCATTCACTCTGTAGCTGACTGTACATGGCTGCACGTTACCGATCGAATGCGGTACCTCTCGCCTACGAGTTCGACCTGCTATACCGACACTCTCGTGAGCAAATACGACCCCTAAACTACCAAAAATGCCCACCTCATCAAGATAGATCGTCATCATCATCATCATCGTCACAACCCATAACAGTCCTCTGGAAGACTTAGGGCCTCTGCTACGAAGGGGAGGTAGGTAATTGCCATAATCTCCACGCTCGGCAGGCGGGTTGGAGATCGCAGTGTTATAAATATAACAATGGAAAACGCTGCCGCCCATTTTCCACACTACGGAGACTGTTAATCTTTTGTCTCGAAAGCATTCATCGCTTTGTACGACACCCACGAGTGTAAGGGGTTGGTGCTATTCTACTCTGATGGACACCACACGGACAGTGTGGACCTTAGTTAACATCAAACTATCCCGCCGGACCCTATAATTAAAAACTAGCCTATGTCACCCGGAAATAATGTAACTTCCTATCAGTAAAAGAATTTTCAAAATCGGAGCAGTAGTTTCGGAGACACCAACATTCAAACACAAACCTCTCCAATATATTCGTAGATACAATTAGGTTTATGTCCACTTCACTCCGTTCTCGTTCACAGACAGACGGTCAATCTTAAGTTACATAACTAACCCAGTAACACAGAAACCACCATAACACATTAACACGCATATTATATATTAATATATGATTAATCAAGTTACGTAACTAGTTTTTTATTATTATCATAATAATGGACCTCCCACAATCTTAACTATAGTTATTTAACACTTACATAATTTGTGCATTGTATGTGGTACAATTTATGTGTGGTAGTACTATTCTGGTTGGATAGACGTGTGGTGAGACGAGGTGTGGAGTGAATGTGGTCCGGTCCTGGGGGGGCCAACATGTCACTGGGTGTTTCCTTCCTACTTTCCTACGCCCTCCTCTTTGACGATTGAAAGATATACGTAATGTCCTACTCAATAAATAACATTGATTTTTTTTGTGACAGAGCACGGAACGAATGCATAAGTGGAAGCCTGAAAGTAGCCCCAATTGGTGACAAGATTCCAAGTAGCCACTTGTCATGGTTCGGGCATATTGTGTAGAATCATGTCACAAAAAGGGCCATCACAGCCCATAACAGTCTACTGCAGGACTTCGGACCTCTCCCACGAGAGGGGAAGTTATTGACATAATCTCCACGCTTGGCGGGTTGGAGATCGCAGTGTTATAAATATAGTAATGGAAAACGCTGCTGTCCATTTTCCAGCCTACGGAGACTCTTGATCTTTTGCCTCGAAAACATTAGTCGCCTGGTGTCGCCACCCACGAGTGTTGATGCTATTCTACTCTGCCGGACACCACTCGGCCAAAAGGGTATTGAATATGTATGTGGATCGATACACAGGAAGGGGAAGACCAAAGAATAGATGGATGGATTGTGTGATGAGGGATATCAGTGAGCGAGAGGTGAGCGTGGAGATAACAGCGGATAGGGATGAATGGAGAAAGAAAACTTACTGTGCCGACCCCAAATGAATGGGATAAGGACAGGCAAATGATGGTGGAACCGTTCTGGCTAAAGGAATGGGAATAGCAACAAATACTTACTTTTATTAACGGGAGCGTTGGTGAGGGGTCCGAGTCGAACCCCGAGGTACGGAGTACGGACCCCGGTGAGGCCATGTATCAATGTCTCTTTTCTGCAGAGTTAGCTACAGATATTTTGCGACCTGGACATTTTGCAACCGGGACATTTTGCAACCTGGACATTTTGCAACTTGGACATTATGCAACCTGGACATTTTGCAACTTGGACATTTTGCGACTTGGACATTTTTTTACCAGTGGACATTTTGCAACTGGGACATTTTGTGACTAAACGATAATGTTAAAAGTATGAACATCGGTACGATTGTTCTTTAAGACATGTGAATCAATTTGACTAATCGCAATATTAATAAAAAATATTTTTCAGGGTAAAAAGTATCGGACTCATAAACGAGAGGTACCGGGTTCGAATCCCGCTGCGGCCATGTACCAATGACTCTTTTAGTTGAATGCTAACCGATGCTCTTACGGTGAGGGAAAGCATCGTGATGAAACCCGCACATTCAGGCGAGTAACCATGATCCAATCTGGTCAGGTTTCCCTGCTAACAGTTTAAGTTGGAGGTAATGCTTTGTCATGCCTGAGGAGTCCGGCTGCCAAGCAACAATGCTTGCATTGTTGTGTTCCGGTTTGAAGGATAAGGCAGCCAGCGCAATTACGGGCATGAGGCATTTCATCTTATCTGACTTGTCTTACTTGGTTATGGAAATTATGTATTTAAATATTTTTTTTTTATAATTGTGGACAAATTCACACAGCGCCATGTAGCCCCAAAGAAAGCAAAGCTTGTGTTATGGGTGCTGGATAACTGATAAACTACTTATGTACTTTTAAATACATACTTATTATATATAGAATACCCAGACCCGTAACAGAAATTAAAATTCATCATTTCAATTTCTGCCCGGCCGGGAATCGAATCCGGGACCTCTTGCGTGGCAGACCAGCATGTTGACCACTGCACCACTCAGGTCGTCACACGGATAATTTGCAGCAGTATTCGTTGGAATTCTAATACTATGTGTTTCTTACATAATTCGAGACGTCTATACATAGTGTACGTAGCGTGATTGATGCGGCAAGTCGTGATTTTTGGTATTATTTGTTCACCAAATAAGACAAGTCTGTCTGGACAGATTTACTGAAGGTAGGTATTATTCTATTGCCTCGTTGTATTGTTTTGTCGTGTGGTGTCCGGCAGAGTAGAATAGCACCAACCCCTTACGCTAATGGGTGTCGTACAAGGCGACTAATGTTTTCGAGGCAAAAGATCAAGAGTCTCCATAGTCTGGAAAATGGGCAGCAGCATTATCCATTGTTATATTTCAACACTGCGATCTCCAACCCGCCTGCCAAGCGTGGAGATTATGGCAATAACCTCCCCTTTCGTGGGAGAGGCCCTAAGTCCTGCAGTGGATTGTTACGGGCTGTGATGATGTTGTATTGTTGTTTAATAACGGATCAACGACTAGTTATTTTTCACTGACGACGATCTGTTCAAAGCTTTTAACCGCTAAGCTAGACGTAATTAACATCACCTAATGCATTGTATAGATTCCTTAGTCGCAACACACTGCGTACGCGCACATTTTCACACACATGCCATGTTTCTCTCACACACAAAGTGTCTTCGTATGTATGAGGTTGTATGAGTGTGTATGAGTGTGTGATTGAGATATCGGCGCGAAGGAAGCGGCCGCACACATTGGCGCGAAAGGGCATGTGACCTAAAAATTGTAACTAAAAGATGCAAACAATCTTTTAAATTTTGATACCAGGTCCGGATTCAGGGATTTCGTTTGGTGAAAATTTCAGAAGTTAATTGTCAGGACCGGTGCACGTGGAATTATGTGGTCTCTGGCCTATTCTTGTTTTCACTAAACATAGGAGTCACCTAAATCCCTCACCTACCGCTAGGAAATACCTATCGCCGTTAGGTAACGCTTAAAGTTAGGAAGTGGATTGGGCGGTGCTTATGTCCCTAGGAATGGCCTAAAATTTGCGTTCTGTTTCCCACAGCTGTCAAAAAGTCATCTCAGTTGACAGTTTGCCTACATCACGCATGCTAATCCAGAGATAATTATCGACTAGAGGTAGGGCTTTGGTGAAATAGTACAACATGTATTGGAACGTAAAAAACAAACTTAGATTCAGTTTGAGAAATAAATAAATAATCGTGGACAAATTCACACAGCGCCATCTAGCCCCAAAGTAAGCAAAGCTTGTGTTATGGGTGCTAGATAACTGATAAACTACTTATATACTTTTTTTTTTTAAATACATACTTATTATACATAGAACACCCAGACCCGTAACAGAAATTAAAATTTATCATTTCAATTTCTGCCCGGCCAGGAATCGAACCCGGGACCGCTTGCGTGGCAGACCGCGTTTACGTAGCTAAAAGAGGTTTGAATAAATGGATTTTTTCGAGAGATAAGTGGAAAACTTAAGTACTAATCAGGTTCGTGAGCATTTCTCAGCTGATTATAGCTAGATTTCTAAATTAAAAATCCAGCTCTTAGAAACATATTTCCCATCCCTTAAACTTACGCCCCTAGCTCATTTTTTAATCGCTAAAAGTGTCTATATGCGCACTGTGACGCATAGCGTACCAACTTTTCCCACTACATCTCTCTTACCTTGGCATCAGTGACCCGGTTGTGACCTTTGATCATTGACCATTGATCCGGGATTTGGCTGATCAGGTAATTACTGTAGAGCGATTGCCAGGTTTCATCACGATCTTTGTCCTCACCGTAAGAGCATCGGCTAGTGTTCACCTAATGTACATAACTGAGAAAAGAGTCATTGGGGGTACTGAGGTTGGAACCCGGTATTTCGGGGTATGAGTCGTACCCCTAAAGCATTATGCCACCGAAACCCTTCTGAACTTTTCCCACTAGATACGGCAACAAAATCCACGACAGGAAGTGTACAGTTGGCTGCAGAGAGAACTGACCCCCTACCTCACTAGGGGGGTCTATTTACTCTGCAGCTGGCTGTACTAGTGGAACTTCAACAAAGGTGACAAAAACTTAGTATTTCAAAAAACTACTTCACCTCCACTGCACAGTGACTACAAAGTAAAAATATCCCAAGAAGACCACAAATGCCAGCGAAACACCGAAACGCAACAAGGAAGTAATAAACTTTCCCATTCATTGTTATTCCAACGAGCCCCACCTATGCGATAACCTAACCTTTCATCCCGAAAGTTATTATGTAAATGTAAATAAAAAAAGAGGGAGAAAAAAAAGTCTTATCTGCGATAGTTATCGCGCCTGGCGCCGGCCCTGTGTCTTTCTATTAGTAGCTTGAGTCGACCTATTTAAGGGATTGCAACACAGACACACACATGGACAGGCCCGCCGCCCTATCTGTGTAGTATTATGCAGACTGCTATTCATATTATGATATAGTATAGTAGTAGAGTACCTATATTTTTCATGAGTACATTTACGTATTGATACAGCTACATTCGGCTGTTATGTCGTGTTGTATAAGAAGTGTGGTTTAATACTGACGATTACTGAGTACGATTCGGATGTGGAATGAGCTCCCAGCCAGAGTGTTTCCTTTGGACTATGATATGGGATCGTTCAAGAGGTATATTAGAGGTCTCCTAAGAGGCGGGTAAAGCATTGGTAGCACCTGCGACTACTTTCCATCAGGTGGCCCGCATGCCTGTTTGTCTGAAATAAAAAAAAAATTGGTAATGATCGCAGGTACTAGCTGGATGCGGAAGGCACAAGACCGGCATTTGTAGAGATATCTGGGGGAGGCCCATGCCCAGCAGTAAACGTCTTCCGGCTGATATGATGATAATGATGACAACTGACTGGGGAAGTAATAAACAACAAGATCGTCGGCCTTCGAACCCCATTGCCGCCATGTACTAATGACTGTTTTCTTACATTCATCATCTGGCTTTCATATTCCGGTTGTGGTCTTGCGAGCCAGGGACCACGATCCAGGATTTCGCAGATAAGGTAATTACAGTGGAACTACTGCCATCGGGCTTCCGTGACCATGTTAACAGGAACCTGACTAAATTTGATCATGGTTACACATTCAGTCACCTACAAAATGTGCAGGTTTCCTTACGAAATTTTCCCTCACCGTAAGAGCATCGGTTAGTTTCCAGCTAATGTACTTAACCCAGAAAAGTGTCATAGGTATGACGACACTGGGGCACGAACCCGGTGCCTTACACTACGAGTCGGACCCCTCAACAGGTCTCCGACGCTCCTTACGATGCCCACAACAACATCCACCATTATCGAACACTGACCAAGTGAATCACGCAGATTCGATTCTAAATATAAAAGCGACCAGAAAAGGGCGCGTAATACGCGTTGCTTTGAACCAATTTGACCAGACGATCGATTAGCATACAATCATAGTCATATAGTCCACTTGGTCAATAGTGATATCGGGTTGACCCTCGGCCTGTATTGTGGATGGCCTTGGAAGGTAAGAATGTAAAAACATTGGTACGTGGCAAGGAACTCGCGAGGTATATACGCATGTCATCTTAGCGTTAATGTCCCGTTGTGCTCTCGAGAACAAGGGCCCGGGGTCCGCCTTAGCCATGATCTAGAATTTTGCGATCACGTTATTACAGTGGAGCGACTACCATCTTACCTCCGTGATCCTGCTACCAGGGAACCTGACCAGATTGGATCATGGTTACAAATTCAGCGGCCTGAATTTGCAGATTTCATCACGATGTTTTCCGTCACCGTAAGAGGTATTCAAGCATGTGCTTTAGAGGAATAACATGTTTTTAAGTTCTTTTTATACCACTAAGGTGGCAAACAAGCTTACGGCCTGCCTGATGGTAAACAGTCACCGCAGCCTATGGACGTTTGCAATACCAGAGGCATCACCCACGCGTTGCCGACCCCGTAAAAACCTTTTCACCCCTTTCTTGAAGAACTCCATGTTGTACTCACTGCATGTGTAAGTTTTGTGGTCGGAGAGCGTCGATGGCCTAATGGGTAGTGAGTCCGACTGGTAAGCGAGAGGTACCAAGTTCAATCCCCAGGTGCCGCCACTGACTGAGTGACACGACTTTTTCTTGAAATATGTGGATAGCAAAATTACAGACATGAGCCATTTCATCTTAGTCATTACAGTGATAACGCACCGGCGGTTCTGCATTTTTGTTACCTGTAACCTAAATGTAGGAATTGTAGGTGATATGGGCGACAGTTACCACTTACCATCAGGTAGGCTGTCTGTTCGTTTGTAGAGCTCGTCTAATCTAAAATGACGCGCCCCACTATCGCATTAACGCACACAAGCAAGTTTAAAATATGGACGCAATACATATACAAATGCCGTTGTAATTGGTCATTCAGTTGCCGGTGAGACTCAAACGTAGGAGCTCGCGTCGTTCGATTGAAGCAGTCGACGCTCCCACACAGATGAAGTGTCGTTATTAATATTTGCACTCACACATCAAAATCAACTAACTAAGTAGTGGGGCGCGTCATCTTAGACTAGACGAGCTCTAACTAAGTAGCATAAAAAAGTGACGATGCGGCCGAAGATGTAGCATACCTGCCTAGGAAAGAGTTGAACTCTAACCGATGCTTGTACTTTGAGGGAAATCATCGTGTGGATACCTGCACATTCAGGCTACTAAATATGTAACTATCAATTTCAGGTTCACCAGTTAACAGGGTCACGGAGGTCAGTAGTAGTTCTACTGTAATTACGTGAACTGCCAAATCCTGAATCATGGTTAAGACGGACCGCACGACCGGGATATTGACGCCAAAATGACTATTGGTTGGTTAGCATGGGCCAGCATGGCTAATAACTCTAACAAGAGAGAATGGTGTTTTTAACCAACTACGAAAAAAAGGGGTGTTTGTCAAAGTCAAAATCAAAGTCAAAGGCATTTATTTGTGACACAGGTAGGCATACAGTTCATTAAGATATTATAATGTTTGTGAGTATCTCTGTGTTAACCCCAATTGTGGGCATACAAATATTATAATTACACAAATAAAATCATAATGGCTAATACAAATTAAATAATTTCATAGTAATTTTTAACATAACTATGTGTTACACGGCACCATATCTCTAAAATTTTAGTATTCATTCATATCATAAAAACATATTTGAAAAGCCACTCTGTTAACTTATTATTAAACTCTCTTTCCGGTAAATTTTTAATTTCATTGGCTTGGCTAGGTTAGTGACGAAGCGGCCGTAGGTGAAGGATGCCTGTCTAACAGCCTATTCACTGTGATAGTGATGGAATCCAGACTGCGATCACGCACTGACATGTAACAAAAATGCAGAACCGCAGGCGCGTAGTTCCTCCGAGGAACACGGTTCTGATTAACATGAAATGCCTCATGCCTGTAATTTTTTTTTCGCCTATGAATGCACACTGTGAAACGGTTCTCCAGATAGAAAGCAACCAGGAACAACAACAACGACATCTGCAACCTGAAAGAGGATACGGTGCCGACCTTTCAGGCGAAAACACGGGATTGGAAGAACCCCGTGTTGTGCACTGACTACCTCATCCTTCAAACTTATGCAAACATTGTTGCGGCAGAAATAGATAAGGCGGTGGTACTCACAGGCAGACTTCTCAGGCTTGACAGAGTTCTACCACTTGAGTGCCTATAGTAGAATTTTATATTGTACATATAAATGGAGTACTATGATATTTTTGCCGCGTACCATTGGTTCGCCATCCCTGATACTATAACCTAACCGAACCGATGGAAATGGTCGGATTACCCCCAACAAATATATTTCCTAAACTAATTAACCGATTTTAATGAAACAATTAAACTGGCTTTCAAATAGAGAAAACCGCATCGAAATCAGTCCATCCGTTCAGGAGCTACGATACCAGAACAGAGACACACCTCCACACATACAGATACACAGAAACACAGTTCAAACATAGGTATAACAGCCCTCTTTATTCTCGGGTTTTCAAAATTGGCTATTTTTAGCCAAGCGTTTCCATCCTCGGTCGCATCAATATGCTCTTTCAACACATTCTGAATTTTTGTAATATTGTGTGAAAACTTCGTTGAATGGAAAAATTATTGCAACTTCCGGACACTACACGATGATAACTTCCTAAAGTCGTAGGTACTTATTTATTTATTTAACAGTTTATTGTGCACATGGACAGATACTTGTTCCAAGACGGGCCTGCTTCATCTTCGGCCGCATCGTCACTTACCAACAGGTGAGATGGCGGTCAAATGCCTGTCTTGTCTGTTATAAAAAGAAAAAAAAAATACCATATGCAATTTTTTCATTACGATAAAAAAATAAAGGTACAGCTTATTTCATAAGAAATATCTTACAGCAGACCTACGGAAGAGACATGCACCTTAAAATAGATTGTACTTACTGAATTACCTAATAATAAAGAAAATATTACAAATGAAATTATAACACATCATTAAATACATAGCTACATACATATATACAATTAATACACATGCATATATATATTTTGGTCAAGCAAAGGAAGTATCAGTCTACTTCCTTCAGATGAGAACAGCAATAGGAATTCCAGAAACGTGTCAAATTGTCTTTTACCTTACGCGTAGGACCAAACCTTCGTCATTCAATCACTGAACCGGCGTTATTGTTCCAACTATTAGTACGCCCATCAAAGTTTCAAATCTCGCCGGTAAATAGCCCGTCCAACTATAAAACTTGAAAGGCTCAGCCGACAGCTTCGGCCGAGGCTTGGCTGTATGCGCATACAAGCTGTACTGTTAGATGAAGAGCCGACTGTAGATTAAGCCATGTGAAAAGATACCGGAATAAAATAGGTAACACTAAATTTTGCCCGTAGCGTCCGCGTAAAATTAACGTTCTTGTGGGAACCACATTGAATTTTAGCAATAGGCTCACTATATTGCTGCCTCAAAATCCGTTCAGTAGTTTTTTGTGTAAGTAACAAATATCCAAACATCACCCAAATATCAAACTTTCGCATTTATATTATTTCTAGGAGAGAATGTGTTAAGTTTAATGTAATAACACGTTGAACGCCAGGTCAAGTTCACATACGCCAACTAAAGGACACAAATAAAAGGTTTTTTATTCTCATTTTTTTTTGTACCAACTAATACCACCAACTAGTACTACTAAGTGCATCTGCCAAACTGAAATTGGCCGGAATTTCTAAAATATGTGTTACTTCCAGTCGCGAATAAATCTCGAATTTTCAGCGTCATCGAATACGGAGTCTTGAACTACAGCATTAGATAACCGTCTTTTGGTACAGATAAAATTATTTAACTATTAAAATTGTATGCACAAAATGGTACGTAATTCAATTTTGGTGGTGCAATTATCTTTTCTTCCAGTTCCTTGTTGGACGAAAGCACTTGCCAATTACTCCAGAAACTGTACATATTAAGCCCCGTACCTATGATATCGCATATCGCGACTAGTGTTAAATTCCATTTCTATTTTTAATTTTGTCATCTTAACAAATAGGTATAAATGTCTGTCAACGCTTATTTAGCCAAAACACAGCGGCAGACAAGAAAAATAAAAATATTTTTTTAACATACTAAACTTTAGCTGGATTTTATATTTAGGACTGTCCACAAAAACTGTCCGTCCACACACAACAGAGTCTCTATTACTTATATCATTTCGGTATCTTATGCCGCACGTAAACCTACAGCCAGCGCTTGCACTACGTAGTTTTACTGAGAAATGCCATCCCTACCAAGCCTTCGCGTGGGCCTGCCTGACACACTTTCGCTCGCGGACGAGACTCGACGCATTTCAATGCCTGCCCGTTCTGGTGCCCTGGTACTTTTGTGTTCGACTGCGGTTATTTTTGTTATTCCATTCGGTCGTGCTTGCGCGATAACCGAAGTTAAGCAACGCACGCGGTCTGGGAAATGGATGGGTGACCGTAAGGTGTTCGTCTGATTATACTCGTGGCGGTATTACATTATAATCATTTTACTTTCTGATACGGGTCTGGGTGTCCTATGTATAATAAGTATGTATTTTAAAGTATATAAGTAGTTTATCAGTTATCTAGCACCCATAACACAAGCTTTGCTTACTTTGGGGCTAGATGGCGCTGTGTGAATTTGTCCACTATTATTTATTTATTTACTACTTTGACTATTACTGTTGCTCGTGTTGCATGACATAATGCCCAAATGAGCCACATATTTTGTAAAATTCGTTTTTCAATTAATAATTATTACCTTGGCCGTGTGGTGTCCGGCAGAGTAGAATAGTACCAACCCTTTACACTCATGGGGGTCGTACCAGGCGATTAATGTTTTCGAGACTAAAGATCTAGTCCCCGTAATCTAGAAAATGGGCAGCAGCGTTTTCCATTGTTATATTTAAAACGCTGCGATCTCCAACACGCCTGTAAATCGTGCAGATTATGGCAATAACCTCCCCTTTTACGGGAGAGGCCCTAAGTTCAGTGAACTGTTATGGACAAATTATTACTGATTTAATTATTTCACGAGTTAAAAGAACAGGAAAAACACTTAAAAACAGACTGTTAGCTTACAATATTTAAAGGTAAAAATTTGTTTTTGATTACTACGATATAATTAAATAATTATTTTAATTGATATGGACCATAATTATAATGATACATGATATTGACTTATGTATTGATTGCCGATTGCCGGAAGCATTTCTGGAATGAAGAAGTAACAGATAGGAGTAGGAAATATAGTGTTCCGACCTCCTCCCTCAAAAAGCAGAGACAGCGTGTAACAAAATCATCATCATCATAATCATATCAGCCGAAAGACGCCCACTGCTGGGCATAGGCCTCCCCCAGGGATCTCCACAAAGGTCGTTCCTGTGCCTTCCGCATCCAGCTGGTACCTGCGATCTTTACCAGGCCGTCGGTCCACCTTGTGGGAGGCCTACCCACGCTGCATCTTCCAGTAAGTGGTCGCCACTCGAGAACTTTACTGCCCCATCGGCCATCTGTTCTTCGAGCTATGTGCCCTAGCCACTGCCACTTTAGCCTGGCAATCCTTAGGGCTGTCGGTGATCTTGGTTCGCTTGCGGATCTCCTCATTTCTGATTCGATCGATGGGCTATAAAAGAAAATAGGCCAAGTCAATGCCAGAAATGAAAGAAACGCACCATTACAATAACTCTTAATCATGTAACGTGACGTATGGAAGAGTCACTCCGAATCCAGTAAATTGTGAAAGAGTATGTTCCGATTCCAAAAGGCACTGACCCTATACTGACTCATCGTTGCCCGGCAAGAATCTCTAAAGTTAGTTAGGTTTTTATTTTATTCGTATGGCAAAAATACAATTTACGAGAAACACATTCAACTACAAATTTAAATCAAGCGAAGTCAGCCATTTAATTGCTTCGTCACCAAGGGTGATCAGGTCCTCCGGTGGGCCAGGGTAACTTGTGTTAGGGCATTCCGATAGTATGTGCCACACAGGTTTAAGTTATTTATTTACATTTTGGACGATTTTTCTTCGAACAACCCCTTAAGGGGTGAAAAATTTAACATTGCACGGAAAGAGGATATATTTAGGAGGGAGACATGAGGCATTATCACAATAATTATTATCAGCTTGGAAAAGTATCAGGAGTAAAGTAGGCACAGTATCAGTGTAGGAGTGTCGGTAGCCGATATCGCAGTATAATCAGCTTAGAAAAGTAGCGATAGTAAAGTAAATTGTATTGTATCAGTGTTAACGCGTCGGTGGCCGAATAAGGTATCCGACACGTAAGCGAGAGGTACCGGGTTCGAATCCTAATGCGGCCATGTACCAATGACTCGTTATGTACATTAGTTTAATGCTAACCGAGGTTCTTACGGTGAGGGAAAACATAGCGATGACCTGCACATGACCAGGCGACTGAATGTGTAACCATGATACGAGCTGGTCAGGTTCCCTTGGTAGCCTGGGTCGCTCCACTGTAATTATCTGATCTGCCAAATTCTGAATCATGGCTAAAGCGGACCCCCGACCCTCTTGCGAGTTGCCAAGATTATTATTATTTATTTTATTTATCAGCTTAGAAAAGCACCCGCGTTTCTTACATGATATTGTATAATAAACGATATTGAATAGGCGACGATTACTGCTTACTATCAGGAAGCTATGTCTCGACTCTCTGCCATTTCATCTATACTATGATTATAGAAAGAAAAGATTAGATTGTTTGTTTGTTTGTAATGGAGAAACTTTACAACTACAAACCGATTTCAAAAATTATTTAGAGTTTATTTATTAGAAACAAACTGACAAACCATCGAATTTTTCCTCTTTATAACATTGTTAGTATTAATATAGATACCTACTTGATACTTGACATAGAGTATGTCTAACACACACAACTATAATCGAAATAGACAAAACAAATGAGACAAAACAACGACATTGTTTACCGTGAGGAGGCGTCATGCCCGATTTCACAATAACTTCCTCAGTTTTAGTCTTACAGCACATCTTCAAATGACAGGTTTTCGCTTAAAGCTAGGAGCCCCTTGATACTCAGTAAGTGATGATGAAATCGGGAATCAGTGTCTTTTCCTCTGTAGTCTTTTCTTTACCACTAATAAACGTGGGAATCAAGCATACAACCGCCTAAAGCCCTACTTTTTAATCGTTCGCCTCGATTCAAACGATTGTAAATTTTGATTTTCGACATGAAAAGTTCGATATTTTGATGCGTGATGCTGATTTTCCATATGTTGGAACCGTTCTTTTTCGGTGTAGTCACAGTGATTTAAAAAATATTGAATTTTTCATACCGAAAATCAAATTTGAAAATCGTTCGAATCGAGGCGAACGATCCAAAAATAGAGCCCATGATGGTAAGTTAGGTAGATTACACTATTGTCATTGACGGCATTTTAGGTTTTTATTTGACATTTATTGTTATTAAATTAAATATCATTTATTTCAAGTTTCACAGACTCATATTATCATTACATTTCATTAATAATTATAGTTTATAATATAATAATATACATTCATCTATTATTGTTGCGCTCAAATGTGTCTTTCTAACCCCTGACAATGACTGAGTATTTGTTTGAGTATCTGTATGTGACATCGTAGCTCCCGAAAGAATGGACCGATTTCGGGGCAGTTTTCTTTATTTGAAAGACAGTTTAGTCAAGATAGCTATTACCTTTCATCATCACAGCCCATTACAGTCCACTGCAGGACTTAGGGCCTCTCTCACTAAAGGGGAGGTTATTGCCATAATCTCCACGCTTGGCAGGCGGGTTGGAGATCGCAGTGTTTAAATATAACAATGAAAAATGCTGCTGCCCATTTTCCAAACTACGGAGACTCTTGATCTTTTGCCTCGATAACATTAGTCGCCTTGTACGGCACCCACGATTGTAAGGGGTTGGTGCTATTCTACTCTGCCGGACACCACACTACAACGGAAGCCTTCATTTGTTTTTTTGTCGCTGACTACACGAAAGGGATAAATTTTTCCGTGTACGTTTCCGCAGCACCGGAACTACGAAGGTTTTCTTTCGTTTTTTTGCTATTACCTTTGTTTCATTAAAATCGGTTCAGTAGTTTACATGTAAACTTTGTCGACGATGTTCCGACGATTTTCCGCCGATTACCCAATCTATAGAAACGAACCAGGCTCCCCGAAATCCCGACATCACCCGACCCCACCAGGATGCCAGCTTTCCGAGCAAGTAACCGCCGGATCATTAGACGGCGAGCGAGTGCCGGTGGCCTCAGCAAAAGTGAGAGTGGCTTGCGTAATCCTCTGCCGCCCTGGTACGCCGCGTTACCTACGTTCGGAGAGGCGGGGCTTCCTTGGCGTTGTTTGGTTGGTGTAGTATATCCTTATGGTTTATTTTAGGTATGCCGTTTACTGATTCTGTTATTTACAAGCTTTTTTTTAATTTGCACTGTTCGTATGTAAGTTTGTAAGTTGTTCGTCAAAATTTGCAAACCATTTTATCGAATTTCGTTGGTATCAGATTGAGCTTAAATTTGGTATACCTATATTAGTTGGATGACAATGCATTAGTATTGTACCGGTTTTGTCCCGGCGGAAAGAGTGGCGATCAGATGAAAATGAACAACAAAATAAAATTAAAATAATATGTAATAGTGCCTACAAGATAATTAATGTTGTGGGAAAAGAATCTAATAATTGCAGGGTTTATTTTTAAGATGGTTTAACTCTGATTTTGTTTATTTTAGATTGAGTTGTAATAAAAAAAAATTTTTGTACAGATTTTTCTGATGAATCTTTACGAAATGTAAAATGTTTGAGTGGTTCACAGAATTATTTCATTGCCAAACTTCTTTGTACCGTAGTCCCAATCGCAGGCCTTCATCATCATCACAGCCCAGAACAGTAAGGAGTTGGTGCTATTCTACTTTGCTGGACACCACACTACAACGGAAGCCTTCATTCGTCTTTTTTGTCGCTGACTACACGAAAGGGATACATTTTTCCGTGAACGTTTCCGCAGCACCGGAACTACAAAAATTTTCTTTCAAAGGTTACACTTTTTCGCCACCGCACCCTACAAGGATAAGAAAATATTTCAGCCTCAATAGGCATAGAAAAGGTAATTACCTGACCTGCCAAATCCTGGATCATGGTCACGGCGAACCCCAGGCCCTCGTGCGCGAGAGCACAACCGGGACATTAACGCCAAGATGATGAGATGAGGCATAGAAAAGGTGTTCAGTATAAGACATACGTAAATCTCCTTTGGTGCCGTCTCAGACCAAGATATCGTCTCAACCATATGTTTGATGATCCACGTATTGGTAGGTTCAGATCGTTGCACCAGTTGTGCAAGTATGGTGTCATAGGTCCTACAAATTCGAAAGTTTGTGACGATACAATCTGTTAGTCATTGAAGTAAAACACGAGTTTTAATTTAATTACGCTCTTTTCGCTTTGAGTATTCTACTTTTCACCCCTTGAGGGATGAAATTTGGTTAATCCGTACGCAGGTGAACATCGTGATGAAATCTGTACATACAGGCGATGGAATGTGTATCCATGATCCAATTTGGTCGGGTTCCCCTGTTAACAGAGTCACGGAGGTCAGATGGCAGTCGCTCCCCTGTAATTCTCACACGGTATGACGCCAAGATGATAATGCTTGCCAAATCCTGGATCGCGGTCAAGACGGACCCCGGGCACCCGGGACATTAACGCCAATATAACTATACATACGGGTGAAAAAATATACCTAACAAAATAGGTATCTATACTTATTTAAAAAAACGCATACAATTTGAATTGACCAGACAAACTTTATATCCATTTGCGCAATTTTAGGTACTTACGTATACCTAGTTATCAAAAAGTCAGCTCTTTATAAGTACTAGCATTAAAATTCAGTGATAATCGCAATTGCATCTTGCAAACTAGCCAAAATTCAAGGTCAGCCAATGCAGTGCATAAGCTAGCAGGTTCTATTTAATCACCATTTTACTAATTTATAACTATTACTTACGAGTCATTTCATAATGTGCTATTAATTTTAATAACAGGTGACTTGCTTACTCATTTGCCTCGCTAATAAAGACTTACACTCACTAAGGTTGTGGAATGAACTACCTGGAGAGGTTGTCACTGGAGAGTACAACATGTTGTTCAAGAAAGGGGTGAAAAGGTTTTTACGGGGTCAGCAACGCGTGGGTGATGCCCCTGGTATTGCAAACGTCCATAGACCGCGGTGACTGCTTACCATCAGGCGGGCCGTATGCTTGTTTGCCACCTTCGTGGTATAAAAAATATTTGAAAAATGATTTTACGGCTTGCTTAATGTTATAAAGTTTCATAAGAGAAACAGAATAAAATGAGCTATAGGTACGTAACATACCTATACACGGAGATGGAATTCAAGATCAAAAGTGTTAACAAATTACCACCATAAAATATAGAAATTAGGGGTGCATTATGGATAGTGGCAATAACCTCCCTTTTCGTGGGAGAGGCCCGAAGTCCTGCAGTCTGTTATGGGCTGGGATGATGATAATGATGAAGTGAACTATATGACTTTTATGCATTCTTAACGTTTTGGAAGGGGAGTCTACAGGTTAGTAAGAAATGGCTCGAATCATTACAGTGACGACCAGTTTACGTTACGTTTAAAGCGCCTTACGTTAAACATACGAGTATAAGCTATATTTGCATGCTATCGTCGACAGGTATCGACAGAATACCGCAGCCAAGCAATACTATTTTAAATAGTTTTGCGTTCCTGCCGGTAAGTGATGTCTCCCACTGAAGAACACTTTCCATGGGGTGGGGATTTGGGGAATCATGGCTTTGGCAGTGGAGAGGCATTTGCATTTTTGATGCCGGAGCAACGTGTTATAGAGGTGGGCAACGCATTGGCAACCCCTCGTGTTGCCAATGTCTATAGGTAGCGGTGACCACTTTCTATCAGGTGACGTGTGACGTACGACACGGTGACGTAAAAAAATTTATACAATATTTTTAAAGAGTCCCGGCGTTTAAATGTTGCTGAGACCTACAGGCGGTAACCACTTCCCATCAGGTGCCCCGCTTGCCTATTTCTCTACTGTAAGACATTAAAAAGTGCAACTTGACGGCAAATGGTAACTGCCACCCCACTTCGGACGGTCACCGCGTCTGGCACCGGTGACTGGGTTACCGGCGCGGTTGCGTCACCTCACCAACCACTTTCTGCCGACGCTCGCCTACTTACCCACTCACTGAGACCGTGCGCCGTTAGGAAGTGGCTGCTGGCGAATATTTTGATTTGTGGTGTTTGTTGTGGATCATTTTTTAGACGCTGACGAAAAATGAGGGGTGATATGAATTTGACGTTTTTATTTCAGAGGCTTTGTGTATGTGTGGAGATGTGCCATGCACACCACAGATACACTCATCAAACTATTGGTACATTTGATTTAATTTATATGTCTGTACAGTACGCAAAATGTTTTTTTTGGCAGATAAGTGTGTAATGTGTGTTTTATTGTTGTCCTAGCCTAAGCATTGTGTGGTTGGACTAGGATAACATTTGGCCATGGCAGGATAACAGCGGCTGTTGGTCTCACTGGCAGCCATAGCTGAGCCATGGACCATTTTGTTTTGTTTAGCTAGTTTTTATATTTTTTGTTATTTGTTGTCGACAATAGTCGACTTTATTTAAATTGTTTTTTTATTTATGCAAAACTAATAAACCTTTTCATTTCATTTCATTTCAAACTTATAGACTCTGTCTAAAAAGTAAAGCGACTTTAAGAGTGAATGAAATCAACAAGTAAACGACCTTTTGCAAGATTTTGAATAATGAATACGTCCATCTTCTTGTTGTATACAGATGGATGTTTTCATTGTTCTATAAGGGCCTCGACTCCGCTAGTTTACTTAGTGAGTTAGTTTCAAACTGCCATTGAGCTACGAATGCGATCCGTTTACAAATAAATCAAGCCATTAGTAAATTAACGGCTTCGAGGCACAGCCGGTCTAGCCATCTTTGACAGCTCCGCTTGCGTGATGCGTGTATGGTAGAAAATTAACAGGTCAAAGTTCGACTATTTCTACCAACATCTACATTGACTCTGATTGTGTAAGATCATCCGTCAATCCGCCTCCTTTGTACACCGAAAGTACGTGAATTGTTTATGGACCAAGAATTTCTACCACAAACAGCTTATGTCAGATAACGTGAGCTTATGTCAAATCCCATACATTTTTCTACCACAAACGATTGTAGATAAACGAAACCTCTTGACTAAGGCCGCTGCTTTGCTTACTTGTTGATTTCGATCTGTCTTGTAATTTTCCAAGTAGCTTCACTTTTTAGACAGTCTAACACCCTTTTTTCGTCGGGAGTTTACACTCACAAAAAACAAAATGGCGGCCCATCAAACGCGCCACGACGCAGCGGCGGCACTATACGCCCGGTTGCGTCACCGGCCGCTCGCCGCGCCACGCCGCCTCTAGGAAACGTTCTGCATTGCATGGTGTGCGCTGAGCACTGTAACTTATCGATACTGTACCGTGGAATACTGAACTGTACGGGAGATGACGATGATGATGATGATCAAGAGCCCGTTCATACAAGAGTCAGAGTCCTATTGGTAGTAAATAATCATCATCTTGACGTTAATGTCCATTATACAGATTTTGGAAGATCAGGTAATTGCTTGGAGCGACTACTATCTGTCGTCGGTGATTCTGATAACAGAGGTATCTGACCAGATTGAATCTTGAAATGGAAATTCAGTCGCCTGAATGTGCAGGTTGCACCACAATGTGGTGCCTGACGGTCAGGGAACCGTCAGAGCATCGGTTAGTGTTTAACTAACTCAGAAAAGAGTCTTGGTACCGGAGTGGGATTCGAAACCGGTACCTTTCGCTACTTAGACAAGTATTGTTTGAGAATATCGCAGAGTACTGAATTGCAGTGCAATTCTCTAAGCGACACTTTGTCGCTACGCTTACTTGAATAGGAGATGATGATGATAATCAAGAGCAAATATTTAGTGAACGACATAACCAATTTTAATTAAACCAAGCTAATAACCACCTCAATTAAACTGGCTTTCAAATAAAGAACACCGTATCGAAATTAGTCCACCCGTTTAGGAGCTACTCTGCTACAGGGACACAAATACACACGTCAATTTTTTTTTATTATCATACGGTAGCAGACCACCTGATGGAAAGTAGTCACCACTGCCTATAGACATTAGCAACACTGAGAGTATCGCCAATGCGTTGCCCACCTCTGGCAGCAAAAAAGCAAATTTCCCTCCACTGTCAAAGCCAAGTTCCCACCCGGTTCCCCAAGTTCCCACCCCATGGAGCACTGGAAACCTTACTCACCGGCAGAAACACAATAAAATTTAAAAGAGTATTGTTTAGCTGCGGTATTCTGTAAGGTGGAAATACTTCCCCAGTCGGGCTCCAATTCGAATGGGATACCCCGCTATGCCCTACCTCTCTTTATATTATTTGTTTACTTTAAACTTATTTGTCGGGACACTACTCTTTTTTGTCGGAAGTTAAAAACATTGCCCTTGATTCTGCCAATGGGATTACGCAGTAGGACCATCGGGCCTCTGTTACTCGCTGATAATATAGCTTTCTGTAGTTGAATTTTTTTAATCGGTTTAGCATGTTCTTGAGTTTATCCATTACAAACATACACACTAACAAACTATCAAATATTTCCTCTTTATAATAATATCACACAAAAAACATGTTCATGTAAAGTAACGATAAGACGAGTACATATTGCTTGCACTGTTTCAGATCTTATGGAGAGCCAAGCTCCTAACTCTACACGCCCTAAACTAACACTCTAACTGTAAAACCCTCACACTGATGTGCTGATACAAGTAAAACAAATGCAAGATACTCGAACAATAGTTTACTCCTCAAAACTTAGGTTAATATACAAATCTCTCTAAAACATTATATCCTTTTCGATAGCGAACTTGCTCCCGCGATGTAGAATAAGAACGCAAACATGTACAACGCCATCTATTGGATATTATCCGAACTTAACGCTGTACACTAACTCTTATCATAGCGTATAGCGTTCTGTTTCAGGAAAGATACCTCGCAGAAGGCCCAAGAAGCGATGGATTGACATCGCCAACTCTGATGCAAGAGCCAATGGCTTACGACGCGAGGCTACCCAAGGGCGAAATTGAGGAAAATGAGTCGGAATGTGGACCCTGGCAGAAGCCGGGACTGCCCACTCGTATGATGATGATGAGAATAGGAAAGCAATTGTTATTCAATAGTCAATGTCGTAAAATATGGTAAAGTAGACGCAAACCGACGTTTAAAATGTACTTATAATTATTATGGTTACCAACACAGTAAAAAAAATTTAAATGATTTTTAAAGTGGGTAATTTCAGTAGAAGCTCCATTGAACTATGGAAGTTTCCGACAAAACGATTATTACAACGCATTATATAATATAGAGCCTCCATTGTATGGGTGACACAGGTCAGGGAACAGACTCTACGTACAGTCCAAGAGCATAAATTCCTTCACAATTTTGAGAAAATTGTAGTTCTGAGAACGTGGTTGGAGGAAAGGTGATTGAAAATACTATTAGGCGGTAGGACTCAGGAGGTGGTAGGGTGCTATGTTTAGGTGCTATTTCCGACACAGAAATGAAATAGTAAATGTTCGTTTGAGGGTTTATGTATTTAATGGCTTGTCAGCAGTGTCGGTGGCCGAGTGGTAAAGGTATCCGACTCGTAACCGAGAAGTACCGGGTTTGAATCCCACTGCGGCCATGTACCAATGACTCTTTTCTGAGTTTTGTACATTTGTTGAATGCTAACCGATGCTCTTATGGTGAGGGAAAACATCGTGACGAATCCTGCATATTCAGGTATACAATATACAATGTGGAACCATGATCCAAACTGGTCAGATTCCCCTGGTAGCAGGGTCACGGAGGTCAGATGCAGAGGGAGGATATATTTATAGGACAATATTTTTTTGTAGGTGGTTCTGATTTGCAGGGGTTTTAAATATTGTAGAAAATTTAATGGAGAATAAATGCCTCATACATACTTTTATTACAGCTGGGGCCCTTGGCGACGGTGGCCACTTCCCTTTGGGGTCCACCAATCTGGACTGGAAAATGTTGGAGACCCCCGACCAAGTACACTTATCCTTCAATATTTCCTAAACCACTTAACCGATTTTAATAAAATAAAGCTATGTCACATCCCGATCAAACTGTTTTTCAAACAAAGAAAACTGTATCGAAATCGGTCCCTCCGTTCGGGAGTTACAATGCCACAGATAAATACACAGATAGACGTCACGCGTCAAACATACAAAGTAAAGTAAGTAGAATATGTTTACTGCACTTACTACTAAAGCATAAAGTATATATCTTCAAAAAGAAGGTACACGAATATTTCCTCTCAAAAACTGTTTTTTTGCAATAATTATAGTTATTTTATTGTGTATATAAAATTATGTTTATTGTATAGAATTATGTTTATCCATAGTTTAATAATAATAAATTTATAGTATTCTCTTTATATATTTATTTATGATGACATGTGTAAGCACATCTTTTAGTTTTTTCCCCTTATTTGCTCTTGCACTACTATGAGATACTGTGATAACTTACCTCTTCCCAAAGGTTGTCTGGAAGAGATCGCTTAAAGCGATAAGGCCGTCCTTGCGCGCATATACATTGTTTTTCTTATTTCTTGTTATGTATAATTTTTTGTGTGTGCAATAAAGAGTTTTTACTTACTTACTTTACTTATATCATACAAGACAAATACAAAAAGAGAAAAAACAAAAAATTAACAAATATACGCCAATTGTCATTAGCCGTGCCATAGAGATAGATGGATGGATGGTGTCCAGCAGAGTAGAATAGCACCAACCCTTACACTCGTGGGTGTCGGACAAGGTAGCTAATGTTTTCGAGGCAAAAGATTTAGAGTCTCCATAGGCTGGAAGATGGGCAGCAGCTTTTTCCATTGTTAAATGTATAATACTGCAATCTCCAACCCACCTGCCAACCGTGGAGATTATGGCAATAACCTCCTCTTTCGTGGAAGAAGCCCTAAATCCTGTAGTGGACTGTTATGGGCTGTGATGATGATTGCAATCGAATTCTAGATTTTCAAGCTTCAAAAACAACTATAGTAATAGTCGTACCTATGACGTGGCTGAGGTAATAAAAATGTTCAGAATTAAGCGTTCTATCCAGCTAATTGGTTTTCAGGTTTTGGTCGGCACTTTCCTACGTATTTGGTGCTTTATGCACGATGTTCTTCTGCTTTATTGTATTTGAGTGCAATGAGGAGTGCAATGATCCGCACTCAGCATAACGCCACGGCTGACGCACTGGCGCTGGTTTTCAGTGCGCCCCATTCCATAACACCCCTTTTTTCCGTGGGGGTTAAAAACATCACGATTTCGCAACGGGCAGTCACGCGATACCTTCCGTCACATGTCACTATCGACTCCGATTGTCCACGTACAACCATCGCAGATTATTTTCCCACTAATCAATCTAGACGTGATATTCTTGCGCATAGTTCGTGATGATAACCTTACCGATATGCTAAGTCACGTGTTTCTGACCGTGATGTGTGTTTTGGATTTTGACAGATAAACGGTAGTGATAATGGGTACCTAATAGTGTTGGGAAATTGTTGGGGTAGGCTGTCGCGTTTTGGATTTTGATTGCGCAAGTTGGGTACGCATTTGTGGATGGAGTTATTTGGGTGATTATTTGGGTAGAAGTTATGCGAGTGCTACGAAGTGTTGCGAAATATTTAGATCTCTAAATTTGTAGCTCAACGTAGACTAGCCAAATTAAATTAAATTTTTGATAATTAAGTAACTACTTTCATGTTATTTCAATATTTACCACGATATTTTATTACCGCAAAATCTAAATCAAAACAAAAAACCGGCACTTAAGTGAAAGAAAAAATTCCATAATCACAAAAAGTCGAACACCCGCAGACCGTGATCCACTAAGCTAACGATTTCAATCAAACGAGCCACAAATCAAAGACCGAGTACGAACCAAAACCGTCGCGCAAAAAATCCGCAACTCCTCTTACGAGCAAAGCAAACCGGCCGAAACTTTTACCAAGTGTACGCCTAGCGAACTTTCAGCGCTTCCTTCCGGCAACCTTGACGCGGCGCCCGCCCGCGCCCGCGCCGCCGCAGCCGCAGTCCGCGTCGGACCTCCGTCGCGTACGCACGCGTCGCCTCTCCCGCCATCGCCGCGCCCACGTGGATCCCGAGACTTGAGAGTGCCGCCGCGCGCGCGCAGTGTAGTGACGGCGACCCAGTGTCACCAAGTGGAGGCTCGGGCCGCGGGCACAGCGCCCGGACTCGGCCCGGGCGTCGGGATGGAGTCCCCGCAGATGTACGACGCGGCCGGCGCGCCGCCGCCGCCGCCGCAACCGGACCTCAAGAAAGCAGGCGAGGATAAGCGAGCCCCGTTCCCGCCCCCGGACCTGGACGAGCTCAATGGACAGGAGATCAGCTTGGATTTGCAGCATCTGATCGAGGATCAGTTCCGGGGGGAGGAGACCATGGCGTTGTTCCAGGAGATACTGCCTGGAGGGCGATCGCCGCAGCAGCGATCGTACGCGCCGAGGACCACGCTGGCGTATATGCCTCAGCCCGTGCATTCGGGCGCGTCGTTCGCGGCGCCCGTACAGCCAAATCAGGGGCATGAACAGCCAGCGCCACCGATCAAGGAGGAACCGCCTGAGCCGCACGATTTTCGGAGGTCGGTGACTTGCGCCCAGTATCCTGGACAGTACAATGTCCAGCCCCCAGTGGGAGTAGGCGGCCCCTACGGAGGAGGCTTCACGCCGCTGCCGCCGCTCGGAGCGCCTCTACTCCCGCCGCTGCTCACAGCTCACAAACACAAACTACCTCCATCGAGACGGTCCTCTGGCAAGGCGGTAGACAAAGGTACAGACGAGTACAGGAGGAGGCGGGAACGCAACAACATAGCCGTGCGCAAGTCCAGAGAGAAGGCCAAAGTGCGCTCACGGGAAGTCGAGGAGAAAGTGAAGTCCCTGCTCAGGGAGAAGGATGCGTTACTTAAGAGGTTGGAGGCGGTCTCCGGGGAACTGAGCCTGCACAAGCAAATGTACGTGCATCTGATAAACCTGAACCATCCGGAGATCACGGAGCTTTGCCGGTCGATGCTGCAGCTAGGCGCGCCACATGCGCCCGACCACACACTTTGACCGTAGGTAAGTGTGTGTGACAACTACTAATTTCATTGGGTTGGGCCCCTGTGTGAGTACGGTACTCTGGTACTCTGAATCAAATCGCTGTGTGCTAGGACATGTGAATGTGAGCGTGGAAAGTCGTAAATCACGTGGTACAGAAAAGGTTTTTTTTTTATTGTGGATTACGCAATTTGTTTCATTGCATTCGCTGCGCGTGAATTTGATGAATGCGCCGATTGTATTGGACTCGGGCTCGCTTCAGGCTTCCAGTGCTGTGTTTACGTTTCCAAACGATCGTGACACACTTTGAGGCGTCGACTAATCTTTAAGTTGCATTATTTTGAAATTATCAGTCCAATAAGCACTCCGTTGCGTCCTCTATCTTCAAGCATATTCGATTTCAATCACACCAAATGCCATATTTAATTCGCCGTCGATTGTATAATGTACATCTATCATTTCAGTTTCGCTCGACCTTTGATTGTCATTAGTTAAAATTGTACAATTGCCCTGTCAACGACTTTGGTGTAATAAATTTGAATTGATTGGCCTCGATAAATCGTTCAAATTAACCAAATTTTTTAACAACTGAATCACAATTCTTGATGACATCATTTTTTAGAAAGTCTGTCTTATAAATCATATCATTTTGTAATTGCGTCTCGAAAATCAATGTCGCTAATCATGGTACATAAACAGAATAACCATTTGCTAATAGTCATAAAATAGTTATAAAGAAATACTCTAGACGCTACTGAATAACATGCCAAACAAACCATAAAGCCTACGGTTATTATATTAGTAATTTCATATTACGTAGAATCAGTAATAAATATTATGGTAAAGTCCATAATTGTTATAACTATTGGACTTGTGAATGAATCAGAGATCACGTGAGCTTTAATAACAGGGTCACGTTTTTCAATATCAATGCAATAGTTACACGCATGAGCCAGTGTAACTAATTATGTAACACTTTTGTCTGAATAAAGTCTTTCTAGTACAGTTTTAGTAGCGAGCATTTCCGATTTCTTGACCCCGGATTTCTTCTAGTACAATTTTGGGAGCGATCCCAAACATTTCTGATTCCTTGACCCCGGATTTCATTGGCAAGTTAATGATAACAACTATATAAATAGTAGATACTCTAGAGTTTTGTCCGATTAACATAACGTCATTTGCTGAGTATGTCAATGAATCAGCTTCATAATCAACAGTTTAGCTATCTTTCTATTTCTATACCTATTTCTTTTTCATCCATAAAAGATTGTTTTAGGTATAAAACTTATGCTTTCTCAAACAGACTACAATAAGTAAACTCTTTGAACCATATCAAAGGTAATTTATTCTTTGGATCGGTGTCAGCCAGTATTGCATAATCTAACCGGTATTGTGAGATTTGCATGAACTCTTTTGTTTTGGTATTTTTGTTTAATTAGTTCAAACTTCTGTGCCATTTATTTTTAGCAGATATGTTTTTTTTAGGACATAATATGAACGTTAGTACTTTAGCAAAACATAATCGTGATTTATCCACTGCGGTATAAGCACGTTTTTGCTTCTGACCTACTCCTTTATTACGGAGCTAAATTAATAAAGAATCTAAAAAAAAACAGCAAAAGACCTCATCCAAAAAGACACGCGTATCTTTCTAATAAATCATTCAACTCAATATGATGCATTATATGTATTCTGACTAGCATTCTTACGTTACACAAGACAGTGGTACAATACCACCAACTTATGTTCAGTGGACAATATCGTAACTAAGAAATTATTATACAATTTGTAAAGCCAGTCTTCACCATTAGCGACGCCAACATTTGAACAGAGAAGTTGGTCGTGTACGCGACAAGCAATCAAATTGTTGTGCTGTCACTATCAACACGACAATAAGCGATGGACAAGCCAATGTGACTTGCTTGCATGATCATAATAAAAGTGAAAACTCGCGGACAAAGTTATATGAATGCCTCTGGCTATTGAAAGTTCTCTCTGGCTCTACTCCCGGTACTTATGTTGATCTTAACGGTAATTAGTGATTATTATTATTTATTTATTGAGTAAAAAGACATAACAATAGTAATCGATGAAGGATTCTTATTTATATTATATACCTACAGTCTGTGCAGTAAACGTTCATGTTTAAAGTTTTGAGTGAAGTAAAGAAAACGCGTAAAAACTTTTCAGCTCTCCGTGATCTTCCTATATAGTTTCGTTTATGTAATAGTGTGTCTTGTGGGTATATAAATAAAGGCTTCCTTAGTGTATAGAATTGTAATATTAGACGCTTAACCGCAAAGTAATATGCACAAATTGATACAAAGCACACATATACAGGTAATACTTATAATAGGGTTTATGACATCGATCTTGCAGAAGTCATGAGCTCTTGAATCCCAGCACAGTATAATGAACCTCAACCTCACCCTTCTCATGAAAAACAGAGAAACGTCAATGTCAAAAGAAAATTAGAAACAGTCAGAAGCAATACTATAGTCAGCATTGATTATGTCATAAAGGTCACTTACAACAGTGAAACTGAATACTGACTCGTGCTGTCTATTTTTAACTTATTCGTGCCAATGTTGGTTAATTTACAAAACAGTGATGATAAACATATTATCTAAGATATTAACTAGGTTTCGAACGATCGTTTGATCATATCCTTTTCCATTGCCTAGTTAATATTCAATATTTTCAAGTTTCGTTTCTTGGAATTTGCGAAATTCTTTACTAAAGATTTTACTTGATTCCATTTTGCTCATGACTTAGACACATCCAAAAGGATACTTTAAATACTGGATCGAGACTACAGGCATTCAAATTCGTTTGTGCAAAACATTGTTCGGTCGCAACTTTCGTTTTCACTGCATAAGTGAACCGTTCAACATTAGACTCTAATACGCGGTGATTGGTCACAAATTCGACAGTTCCAATTGATATTTTCGCCGCTCGTGCCCTACTTTGTCACTTCCGATGCTTCAGCGCTGTTGGTTTTAACTATTTGGCGTTTGCTCGCGTTATGTTTGGAACAATGGTTAATGAATGTTTTTAAATGTTAAAACATGATGACTATAGCTACTTGTAAGTCACACATCTGCCCTTACAACTGCTTTTCCTGAACAGGAACGAAACCTTTAAATTTTTATTCGTGAAGACAAGCGTTGTAAATATTATTATTTATTATATATCTATAAAAATACTAGCGACCAGCCCCGGCTTCGCATGCATATACAGGTATAATACATATATAAACCTTCCGAAAGAGATTCTCTAACTGATGATGAAAACTCCGATTCACATCCGTTGCTTAGGAAGAGTTAGCGGAAATACATACGACGCGCGGATGCCAAAGACCGCGCGAAGTGGTGAAAAAAGAGCAGGAAATCGGACCCTGGCAGAAGCCAGATCTATTGCTAAGTATAGCCGGGTCTATTGTAAGATATTGATAATCTTCAGGAAGAGACAGGGTAACATTTTCCCAACTTCGCCCCGCTACGATTTTGAGATGATTTCTCGCCTATGTAGCTTATAGAGAGACGTGGTAATGACCATATTACGAAAGGGTTTACTTTGGGGGTACACTTGGCCTGATTTCCCGCAAAGTCTTTGTACATAAAAAAATATTAACAACAAGAATTGTCAAGTAGATACAATATCGAATATTGTCAAACCTTCTTACGAGTCGACTTCGTGGCAATGGTTTCTCAATCACGCAGGGTATCGCCTTGGGGGATTCCACACTGACTATTTTACTCGGTACTTCTATCGTTAACTGACTCATAATCAGGTTTACCTTTATCGTTTACTATCCCATCTAGTAGACTAATTTCAGGGCTTTGTGCCATGGGACTAGAATTTACTACAATTATGTCTATTGATAAAAATAACTTCTATGTACCAATATTGTTAATCCATACCAAACCAACCAAGCAATATTAATGTAATTATATGGTATGGTATAACTGTATGGTAATATTAACTTATTTTCATCGTAATAACTGACATTTAATATTAATTTTATTTCAAAATTGAAATTGTATCTACATTTGACATGTTAATTTTTATATTTGAAAATAAATCAATCCATCAAACAATTGCCGAAACACGAGTAGATATTTGGTCTCTAACATTGCAGTTTCAGCTAATTTAATAATGCTATGCAGCTGTAATACCTATGTACTTATTTTCTAATGTCTCTTGGTGCCAATTTTTTGTAAATATTGACCGCGCCTTACCTAAGAAGTAGCCTGATCCATGACGGCGGTTGTGCTTATGGTCACGTACACATTACGCAAGAAATAAAGATTTGGTTGACGCAATTTATTTTTAATTTTTACTTCTTTTGTGTTTCTGGAATGATTTGTTTCAATACCATCTTTGGAATGAATACATTCATTGGTAATAACGTCAGTTAGCGATCTAATTAGCGCATGTCAGTCTTCGTGTATTAAATTGAATTTAAATTAAGTCTTTAAAGCGATAACAGTGATCCATTTATTGTTAGAAGAATAACTGCTGTTAGTAGTATTGCTTCACCATCCTCATCCTAACATTGTATTAAATAATTTTCTCTCTCCGCGTCTCTCTGGTTATCTTCTGTCTGTATTTTTGCTAACTCGTTTAAAACCACGCAACGGATTTGATGCGGTTTCAACGATAACTCAGAGCTTGTTTTTCGGAAGATTTATAATAACATGTTAAATACATGCATATTATAATAGAGAATCCCCAAGAACACCCGAGCGAAGCCGGAGTGGGTCGCTAGCTTTCTAAGTACACGTATATAAAAAAAATTATCATCGTGGCGTTAATGTCCCGGTTGTGCTCTCGCGTACGAGGGACCGCTTTGACGTTGATCCATGGTTTGGTTCATCAGGTACCTAACCTCCGTGACTGTGCTACCAAGGGAACCTGACCAGATTGGACCAGGTTACAGATTCTGTCGCCTCATAAATTTACAGGTTTCATCACCATGTTTCCCTCACCGTAAGAGCATCGGTTAGTATTTCAACTAATGAACATAACTCAGAAAAGAGTCAGTGGCGGCAATGGTATTCGAAATCGGTACTTCTCGCTAACCGATACTATATGTACACGCATACGTATGTAATATAGACAGTGGCGCCACCGCACTGCACAATTTTCCCCAGTTCGGTTCAACGACTGTGATGCTCGAATAAGCGAATGTTATTTACATAGCGAGTCTTAGCAAGGACAATATAAATAACACGCCCACTAGTGATGAATCAGGCTGTGCTGTTGGTACAGGCGCGTGCGGAACGGTAGCTTACATCAAATCCAAACATATCGACTATAATAAGCATACTTTTTTTTCGATTTCTATTTAGAACTCTGGCGGGTCAATAAAACTTGTCTTTATAAGTTCTGATGTCACGGAGGTCAGATGGCAGTCGCTTTACTGTAATTACCTGATCTACCAAATCCTGGATCATGGTCAAGACGGACCCCGGGCCCTCGTGCGCGAGAGCTCGACCGGGTCGCTAATTAACGCCGACATGATTTATTTTTTACTTATTTATCAGGCTTAATACAAAAAAATGCTTACTCATAATTCAGATCAAATAAGAAATAAATACAGAATCCAGCGAAAAACATACTGACGCACGCAAAACTACGCCATGCTGTGTGTAGGTACACGGTTACACGCACACATTGACAACCGAACTAGGCCTGGACCTATTGATAACTAAACTATGCCATAGCACACATGTATTATTTCGTCCCACCACGGATCAACAAAACAAGAACAGTGACCAATATAATAGAAATAGATAAACATTATTATATCAATGCAAAAGTTTGTAACTCGTAGTTTGTACTCTTATCAAACCTACTGAAAAGATTTTGATGAATTGTAGCTCAAAATAACACATATGCAAAAATTTATGTGTAATGCAGTATGTGTCTGGAACCAAGCTAATATACATGCTAAAGTAATTCTGTCTATTACGTTCCACACCTAAACCGTATTTTAAATTTTTGTGAACAAAATTAAATAGGTACTTTGTCTACGATACCTACTTATTCCACTAGTGAACGCGACCGTACATCGATATTTTACTTATTGTGTGCGTGTGCGTACGCGGTGTTACAAACTTTCACTTTTTCGTTAATATGCCTTTTGTGTTTTTGGACGGTGTTATGTGGGATGAACGGAGTTTACTTTCCTGTTAATTTAATCGAGTGTGTTCCGTGATCATTATAATCTAGACGCCTTTAAGGCCAGAGTGAATGGGCTGTTACTAGACGGGTATGCTCTATCTTCGGCCGTACCGTCACTTACCACCAGGTGAGGTGGCGGTCAAATACCTGGCTAGTCAAATAAAAATAAAAATGATCGAGTTCACGATTATACCTATCTATAAAGCTTTGATTGTATTTTAATTGGGATTTTCAACCATTCGTATCTGCTTATTTTAAAGGTATTCAAAAATGTTTAAGTACTCGCTAATAATCCTTGAAAGCAATAATAGATTTCCAGTAAAGTCCAATTTCTGTAGAATCTGTCTAAACAGGAGTCGCAGCAGTGGGAACGATTGGCCAAGCCCGTTAAAAATAATTGACTGACAAAATAGAACGAACGGGCTAAGAGAGTAGCTCCCTATCTAAACTACTAAAAATATGTTTATGACGGTCCGAACACGTTCCCACGGAAATTTCGGGTAAATTGTAGCCTATTTACAATTCTGTGCTGTCACCTACATTACTACCAAATGTCATCAAAATCCATTCAGTAGTTTTTGCGTAAATGTAGCTAAACATCCAAGCATCCATCCATCCATCCTTACAAACTTTCGCATTTATAATATTGCAAGGATATTCTAAACTATACATACTTTCGAAGTATTAAATCCAAGCACAAGGCATCTAACTATAACTAGTAAGTGCGTAGTGGTGGAGGGGTGGCCGCGGCAGGCTGCGCGCGCGCATGTCGCAACCAGAATGTGTGTCAGGCGGCCGGTTGCGCACCAGGACTGCGCAGTGGAAGATTCACTGTCACTTTTACTGTATACGCTGTAACGATAGGCGCGTTGTAAGAAAATTATATAATTTTAATGATACTCATTGTTTGCCGTATGCGAGGGCCTATGCTCAGCTCACGACTAAATAAATAAAATTGTGAGTGTGGAAAATTTGTATCAAATACTGTTTCTGACCTGAAAAATAGCCGTACTGCTAAATCTGCAGTATGCGGAATGAAAATACAATATTTTGTTATAGAAGTTCTATAATTATGTGCATAAGATGTGCAGTAACAAATTATGCAGCATGTTTTCATGTCATAATTGTGGGAAAGTAGCTCACAGTCCTATAATAAGGATCTTGGTAACTGTCGCTTAATAATAGCCTGAAACCCATGCGATGGACAAGATTTCGTGATACTTTTTTAAAATTTCGTTGGATTTTCAAGTAAGACTACCTATTACGTAAGAGATGCTTGTAATTTGGTCAAAGCAGAAATCCTCACAAATTTTTACATTTCTGTGATCAATGACCAACTAATTCTAAAAAAGAGATCTACATACACTTTCGTTCGTTTTTTCGCTTGTAGCTCCCGAAGGTATATACCGATTTCGATGCCGTTTTCTATATTTGAAAACCAGTGTAATCAAGATTGCTTTTTGGTTTGTTTAATTAAAATCCGTTCAGGCTTTGTCGGAGTTTTCCGACATCTGTCTGATAGATTTACATACTAATCCGTTGCCTTAAACTGACCTAGATTAGGTATCAACTTCTAATAATAATATATAACATCACCATGTAATGAATGACTCAATAACGCATAACGCCGGCCAAGGAGTCGGCGCGGGCGCAGGGCCGTTGGAAAGTTTCGGCGGTGTCCGGGGAAATCTGTGCGCGAGCGACAGTGCACTTGTCACCTTTTATGGTAGCCTAGTACTTTTGGTGACCAAAAATTGTGTGGGTTTGAAAAAAATTATCCCACGATATACAAAAATGTTTAAAGGTTTTAATTGAAAAAAAGAAATAATGAAAAAATAAATAAATAATAATTATGCTTAAGGCAGACCCTGGGCCTGGGCAACCGGGACATAACGCCAAGATGATAATGATGCTTAAACAATTCACATAGTGCTATTTAGCCCCAAAGTAAGCAAACTTGTCTTATGGGTGCCAGACAACTGATAAATTATTATTTCACGATTTCAGGTTTGCAATTTACATTATTTACACAATTTAAATACTCATTTAAACTATAAAATTGTCTCCATTAACCATGCCTTTCATTTGGTCTTCAATATGTTACCATCAAGTATTTTAATGTCAGTGAGGCAATCAAATATAAATTAAGTTTTATACATTACTAAGCCATTTGATGAAAGTTATATTTTAGATTGATATAACTTTTTTATTTATGAACTGATTTATTTAAATAATACATTAAACAAATACAGAATTTTAAGTGAAGATTACCACAACACATTTAAAAAAACCTATTTTATTGTTACAGAAAGAATATTTACAATAAGAAATAAAATATAAAAGATTTTACATAAAAAATTAATCCACACCGTGTCCCCCGGATTGTTTTTTTAGATTATATATTTAGAATACTGTGTCCAAAGTTATATAACACTTCAATGCTATAAATGAAACGGCATTCGCGTTTGATAAAGGGAGGCAGGAAGCACTGATATCGCGGCAAATATCGTACTTCTCTTTTCGATTGTAATATTTTATTTGGCATTTAATTAATTAATTAGACGGAATAATACATGGAGTTGCCTACGACGCGAGGATGCCGAAGACCGGGCGAAGTGGAGGAGAATGAGTAGGAAAGCGGATCTTGGCCGAGGCTGGGATAAACGCTAGGACGATGATGGAGTTGCTCATTAGGGCTCTGCCTAAGCTGGGGAGTCCTGAATTGGTATCACCGCTTTAGCCGTTTCCAGCGTCAGAATTTGAGGTGTTTTAGAGAAATATTTGACTTCTGAAAAACTGGGGAAATGGCACATTTGGGGACATTTTTTAGGGAAAGAAAAGTAAGCAATATAAGCACGATAAACCTAATGGGGATAACTTCACCAATGTACTAGTTACTCTTATATCTTTAAAAGGAGTTTGAGCTTTTTATTCAAAACGTATTATTTTGTTATTTGGAGATATTCAATACATTGTGCAACTACGTAATATAAGCCAATTAAATATCGTTTATTAAGGTACCCATAAAATATTGACAGTTATAACAAAAATATACACCAATACATAAAATAGAACATACTATAAATTTTAAAAGTCGTCTACACCGCTGCCTCCGAATGGTGCTCAGAAAGCTGGCTGCGTTGCCTCGTTGGATAGCGATACTAATCCGTTGCCCGAAGACCGAGCCAGCTCTCCGGTCACCAGTGATGTCATTTAATTTTTGGAAAGTTCTGTAAAGAACTTCGCACTAGGGCCCTTCTGTCCCAACGTTTCCACACCAAGCGATAGAAATACGTAGTCTAATATAGGTGCCTAGGTTAGGTAATATCTACTACCACTAACGTTTCGCAGTAAACTAGTTCGAATGCAGTGTTCAATGAGCTCATGACCTTGGCGGATCTAAGTTATGTCAGTTAGTCAGTGACCCCGCATGGCGACACAACCGGTATATTTTTAGAATCATAAATAGAATTTGCAATTTGTTTACGTTTGTATATTTACGCGTATCTTTAACAGACTTCAAAAAAGGAGGTTCTCAATTCGTCGGAATCTTTTGCTCTTGACAGAAGTTATGGAGGAGCTGCTAGTCTCCAATGATTTCAATCTTGGCAGATAATATCAGATTTTTTACTATCTTTGCAGATAATCGCAAATATTTGCAGATAGTGTCGAATCGGAATTCATTGTCCTCCTTAAAGTAATTATGTATTATTCCTATTTCATGATCATTCCGGAATGGGGAAAAATGGCGATCTCAATCCATCGCTTCTTAGGCTTCCCGCGGGGTATCTATCTTTATATAAGCAGATTTAGGTTTAATTTTATTTCATTTTCGTAGAACGACGACCTGAGTGGTTCAGTTGGTTATTATACCGGTCACCACGCAGAGGGTTCGATTCCCGGCCGAGCAGAAATTGAAAGATGAATTTTAATTTCTGTTACGGATCTGGGTGTAGTATGTATAATACATATTAAAAAAAGTACAAAAGTGGTTTATCAGTTATCTAACACCCATAACACAAGCTTTGCTGACTTTGGGGCTAGAAGGCGCTGTGTGAATTTGTCCAAGCATATTTATATATTTTTTTTATATTTATTATTGTGGGGCGGTACGCTCCGAAAACGTGACGTAAATGTTACGTTACTGCGGTCACGGTGGCACAACGCATTTTGAGCGGCTGTGTGGCCCATGCTTTAACGTCACGTTGACAACAGAAAATCAGCCATCCCGGCCCCAACAAAAATTTGCCCCCCTAAATTTCCTTACAGGGAAATCGTGGTTTTTCTGGAAACCTCGCATTAATAAACACCCATTGAAGATGCGGAAAACGTTTCTCTGAACTTTTTTCCTGTTTGAAACTGCCCATTTCCGACCACGTTGCCGTCACGTTGGCACCGCCGTGGAGCGTGGCCTGTCACATGGGGTTTGATCACGTTGTGTTTATAAGAAAGTTTTTCGTTTCACCCGAAATTATGAGTTGCTGAAGCAAGGACAACTAATACTGCGTAACCCAATGAGCAGAAAAGTTACAGCCCTCGTAACGGAGGAATCAGCCTGGTTTCAAGTCATATAGACAAAAAAATTACAATTGTTTTGTTAGTCAATGGTGGTCGCCATTTTTTTTTAATAAGTTTTAAACAGTGCTTTTTGTTCTTTAATGGAGAAGCTTATTTCAAGAATTTTTAATGTTGTTTTTAAATTTATCCATTACACACCAACATGTAGTAAATATAATCATAAATTTAAGAGTACACAATCGTCGTAAATAAAAGCTATTTTTTTCTTTTTAAATACATTACTTTAAAAAACGCAGAACTAAAACTAGTCGTCGTAGTTGCCTAGTAACACTGAGGGCTCACATGACATATTCCGAGACTAAGGGCTTGCACAAAATTCTCTAACGCATTTAAGCCGATACTTAACAAAAACTTCATACAAAAAGACGTTAAACATCATTCTAATACGTGTTTAAGAAATTGGTGCAAGTCGGGCTGAAAGTACTTTTAACCTTAGAAACCCTGACAACCGTTCGAACTGATACTCTATAGCGCAACCGTTGTTATTTGGCAATAAAGATAAGTAAGCCAGTATATGTTACTCAATTTCGACTATAAGCTTAAAGGCCAGTCGCCAGAAGCTTCAAAATTCTTTTAAGATGGGAAACTGGTGAAAAGGCTTGACCTCGTGAATCCGCAAGACGTCCCATGCCAAGTTCAACTATAAATACTACTGGTTCGTAAAAAAGCTTGAAATTGTGTTAAACTCATGAATCGTAGATGTTATGGACGATAGTTACCGCTCCAGTGGACTGTCCGCTCGTTGTACACAAAAAAAAAATCCCGATAAACACATTTATAAGGTAAGATTGGTTAGAAAAGCCTCAGAAGAGTCGTAAGGTTTTAACTGTGAAAACGTTACCAGATCCCATAAACCCTACATTTTGGTCTGAAAGTATGACTTGGCGATTTACTGACAATTTACAAGAATGCCCACTAGACACTAACGCTTCTCAAACGAAGAACAAGTCCAAGAAATTTACGATGCAGGTACATAAACACCATTAAATTTACAGAAACTAGTGCGGTATCCGCTGTCCGTATTTAGGGCAGCGACTCGATAACACTGACACAAATATGCGTTATCAGCGACGATAGACAAACAAACAAACACCATATCTGATGTATCTGCAGTTGATAAGTTGATTCAGACAAATAGTAAATACTATAATATATTATTACTATAATATGTATGGCCCGAGTGTCCGGCAGAGTAGAATAGCACCAACCCCTTACACTCGTGGGCGTCGTACAAGGCGACTAATGGTTTCGAGGTAAAAGATCTAGTCCCCGTAGACTAGAGAAAGGGCAGCAGCGTTTTTCATTGTTATATTCATTACACTGCGATCTCCAACCCGCCTGCCAAGCGTGGAGATTATGGCAATAACCTTACCATATTAGCTGACACTTGTGGTGAGAACTCCATTATATTGTAGACTAGTGGACCCGGCGCGACTTCGTTCGCGTACACCTACTTTACCCAAACCTACCCTTTTTTTCTTGCTTATAAACCTTCCTCTTGAATCACTCTGTCTTTCTTTAAAATTAAAACCATGAAAACGAGGTCCATATGGTCTTTTTTACGATTGATTTCTGAGGTCTTAGTCCAACCTGCTGGATCCCGCGAATACCTGGATCCAGCGGGACTAAGATGGTTCAGTCCCGCAAACACCTGGATCGAAATTTTCTTGCGGGATTGCATTCCCTAATTCCAATCATTGCATTGATATGGTAGTACTACTTTTTCGTATAATTAATGCCTGTCTCCTAATTCTAGTGGTGAATAATCTTAATATAATCTACATTTCTGATATTGTTTCGTACTTTTATAAAAGGTAATTATTTCATTTATAATAGGTCGATATCTATTGCCGTCTTTTTGCAAGTATAGGTACATTTGCTGATACATTTTAGACATAACTTTGTCGGCGTGACTATAAAAAATCAGCAAATTCCTCCTTCAAACAGCTTATCACAAAGGAATTCCATCAATTTGATTATAAGGTATTCTATCTTAGTCACTGTCCATCTGCAAATCTTATCTGCTACATTCTTTTTATCTTCGAGTGCAGAGTAAACTTTGGAAGAATAACTTGAAGGGAAAGTGCATTTTTCACTATTATCTTCGCGTCCTACTTTTGAAGAGTTATGGTTACTTAGTTTGTACCGAATGGGTTCTTTTAAATACTTACTTATAGATAAGTAATTGTGGACAAAGAAGTTTAGGTTGTTGGTTTTCCACGCAACTGAATGTGTTGTCACTGCCTGCACCACCTGTGAAATGGTGGTGTGAGCTTCATGTATTACTAGAGGAAACGGTGCGACATTGTTGGCGTTTCTACCCCTACCCCTACCCTACACCTACCTACACTTTTTTCTTGCTATACCCCTTCCTCTTGAATCATTCCGTCTATTACTGAAAACCGAATAAAAATGCGTTGCGTAGTTGAAAAGGTCAAAGCGAACATAAGGACAGACGGCGGGAAGCGACTTTGATTTATACTAAAAAGTATAATAAAGATAAAGATGTACCTATGTAAAAACCTGCGTACGACATTCATCAATGGAATATCACGCTGTATATCTCTATCAACTTTAAAATGACTACTAGTACTGATGACGCATAATTATGTAAATGATATCTACGTATTAAAATTGAAAGTGATCCCGTACGTTGTACTAGCATCATAAACTTTACTACGCGTTCAAATTTTCCAACATTGCACAATGTTTTTAAATCGTAAAGGTTTATTCCATTTACTTTTCTGATTTTTTCTTAATCCAATAAAAAACCATCTTCCTGTTTTTATCAACGTCAAAAACTAGTCGAAAAGAGTCGAAAGTTAAATCAATCAATGCCTAAATAAACAAAACTACTATTCAGTTGGAAAGTCCCTGATTTCCAGCACGCATTTTTTTATATCTTACGATTTTATTCATGGAAATCATTATCAGTGTTGTGTTCTATTTTTCTGTACTAGCCAGTTAGCTAGCTACCATCCGTTGATTCACCGATATCAGTCACAAGGGCTATTGATTCATTGGATTTTATCGTATGAATTGTGAGCTTGTTTACGATTATTTCCCACGTTTTTATGCTGTTTATCTTGGCTTAGTTCTATTCCATTATTTTAGTTGTTTCTTTCTCTAATGCGTCGTTCAGTTGTTTTATGGACTGCCAGTGGCGGAAGAGTTTGGGAAGGAAAGTGACTACAATTTCTTGTTTCAGATTCAGATTAAATTTTTTTCAGTCTCCCTTTGAGAATAGGTAAGCTAAATTTATAATTTTAAAATTTCACACTTTATTAGTTCACACAAACGATACATGATAAATAATCGTTCTATGCCAATAAAATAAAACAATATTTAAATTGTCTATAGATTAATTATTTAATGTCAAAGTATTAATCACAAAATATAATTTTCCGATATCACGAGTTTTACAGATTTCAAATATTAAAAATTCGTTAAAACAAAGCATTTTAAAACTACAGCCGCCGCTTGATGCGTTCCACAACGCTAGTTTTCAGAGAGCCCGGGCGTGAGCAAAGTATTAGAACCACACATACATACATAAAACTCACGCCTGTGTCCCACAGGTGGGGTAGGCAGAGACTATGGACCGCCACTTTGCTCTGTCCTGACACAACTCCCTAGCCTCGCATATATCCACAACTCTCTTCATACATCTCCTTTTATTCTTGCCAATTCGGACACCAGTTTTTTTGAGAACATTACTGATCTGTTCGGTAAATGTTTTGTTTTTGTTTTGTTTGTGGTGAATTTGGACCATTATAGTCCAAATTCTTCAGGGGTTAGTGTATATGTATGTATTTATATAGGTAGTATTAGTATTGTTTCTTTCTGTGACACGCAGTATTGTATGCGACTATTTGTTTCATTGTATTGTATTTGACATTTCGATTAATTAATATTTGACATATAGTTTTCGAGCATACGAGAGTACTATTTATTTTATTTATTTATAATACTAATTGTGTATATTATGTATATATGTAATGTGCCTATGAAATGGTTTTAAATATATATACTTATATTAAATTTAGATATACAAATGTAACTTGCTCAATGTGTTTTGTATTATGAGTATTGTGATGTCAAAATAAATAATGTCTATGATATGAATGAATCGTAGTATCTAGTAGATAACAGTTTACTTTCCGTCGAGTGGTCTATCTGCTATCTTTATGTATTAGAGCTAAGTTCAATAGCAGGTAAACAAAATACGTGTTGCAATCTAGTCTTAGCACTACAAGCTATTTGTATGTATGGATGTACGACAGTCACGAGTGTAAGGGGTTGGTGCTATTCTACTCTGCCGGACACCACACGGCGACTCAAGTTTTCGAGGCAAAAGATCTAGAGCCTACGTAGGCTGGAAAATGGGCAGCAGCGTTTTCCATTGTTATATTTATAATGCTAGGATCTCCAACCCGCCTGCCAAGTGGAGATTATGGCAATAACCTCCCCTTTCGTGGGAGAGGCCCTAAGGGATTAACAGATCTGGAGTTGCATTGTGCCTTATACCAAAAATATTTATTACTGAATAGCTACACGACTTCGTCCGCGTAAAATTCGGTTATAATGTTCCAGACCTGATCCCGCGGGAACCACATAGAATTTTGGGATAAATTATAGCCTATGTGCTGTTCTGGGCTATAAGCTACATTGCTGCAAAATTTCATCAATATCCGGTCAGTAGTTTTTGCGTGAATGAGTAACAAACATCCAAACATACATCCTAACGAACTAGATATTGTATTGCTGTCAAATTTCATCAAAATCCTTTCAGTGCTTTTGCGTAACGGAGTTTAAAACATCCAAACATTCGCATTTATAATATTAGGAAGGAAGTCTTTCCCTTGTACCAAAGACTTACTTATATCTAAAAATATCTCATCAACTCAACACAGTTTCCTGTCCAGAAACCTTTTTCAACTCACTATAATATAAAACATATTAGTAGGAAGTAATATATCTTTATAAAAAAAATATAATTTGTGTATAAAAATATCTCGTCAACCCTACCTGTCTCGTCACAGTTGCCTAAGGAAACCTTTTTTGACTTTTATAATTACTGCAATTACACCACGACAAGTCAATACCAATATTCGGGGAGGCAGCTTCGCCGTCAGTGTGGCCTACCGGCGCAGGCGCAGCGCACTTTCACTACGCGCGAGTGTGCGTGTGCTACCGGATAGTAGGGCTGACACAGTTATAGAAAAAATTATCATCTTGGTTTTGATTAAATAAGAGTTTATTATGTTTAAAAGAAATATTTACAAATTAATAACTAATAATTGTGAGCAATAAATTATATTTTAATTATTTGAAATTGCACTCATAACGTTGACATTCTAATGTAATATGGACTAATTGGTCTGGAATAAATGAATTTTCATTTTCATTTTGATGTGTCGGCTAGGTTTCCCTGATAGCAAGGTCACGCAGGTCAGATGGCAGTCGCTCTACTGTAATTATCTGATCTGCCAAATCCCGGATCATAGTCAAGGCAGACCCCCGGCTATCGTGCACTAGAGCAGAACCGGGACATTAACGCCAAGATGATACTTTTTATTTAAAAAAATAATTTATGTACTTAACTACATACATTTTAATACAATAGTCAAAATTCAATTGGTTAAATAATATTCATAATGATTGGGAATTAAACGAACTTAGTGAAGTTTGACTTCCAAAGTGTCAAGTATCTGATTACACGAACTATCTAACATCTAAGTATTTCGAACTTATTATGTACCCACACAAATGAGCAAACTCTTAAATAAGAAAAAAAGTAAAGTGACCGAACTTAACTTAGTGAAGGTGGACTTCTAAGTATCTCTTTATATGATCTATCTAATATCTAAAATCTCATTATGCGCCCACGCAAATGAGCAATCACCGAGAAAAAAAGTGGCAGTGGCAGCCCTACCGCTGTGGGCGTGCCGGCGTTTTTTTATTAATTTGGCCCACATTCGGGATTCTGTTACGTCACGCGAGCGATGCACTTGCGCGCCGAGCGCCAATGCCGCGGATGCGGTAATGTGGTCAGTGTAATTATAGTAGTCAAAATTATAATTATCGTATAATCATAATGTTCGGTACAAAATTCAAAATTAATTATGTATATTTGGCTTGTATAAAATTATAGGGTAGATAGCAATTCCGGATACTTAATAAATTATTGTTTTTAATAATAATTTTCAGTCTAAAAATAATATCAAAATAAAATTCATAATACTATCGTAATTACTAATTATCTAAATCGTAATTTCTTAGTTACAAATTAAACGTCAATATTTATGATGACAATTTTTTTATTTACTGACGTTTTAGACGCATATTTTAAAAATATATTATAAACAGAATCCCAGTAACGCCATGTACCAATGATACAGTGCATTAGTTGAACACTGTCCGACTAACCAGATAGCGGTAGCTCTACAGTATTACTTGTCAAAGTCAAAGTCAAAGTCAAAATAATTTATTCAGATTAGGCTAAACACTAGCACTTATGAATGTCAAACAAATAAATTAAAATGTACATTACAATCATTGTGAAAATGAATACAATTTTTGTTTGTCAAATATAGATAAATGTGAAATAAAATAAAATATAATTAATAATAATTAATAAAATAACACCTGATCTGGCAGATCCTGGATCATGGTCAAGGTGGACCCCGGACCCCCGCGCGCCATAACAAACCCCTGATATAGACAGTGAACATCATTATGATAATTTTTTTTATATCCAATACAACTCTCTGTTTATACTACCGTCTGCCGCATCCATATAGACCGTATCACACTTCGGTGTGATGTTATAGCTGAATGCATTGACATCATGAACGTGATTGTACAGCATTGTGTAACTTACTATTACTTGAACTACATAATTATTTATAACAAATGGGAACTACGCACTTAATAAAAATTATATGAATCTAGTGGGACCGGCGCGACTTCGGTCGCGTGGCGTCCTACCTCTACCCCTACCTTACCCTACACCTTTTTTTTATACCACCAAGGTGGCAAACAAGCTTACGGCCTGCCTGATGGTAAGCAGTCACCGCAGCCAATGGACCTATTCTACACCTACCCCACACCTACCCTACACCAACCGGAACACCACGATAAACGCCACGGCCAACTTTTCATAAAATGTAAAATAAGTAATCATCTTAGCATTAATGTTCCGGTTATAAATAAATAAATAAATATTTTTTCAGGCAAAGTCACGAATTGCAATCACAAAATTAATAATAAAAAAAATTACTTTAAAATAAAGATAATAATGACTTAAAGTCGTGCTTAAGTCTTAATAATAATATCAGTCTTAACATCGTTATCATTTCTTATTTTTACCGTGATGCACGTGGACCCATTGTTTGAAGATGGAGCAGTTCATGCACTCTGTCAAGGATCATCATCGTCCTAGCGCTTATCCCGGTCTCTGCCAGGGTCCACTTTCCTAGTCAATCTTCTCCACTTTGCCCGGTCTTCGGCCTCTGTCAAGGACGCCAGGATGATATGCTCTCGCGCACGAGGGCGCGGGGTCCGCCTTGACAATGATCCACGATATGGCAGATCAGGCAATTACCTGACCAGATTGTCATGGTCACTCAGTTGCCTGGATGTATTTTGTAATAATTCCTAGTGTACGTTCGTTCATAGTGTTTTGGTAATCCAAACTGAATAAAACTCTTTGACTTTTAACTTTGATGTGATCTCTGCCTGCCCACAAGGAAAGAAGGCGTGACGTTTTGTACCTAGGTTTGTATCTTTTTTTTAGTTAGATTAGCTAGGCATTATCTACATTCGTATCGACAAATAAATCTATGAACGTATAACGCGGCGAAGTAAGCGCGTGTGTCGAACTAAAACTCCACATGCAAATTGCTTGTTACGACGAAAATTTATTTACCTTCGCTTTGTTGGTATTTCGCTGAATAGATAATAACTTTATTGAAACACGTGGATTTCATTATTACTATTATCATCGATATAGTAATTATTTAGTACATAATTTATTTGCATTTCACTCATTATATCGGATTTTAAATTTAATAAAATACGCGATGGTTTCTTCTGGCCGAAACCGAAAATTCGGCCGAAAATTGCTCGATACCAAAACTGAAACCGAAAGTTCGGCGTAAAGCGTCATCTTTTTCACACGTGTGAGGCCGAAACGATGTGCATCATTTACCGCCGACTAGTGAAGGTGCTTACGACTGATGGTCACTGGAAAAGTAGATGGTTAATCTGTACAAATAGACCGAGTACCGATTATACCTAGAGTAGGTCAGATCATACCCGCACTTCATTATAGACTACTTTCCATTAAGCACTCCGTGACAAAATTAGTTATTTATTTATTTAACATTTATTGTGCACAATAAATAGTATACAAAATAGACATACAGAAAAAAGTCACAACAGGTACAGCTTATTTCTAAAGAAATATCTTCCAGCCGACCAACGGAATTATAAGAGCGGACCAGGCGCGACTTCGTTCACGTGGCGTCCTATCCAACCCTACACTACCCCTACCCTACCCATACCCTACCCGTACCTCTACCCCTACTCCTTCCCCTACCACAATGTGAAAGAATTTCAAAATCGGTTAAGTCATTTTGAATTCATCCATTACAAACACACAAACAAACAAACCGACAAACAATCAAAACTTTCCTCTTTATAATATTTGTATACATAGAGTTGACGACCCCAGGCCAGGTTTATACCAGTATTTATAAACATTACTATGAGGACTCACAGTACTCGAGTGGCGATGGTATTATACGCCCAACAGAAATGAACGAAATTGACCAATTCTAAAAAGACAAATAGAGAAACAGAAGAATCGACAAAAAAAATTAAAAACAAAGTTATTTAGAACAAGATAATTCATAGACCTGTAATATAAAATAGATGCTGACACCGCCGCGTCGCAGGTAGCGCGCTCTGTACGCGACGGCACTTTAGAAGAGTCATAAAAAAATCACACTGCAGCCGGGGTCAACGACCCCGCCCGAAACGTGGCCGTTGCACTCGAAGCTGCGCGTGCGCGGCGGAACGGAAAGCCGCCGATAAGCGCTCTCTAGCGAGTTTGGGTTCAAAATACTGCGTACCTCCGTGGTTGGGTATTAGATTTAGGTTAGGGGCTCTCTTTTTTAAGCCCCGAAGAAAAACGAGGCGACAGTTGTGATGTGGAAGGAGGTCATAGTGTTTCCTTTGGTCTATGACATTTTATTGTTCAAGAGGTATATTGGATATCTCCTTAGAGGCGCCCCTGGTGTAGCTGATGTAGGCGGCGGTGACCACTTTTCATCAGGTGGCTCGCTTGCCTGTTGGTCTGCCGTATAACATAAAATCGTCATGTCGTAGCTCTCGAACGGATAGACCGATTTGGTTGCGGTTTGAGCTCTATCTGAAAGCCAGTTTAATCGAGACGGTTCTTCGCTTTGTTTCATTAAAATCGGTTAAGTAGCTTAGAAAATATTTTGTAAATGTAAAGTTGGTCAGGGATTATCTTGCCTCTGTGGTCCATTAGTTAATCATAGGCCAAGACCATATGAGCCACTGTTCCCGCGGCTACACGGCATCCCCTGCACAGAGGGCTGGCAGCTGCGATTGTAAACAGTGTCTCCGTGGTAGGGTTATTTTATGTTAATCAGTAAATAAAGGTAAGCTCGAGCATCAGCGTAGGTTTCCGCGTCTGTCGGTCTCCTACGCGCCACTGTCGGAAATGCAACCTGCATTTCCGACAGTGGCGCTTCCTATGCTATTACGGAACGCGATTCGGGCCAACGTTTCATCCTTATTTCGTGGATCTTCCAGCTATCCGCATAAACTGCTTTGGTTCAACTTTTATAATACGTACGGTTGAGAAATGGAAATCGTTGCCTCCGAGATTCCTGATCATTTAAATCTGGACACTTTCAAGGCTAGAGTGTCCAAAGTGTGAAGTTCCATCTTTGGCCGCATCGTTACTTACGAGTTGAGGTGGCGGTCGAATACTTGGCTATTTATTTAAATATAATAAGACCACCTTCAAGTGTTTCCTTCCAAGGTTCCAAGGTCCTTTTTATTAGTCTAGCCAGACATTTGACCGCCACCCCAATTGGCTAGTTCTCTAAAGATAATATCCATAAACTATTGCTATTACGAAAGGCGGAAGGCTCCCTGACCGCCGCGGTCACAAGATCGTGAGTAGATACAATTAAAGATCCACCAAGTTGACATTTCACACGTCCCCAATCGAGCTAACATTCAACTTCAACCGTCAAAAATTCTCATAATGCAGCTGTGACGTAAGTTTTGTGGGAAATTGGGTCTCTGGGACTATTATACAACCACTACAGCATTTTGGGTTACATAAGAAACGAAAGTCGGTCGGCAAGCTTCCGTGGTTGTGCAACGTTTCTCAAAGTGAGCTGACACAGTTCTGTGTTGGACCATGAATTTTTTTAGTTCGCGACTCACATTGGGTTAGATTGCAAAATCTCGCTTTTTGAGGTGTCTCTCGGTTGTTATGGTCGGTTTTTTTCTCTTTGATTCTGTTACGTCAAATTCGATAGGCTGCGCTGGGTTTGTGGGCTGCTGTTACGTGGTCAATGTTAATGGCTTTACTGTTAACATTTTTATCATTATGTTCATTGTGTGTATGAATATTGTTACTGTCAAATTCGATTTTGGATTTACTTTTTTCTCATCCAGATTGTGTCGTAAGGTTTTGCAAGAGCAGGAGACATTTTGTTAATATAAAATTGTTTTGTTGTAAAAGAATGATTGATTAAAGTACATATCAGTTTGTTTAATTATGTTTGGGTGGTGTGTTTTTAAGAGGCTTTATGTGTATTTCCAAATTTTGCCCTATTCATAAAAACTTCTGAGAAAGAATGGCAAATTTTTCCTCAAGAGGTATTTATTGAAAAAGATAGTCGGACGGGTTGGGGATCGCAGTGTTATAAATATAACAATGGAAAACGCTGCTGCCCATTTTGCAGGCTATGGAGACTAGATCTTTTGCCTCGAAAATATTAGTCGCCTTGTACGACACCCACGAGTGTAAGGGGTTGGTGCTATTATACTCTGCCGGTCACACGGCCTACCATAACCTTTATATTAGTCAGTGACAAACGATCTACTCGTTTGTCTGTCTATCTTTGCAGCCCACAGACAGCGGTAACTGTCGCCCACATCATCTACGACTCATGCACTAAAGTGCGTCTGCTTATTACAAGCTTTATTTAACTTGCACTTTTCGTGTGTATGTAAGTTGTCCACCAAAATTTGCAAACCATTTTTCGCCCATTTGTTGATTTCCGATTGCGCTCAAATTTGCTATACCTATGTAACTTGGGTGACTATGCATTAATATGGAACCATGGAGCTTGTCTGATGGTGGAATCGAGAGGTGGTCACTAAAGAACGCAATATGATAACCCCATCGTGGTTGGACTCTTTGTAATTATCAATTATCTTGATGAGTAGATACAATACCGCGCAATAAAATCTTGACATGAAAAAAAAAATTTTTGTTTTTCAAATTTCAACAAAACTTATTGTGTAAAACAAATATACTTTTTATATGTTTTCCTTTCTCTTTGTTTCAGATGCGTAAACTAATGCAGATCAATGCAGAGCGTCGGTTACAATCCGTGTGATAAATGTGCATTAACTAAACTTAAAGTATACTACTTAAGTGACGCCTCTATAAGTAAGTTTAGTTAGCAAAATTACTTTGTGATTTTTATGTTTTACTTTTATATAAATATACACGGATAGTTTAGATTTTAAGTCTAGTATCTCAGATTGTAGAAATGGGGGTACTTCTTTTTTATTAGTCGAGGGAAATGTTTCTGGTACCTAGCTAGCTTTCGATTCTAAGCTCATTTTTAAATTATGTACTTTTTGCTTTTTGAGGGTTTTCATATAGTAAATTCTGTCTCAGTAAATAGTGCTTTCAATATACTACCAGTCAAAGGTAGCCCTTGACGCACATTTGCACAATTTTCTGTATTTTAATTTGATCTACCCTCATTTCTGCAATTTGGGAATATTGGACCTACTCCTGATGTTCATGGGCACTGGCCACGAAGTAGTGATCTCAAATTAAGTGGACAGCACCCAGAAATCCTCTTACAATCACTGCCAATGTTGTCTCAAAAATGTTCATTAAAATTAGCCCTCTTAGGTCGTAATTTAAAAAACACAAAGGCTGCTGTATGTAAATAAAATTCGTTTCATTGATCAATCATTCGCTTGTGACGTAAATTTTGACAAATCTTGGGAAACACATAATATTGCGTACATGAAAAATAAACTATTTTTATATAAAAAAGAATTTAATACTGACTGTATTACATAATTTACAAAATTCTAAATATTGATTTGAATTTACAACTTAAATTTTATATTTCTAAGTGAGTTAAAATATATATGTCCTATCCTAAACAAGTTTACAAGCGTCAAACATTAGTTCCATGATCCTCGTATAGACGTCGCTAGAATTTCATTAAATTTCAAAACTCCATTGAAACATTGTGGCAGGGATGTCAGTATCATAATAATCAGAAATCGATGCACAACGACTGATCTATTTTTTCATATAATTTTATTTTTTGTCATCTTTCATTCAGTTGTCTCGCTAAGAGTTTAGTTAATGTATTGTAAAATATTAGATAATGTTAAACTAACTAGTTTTATTGTAATTATAGTGTAAATTGGTTGTATATAATTTTGGATCAGTTATTAATCGAATGTTTTAGAGTTAATAATTTACTTTCTTGTTATTTTTTTCCTTGCTCCATGAGTTTTGTTTTTAATAATATTTTTGAAAGTTGACTTCATTTTACATATTTCAATATAGATAGAGGTACCTGTTCACGCCCAAAACATTCATGCAAACATTAATTATTTTAAATAATTTACGTACTGTTTTCTTTAGTTACGTAGTTAATCTTATTTGTTGAAAAAGCGCCTGATTATTTTGTCATTATTTTAATTTTAAACAAATGTACATAAAACGTATTTTTAACTTTTACGCTAAGCGAAAAGGATAAAAGCTAAGGTGTTTTGCCTTTTTTTGTTGAGCTGTAAAAATTTTATTCCTAAAAAGTACCTTTTCTTTTTTGTTAGAGATATTGTCTTATCTACGTTTTAAGATTAAGTTTATGAAGGAGTTTAAAATTTTTATTAAAATTATATGATTAAATCATTTTTAACGGCACTGCCGGTTGGGTGGTAAGTACAAGGAGTTTTTATTTATATTAAAAATAATATACGTACATATGTAATTTACGTTACTTAATTTGATTTTTTTAAGTAACACGCACGGGTTTAAAACGAGCGAAATACACAATAAATAAATATTATTACAAACTCTCGAGTGCCAACCTTGAGTTTACACTTTAATATTTAGGACTGTTTGAGACAGAAATTTTAAGAAACCATATGTTGTACAATATTATATTTTCGTCATAATAACCGATTTTTTAAGAGAGCTTAATCAAATAAATATTTTGACAGTATATTTTTGATCAATACATTAATACAATTTAAAAGTATTTGTCAACACTAATATTTGGTGTAAAATAATATATATCTATTTAAGGGCTGGCAATGCTAAACGGGTTTTGAAACGATAAAGTTACCATACTGTATCCTACAATAATTATAATGTAAGAATTGATATCCACACACCATATAATTTATATTTAATATAATATAATTATTTATATCAATGGTAATATCAATGAAATTTTACAAAAATGTTTATAATTATGTACAATTTTGGAAAACATGTTTTACTAGATAATAATCATTGCATCTTGGTGTGTGTATATCAGAAATAATATACACAAACATTGTATAACTCTCCGTCCCTATTTTACCTGTGTTCTAGTAATGTATACGACATACTGTGTTCGTTTCATATAAATAATATATAATCACTTGGATAGTTTGGCCGTTCTTATAAGTGACAAGAGGCTTCTAGTTCTACACAACTCCTTGGCATTTTGTTTTATTGTTGTTATTGTTTATATAATATAAATTATGTTTGTTTTGTTTTCTATACGTCGTCCAGATGGTGCTACAAGATCAAATCTTTTTTTAATATATATAATATTTTCTGAGCCAAAGACTTACTTGCATATATATGATGATTATACTTATACGAACTTCTTGGGAAATGTTATATGGAAAACACTGATTATATATTATTATATATATATATATTGCTTCGATACCTATATCAATTTGTATGAGGCCTTGAGTATACTTCTGACAATAATGATAACGTTAAGTGAATAAGAGAACCGAGTAATTTCGATGTTATAGGTGCAATTAAAATTAATATATACCTATTTAATATAAAGTTTAATGTTTTCTTTACTCCTTTCCATCATATAGACAGTACTTACCAAGTTAAAGTTACAAAGTCTGTCTACACCCCGCCTTATTTATTTTACACTACAACGGCTTTAAAAAAAATATACCTATTAGTTCAGATATGTCTATAGGCAGTGGTGACCACTTTCCATCAGGTGGCCCGCTTGCCTGTTTGCCTATCGTATGACATAAAAAAAAAAGATGTTTGACAGAAAATACCGTGTATCCTATTAAAATAAAGATATAGTAATACTTATTGGTATTTCATTACCATAAATTCAACCAAGAATTATATTCAGTTGTTAACAGGTTTTTAATGCCTTCATGAATAAAATTTTCGTTAAATATAAAAAAGTCCTAAGAGTCAAGATAATCTAGGGGCCCAAGGGAAGCCAAGAGAACCCTAAAAGCCAGTTTCACACTCTAATAAAACCTTTAAAAGTTTCAACCAACTGAATTTGGCTAATGATGCACCAAATACCCAAATGTTGAAGCTGCAATGAAAAATTTTTAAAAGTGGCAATGTACTTATACTCTTGTACTACATCTACATGAAATGCTGCGGTGGATGTGCGGAGTTACGCGACTCGATCGAGTACGTAACGAGTACATCCGTGGCAGCCTTGGCGTGAGGGATATCGCAGATAAGATCGAGGAGGCTCGCCTGGTTTGGTCGCGTGTTGCGTAAGCCTCAGGGATACGTGGGAAATAGGTGCCTGAATCTGCCGGTATCAGGAAAGAGGCCCCGTGGGCGACCCATGAAGCGATGGATTGCCATTGCTGAGTCGAATGCGAGAGCCAACGGCTTACGACGAGAGGATGCCGAAGACCGGGCGAAGTGGAGAAGATTGAGTAGGAAAGCGGACCCTGGCAGAGGTCGGGATAAGCGTTAGGACGACGACGACGAGGACTGTATCTTCATGAAAAGATCATGTAAAATACACAATTCCATCACAAACTTTTCATATAAAATCGGTTTGCCAAAACGCACAATGTCAAAAGCAAAGCGCCTAATCCGCTTTTTATATTTGACTAAATACAGTCATCAAAATTCAGAAGAAAAAGGGGTAAGAGCAAGTCAAAGTGAACTGTATTGGTCATTGTATAAGATTCATTTTTGTACTACTTTTATAATTGTTATGCGTCGTTCCGCTTTCCAAAAGGCGTGATACAAAAATGAACCTTAAACTATGAGCAATACATGCCAGTTTGACTTGCTCTCAAGCTTTTTGTTTCTGAATTTAGCCGGGTGTAATAAGCATATGAGTCTGCATGGCCTAAGGTGCACCATGATTGTACGAAGGACGACGCTCGATCAATAGGAGACCTCAAAACAGCCCGCCGCACGACCATTTGCCAATTAGGACAGCGCCCATTTCTACAAAATATAAAGCTGGTCTAACTCTACATCGTGATTACAATGTAAGACTTAGCCGCTTCGCGTGGACTTGGATGTTACCAAATTACGTCAAATTTCTCTAACTGCTCAACAGATTTTAATGAAACACAGCTAGAACCATAGTGGTTAAACTGGTTTTCAACTATAGAAAATTACATCAAGAACATACCATCCGTTCGGGGGCTAAGATGCCGCAGGCAGACACAGGGTTTTTTTATACAACTAAGGTGGCAAACAAACTTGCGGCCTACCTGTAGCCGTATTCACAATGATTCGAAACCGTTTCCGAACGATTAGACACGAAATTCGTGAGTGGCGAATCCGTGTCGATCGATTCGAAAACTGTTATTCAGAATCCCGATAAATTCCACGGAAACTCTACTCTCTATAACATATGAAAATTTCATCAAAATTAACTGAATCCACATATTCCTAAGAACCTTTCGCGGGGTCCTTTGTCGATTCCGTATCCGAATCCGATTTCCGCGCCATTGTGAATACGGCTACTGATGGTGCGCAGTCACCGCAGCCTATGGACGTTTGCAATACCAGGGGCATCACCCACGCGTTGCCGACCTCGTAAAAACCTTTTAACCCCTGGGATATACAACACAATATAATTTGCCTCGGCTACCTACCTACGCTAAGTTTATGAACTATTCTAGATCTATTGGTGAGGGTTTTTATTAGCTAACAGTTTTATAGCATTAAGTACTGATTTGTTTGATAAGCTGATGATCTTCCAATTAAATAAATTTTATCTACACTCGTATCGTAATGTTCCAATTACATATTCGAAAACAGTCGTTTAGGATACACTTTTTTCACGCCAGTCTATAATATTTAAAAAAATTACTATTCGATACAGCATTTCCCATACTAATTTCATTACAGCTGTAACGTAAAATAACTTTTTAATCATTATGCAACACTTTTGTTTTTTTATTTTTTGTCGGGCGCCGGGACACGGCGAAATGTAGGCTGAATACCTAGATGTCTTTAACAAATTTAAATTCAAAATTTTAATTTTCCTTTTTATATTCTGTGTAATTATTTTCCCGCTAAACAAAATATTTTTTGTAATTGTTGTAATTTGTGTTTGTGAATGTTTTTTCTTATTTTAAGCAAATAAATAGATAAATGTGAAAGTAGTAAAGTGAATTTCCCGCCGCTTGATATCCTCGACGCGTAGATACAACAGAACTGACTCGCAGCTTACTTCCATCAAAGTTGAGAAAATTATTGGTACGATATTTTAACATAAAAATATGAGTGTAGATAAAGTAGTGTATGCATCTGCATATAATTAGGTATTAAAACACTCGTGTCAAACTATTATCATACTCGGCTACGCCTCGTATAATAAACAGACACTCATGTTTTAATACCCCCTTTTATATGACAGTTGCATAAACTACTATTATTTCATACAGTCATAAAATAAATTACAAACATTGTCCATCTCTTGTTAGTACAATTTAACACTGCGGGTAAATAAAGATCTATTTTATTTCTTAAAATAAAAACACAACGGAAAGTACTTAAATTAATTTTCTCTTTTTGTAATTAATCCCAGGGGTAGGTATTCTGGAACACTTCCGGGTTACATCCTGGTACAAACAGTATTTTTTTCGTCGCAATTTAAAAAGAAAAGAGTTACAATAAATAGAATAAAAATAATTACTCATAAAACAAATCTAAAATTACACCATACTGTTGTTAAATTTAAAAGTTAGGGACTTTGGAAATGATGAAATATAAATAGAACGATTTCCATCCGGTTACGACCAGTTATATAAGCTAACAATATTAGCGACACACCGCCCATATTTTGAGGGAAAGGTCACCAAATTTCCCAACGAGGTTTGTAAACTTTCAAACGTAGCTATTTTAATAAAAAAACTCCATCATGTTTTCGCAATCATGAAGCTCGAAAAACTCAAACATTGTAACTTCTGGAATGTTCTCGCAATGTCTTAAAAGTAAGTAAGAAGGAGGGGGCGGGGTTTAAAGTGCCGGGGGTAAGTTCCGAAGCGTGTCGTAAAATGTCATGTAATTTACACAGCGCCATCGGTGTTAGATAACTGATATACTACTTATATACTTTTGTTTTCAATACATGTTTATTACATTACCTGCTACCACGGGCGTAGCCAGGCTTTGGTTTTGGTTCGGTTTAAGATCAAAACATATAAATATCGATCCGTACCCCTCCCCTCCTTAAAATATGGGTATTCGTAATAAAAGTAACTGAAAATGAAAAATAAGCGAGCGCAGTGATCTTGAAATTATTCCAATTTTAGTTCAATTGACTCGGGGTGAACATGATACCTAAGTATAACAAAAGTCAATGACTGAGTGTGCGCAGCGAGCTCGGCTCGGACTTTTTGGTATACCTACATATTGCTCTTTAAATCCGAATTAAGTACGCGGCGCGATTGGTGTGAATATTTAATCAATGAACGAGCGCAGCGAGATCGATATTTTTTAATTTTTGGTGAGGAGCTGTAGCAAACTTATTAAAGAAAAGTAATGAATTAGCGAGCGTAGCGAGCTCGGAAATTCTGGTATTTTGGGTGTAAAAGTCTGGATTGATCACGCGGCGCAGGCGGTGTGAACTGAACCATTTCGGTCGTCTATATGTCGCAGCCATCTGGTTAAATCAGCCATTTAATGAGAAGGCGTGTCCTTTAAATAGACGCCGGCATTCATTTGTAAGCCTAAGCCGATAGTTTATGAAACTATCAACCATTGAACGTTTAACTTGTTGGCTTATAGTAAGCCAGCCCTTTGTAGACGGCTGACGTAAAATCAGGCAGGTGATTTAAATTTAGTTCAAATATAATCCACTGCAGCGCTAGTAATCACCAAAACAAATATGGCGTCAGACAGCTCGCACTGGAAACGAAGATTTTAAATTTTTTTCGTACCAAAAAAATATTTTTTAAATGAAAGTGATCTCTATTAATTAGTTATTTTTTTATCTGCAGTACCTAACGTCATGATTGAAGTTGCTAGTCAAACATCTATATCCCCTTTGACAAAACGGCTAAATGACGTTTAGCCAAGTAGTCGAACGTTACATTCAACTATTTCGCTAGTTGTCTATTCGCAATTCAATTGAACGCCGGCGTTTAATTAACGGGTTAGCTTTCTCATTAAATGGCTGATTTAACCAGATGGCTGCGACATATACAGGATGTTACATAATATAAACCTATTAAAACGATAGGTACAATTATTTGTCGTACGTGGAATTTTAGTACCTATCGTTTTCATACATTTAGCACTCCATCCGGTTCACGGCTTCATACATATATTATGTAACACCCTGTATATACCATAGCTATTTTAATAATGCCATAACGGCCACCAAGAGTGGTAACCACTTGGAGGTACGTAATGTTATGTTTGTGAATATTTCCTTCCATTAAAATTTCGGTCTATTCCAATAATATTGTACTTATTTATGTGTTACTTGCATATATCAGTTGGAAAATTTATTGAGAATATTTTAATAAAACAATTTTATTAGAATATGATATAACATTAAAAAAATAAACTTTGGGGTCCAAGTTCCACCGGGAACAAGTCATTAATTTTAGTAGGTAAAACTATTTTTTTAAATGTAATATTATCGGAAAACTAAAAATAAAGAAAGAACATTGCTAACTTTTGTTTAACTCTGAACTCGATCAAAGAAGCGCAAGACATGAACTCATAATGTAGAGATTTGCGTTTGACGTTATTTCGTGACTTTATTTTTTTTATTTAATGAGATGGAATCTATGATGGAACAACCAGTCCCATGCCGGGGTAGGTCGTTCCTTGCCAATTTTCCACAAATAAATTACTCTGAGCCAAAACTTAATCATTTAACAGATGCAACTATACAACCGTGGCCGTTTCGGCCAGATCAGAGAGACAATCCGGCAGAGTAGAATAGCACCAACCCCTTACACTCGTGAGTGTCGTTCAAGGCGACTAATGTTTTCGAGGCAAAAGATCGAGAGTCTCCGTAGGCTGGAAAATGGGCAGCAGCGTTTTCCATTGTTACATTTATAACTTCCCCTTTTGAGGGCCCTAAGTCCTCCAATGGACTGTTATGGGCTGATGATATATCGCAGTTGTGCTCCAGCGCACGAGGGCCCGAGGTCCTCCTTGATCGTGATTCACGATTTGGCAACCTCTGTAGCCAGTTAGCAGAGGAACCTGACCAGATTTTATCATGGTTACCCATAGCCCTTGAGTCTACCGATTTCTATACAGAACACATTTCAAATCACATAGCCCCACCTTTATAAATACAATGTGCAGTATTAGCTCTAATAATAGCATCTAGATCTCCTTTTAGTATCGCATAGGACGCCAGTGAGTCAGCTATCGATGATGCAGACGCTGCAGTTGCCAATATCGCATCTGAGGTTGGGACAATGTATGTTTGATAATTAACCTGATGACATTAGGGCGAGGATTTTAGGAGATGTAGGTCATTGCGGGAAACCACTGCCCACTGAGGAAGTGGGCAGCGGCCTCCGGAGCGTCGGTGGCCTAGTGGTTAAGTCGGGCGACTCGAAAGCGGAAGGTCCCGGGTTCAAAACCCACCGCCGCCATGTACCAATACCTCTTTATTGAGTTATGTACATTAGTTGAACACTAACCAATTCTCTTGCGGCTGTGAAAAACACGTGATGAAACCTGCACATTCAGGCAACTGAATGTGTGTATGATCCAATGTGGTCAGGGTCACGGAGGTCAGATATTCGCTCCACTGTAATTACCTGCCAAATCCTTGATCATGGTAAAGGCGGACCCAACAAAACCGGAACAGTAACGCCAAGACGATGATGACTGGGGAAGTACCTCCACATAACAGATTAAAGCCAAACAATAATAATATGTTAAACATAATTTTCTGTAATGAAGATCCGAATAAAATACTGTCTATGTCTATGTCTATGTGATATAAATAGTATTATATTCCTGCCGGTAAGTAAGGTCTCCAGTATTCCACATGGTTCCAACCGTGGCCTTGGCATTTCCCTGATTTCAGAGGTGGGCAAGCACTGGTGTTGCTAATCTATAGGCAACGTTAACCACTATCCATAAGGTGGCTCGCTCGCTTGCTCGCTTCTAAGATATAGACAAGACACGAGGAGAAGAAGGAAAAGGTTTTTTTAATTAGACTAACCAGGCATTTGACCGCCATCTCACCTGGTGGTAAGAGACGATGCGGCCGAAGATGGAGCATGCCTTTCTAGGAACAGTCTATTTACTCTAGCCATGAAGGCGTCCAGATTATAGTGATCAGGGAATACACTCGCAGGCAACGTGTTCCATTCCTTAGGTAAGAGCTCTAGGTTAGATAAGATCGAGATTTACAAAGCACAATCTACGAGTAGAATAGCACCAACCCCGTACACTAGTGAGTGTCGTACAAAGCGACCAATGTTTTCGAGGCAAAAGATCGAGAGTCTCCGTAGGCTGGAAAATGGGCAGCAGCGATTCCCATTGTTTCATTTATACCTTCCCCTTTTGAGGGCCCTAAGTCCTCCAATGGACTGTTATTGGCTGATGATATATCGCAGTTATGCTCCCGCGCGCGAAGGTACTTTAGCCTTGAAGCGTCCAGATTACAGTGATCAGGGAATACACTCGCAGGCAACGTGTTCCATTCCTTAGGTAAGAGCTCTAGGTTAGATAAGATCGAGATTTACAAAGCACAATCTACGAAGCGTGTTCGCGGAGGCGCGCACGGATGGCTCCATGCAATCATGCGCAAGAAAGCCGCGTCGCTGTTGCAGAGCCTGCGGAGTCGCAACAGCATCCTGAAGATCATTGTGAACAGATTTGACTGACCTATACAAAATCACTGGATGAAAATAGCCATTGGAGATATAAAATAAGCTACCGCGAAATTAAATTTAGTAACAGAAAAAATTTAGTTTCTTGCAAGAAATAACAAGTTTGAGCTTATTACGAATGTTAGTATAGTATATTATGAAAGAACCCCTTCACGGGTGAAAGCCTCCTCCAAAGAATTCCATTTGTCTCTATCTTGCAGGGCCGGATTTAGAGGTCCAGAGGCCTCGGGGCAACGAAGAAGCGGAGGCCCCCTCGCCCCAAATTATTTTCCAAAAAAAGTGAAAAATTTTTTTAAGTCGAGTTTTTCAATATATAATTTATTGTAATTAAGTGTAATTAAAAAATAATAAATTAAGTGTAATTATAATCAAATAACCATGTATGTACAAAGTACTGCAGGCTGTAAGTAAAGGTAAAAGAGCAAAAAAAAAATATCAAAGGAAAAGATGTTTACTAAAGTAGGGCCAATTTAATAGGTCACATTTGACACCTGTCTCCATTTCCTTATGTCCACGACATAAAGTTCATTTTATATTAGGCGCAACGGCGCGACCGCGAAACTCAACTTTACTTCATGGACGCAGGGAAATAATGACAGCTATCAAACGTGACCTATTAAACTGGCCCTACTTTAGTGTTTACTAATTGGAATTTGAAAGATTTTTTTCCGAAGTCTCTATTGTGGGGGCCCCCCGTTTGTGGAGGCCCCGGGGCTTTCGCCCCGGTTGCCCTCCCCTAAATCCGGCCCTGCTATCTTGGGCTATCAGTTGCCAGGTAGGGCCTGAGGTCTTGCTGATATCGTCCTCCCATCTTGTGTGGGGTCTTCCTATGTATTGCAATTCCCCTGGTATTGCAAACGCCCATAGGCTGCGGTGACTGCTTACCATCAGGCAGGCCGTAAGCTTGTTTGCCACCATAAAAAAAAGGTAAGTAAAAAAAAAAAAAATCGTGGACACACAGCGCCATCTAGCCCCAAACTAAGCAAAGCTTGTGTTATGGGTGCTAGATAACTGATAAACTACTTATATACTTTTATATACATACTTATTATACATAGAACACCCAGACCCGTAACAGAAATGAAAATTCATCATTTCAATGTCTGCCCGGCTGGGAATCAAACCCTGGACTTCTTGCGTGGCAGAGATGTTGACCACTGAACCACTCAGGTCGTCAGGTAAGTGGCGTTTCCCTATTGATCCCTTCTATTACAGTACGAATATAATTTAAGCTAATTTGTTAGGAACTTACACAATTTTACTAAAGCTCTATGGATCAACTCTCTGAAAATAAAGATATTATTATTATATTATATAAAATCGCATGGAAATCGGTCTCTTTGGGAGCTACAATACCATAAACAGATCCCATCAGTAATTCAGTTTTATTGCATAATAAAGTACATGGATGGTAGTACAAGACACCCAGTGCGGGCATCAGTTGAAGGGGTTGCAATACTTCAAGACTCTACTCCCGGACACAACAAGTGTAGTCAAGTGTAGTGGATAGATAGACAGTATAAATAAAATGTCAGTCAAGGTGATCAGGGACACGATGCGGAGTATTTCGGGCGCCTGGGCGCTGCCAACGGCGCGAGCCAGGTGACAATGTCTGCGCAAATACTGGGTTGCGTCCTTGATTAGAAAGTCTACCCGATTGAACTAAACTTGAGCGATGCTTAAACCGGTAGAGCTCGTCTAATTTAAAATAACGCGCCCCACTATCGCAATAACGCACACAGGCAAGTTTAAAATATGGACGCAATACATATACAAATGCCGTTGTAATTGGTCATTCAGTTGCCGGTGAAATTCAAACGTAGGAGCACGCGTCGTTCATTGGCTCCCACACAGATGAAGTGTCGTTATCGATATTTGCACTCACACATCGAAATCAACTAACTAAGTAGTGGGGCGCGTCATTTTAGACTAGACGAGCTCTAACAGTGGCTCCGTTTAGACTGGAGCCGACCAACCTATCGGTTAACCGTAAGGATTAGTATCGACTGCAACTGAAGGTGGTCGGCTCCAGCCAAATCGGAGAGTCGGTTACTAGGTTTAAGTTGACGCTTAAATACATACACACATAAAGCTCACGCCTGTGTCCCGCAGGTGGGTAGGCAGAGACTATGGACCGCCACTTTGCTTTATCCTGACATAATTCCCTAGCCTCGCATATATACGTAAAATATAAATGACACCTAAATAAATCAAAATAATCACAAGAATGGAGCATCGATGGCCTCGGGCGGAAGTTAACCGACAGTAAAACGTCGACTTGACCAAGTATTCTACATAAATTCAAATATTTCCTAAACTATTGTATAGATTTTAATGAAGCAAGCCAAGTCACTTGCAACTTTTAAAACCAAATTGCATGGCCATCTTATCTTCGTTTGCAATTATCTATGTATATTGTAGCCTATAGTGTGTATATTAGTATGTAGGTGTACATTTTTAGCTTATAATAATATAGTAGTTTACCCAGATGATTAATGCTATTTTTGTTGCTTGTCTGACTGATTTGTTTCTTTTTCTCTTTCTAGACAAGGGTTGCCTGGAAGAGATCGCTTGTAGCGATAAGGCCGCCTTTGCCCACAATGTTTAAATAGACTTGTTAAATGGTCTTTCCTGTAATTTTGTGTGCCATAAAAAGTCTATCTATCTAAGAGCCATCTCGAGCAAACTCGCATTCAAACAAAGAAACCCGCATCGATATCCATTGTACCTAAAATTTTGTCGAAATCAGTCAATTTGTTTGGAACACTTTCTCTACACATGTTATCGGGTTTGTTACCACGGTTAGTATTGTTTTTACCTCGATATTTCGACGCAGTTGCATGCGTCATGGTCACGAGTTGACTGGTGCTGTGTGAAGTCGCTCCTAAGGACAGACATATCGGTCCACCCTCTTTCGGATTCGACGATTACCCTCATTTTGAACTCCGAACCACTACCATTGTTACTCGCTTGATTCTCGCGACACACAACTGGCAATTTCTTTAAAAGCTATGATGCCATTAGCCCATGTTATGGGCGACTATGTATATTTTACGCGGGCAAAGGCCAGGCTGAAGCTTGTAATAATAAAGGACTTAGCTGCAACCAACTATGTTTCTTAGGGCACGCCGAGCATGAAACGAGGTGTTCCATAATTTGCGGAGATATGCCACAGTCGCACTGAGAACTGTCATTTGTATATCCCCACGGCTCGGCGTGCCCTAAAACTTGTACCATGGAGGGCTTGTTCGAGGCCAGTTCAAACGCTGTATCCGTCGCCGAATACTGGGCGAATAAAGTATAAGTGAGAGTTTAGTCCATCGACTCGATAAGAAGAAGACTTTGTTTCTTTGCATTGCTAATATTATAATAACAACCTAACTTAATACCACCCACCATTCAATTAATTCAAATTGTAAAGTGCGACACAATAAGCAAAAATACACTGTCGTCAGCATAACAACAAAAAATACTTACACCGATTTTTATCGAAAAATGCAACGCCGACGAAATGATTCATTGACGTCAAACTTGTAATGGAGTGGAAAATTATAATTATCGAATAGCACACTACATGAACATCGTAATTTAGTGGTCTGTAGTTTTGGTGGCAAAATTATGCGCAGTCAGCTGGGAAGGGGCAGGCATTCTTGAGCTGACTGCACCTACAACATCATGAGTGGAGTGGAGGAAAGTTTGCCCAGGGTACCGATTCTGGTGTGCAATGCAATTGTTATTGTGTTGCAATGTTACTGTGATGTTACTATAACTACGTTGAGGTATCAAGTCAGTCACGTTCGTTGACAGAATTGAAGGCAGTTTGACAACTAAGAAAGATGCAACTTAGTAATTTATTTATTTATATATTTATTGGAGTACCAACAGCCATATAAAACCATAATGCAACTACAGTACCAGAAAACGAATTGTGGAAAAGTTCGAACTCATGAAAGTTGCAACTCAACATCTGTCATTTGAATAACAATCACACGTTTGACATGCGATGCAATTGTAATGTTACTGCAACTGAGACGATTTCCGTACCAGAATCGAAGCCCTGGCACTTTTTAACACCTGTTTCAGAAATGCTATCAATGGGGTTATTTATTTATTCGTATAGCATTAATAGTCGCTAATTATAACCTAGGTAATTAATGAACACTAAAGCTACAAGTAAATATCTAAATTCCTCACCCATTGGGCTGCGTTTTCATTAGGAGAGAACAAGTCCAAAGAGTCTCCAGGGTATTTCCGCTTTGGACATTCCATGGGGTTCCAACCATGGAGGTAATATAATGGTCCCAACTACATCCAACTGACAATACTTGCTTGGCGATCGGTATTGTGGCCGTGTGGTGTCCGGCAGAGTAGAATAGTACCAACCCCTTACACGCGGGTGTCGTACAAGGCGACTAATGTTTTCGAGGCGAACGATCTAAGGTCTCCGTAGGCTGGAAAATGGGCAGCTGCGTTTTTCATAATTATATGCACAAAACTGCAATCTCCAACCCGCCTGCCAAGCGTTGAGATGATGGCAATTACCTGCCCTCTCGTGGGAGAGGCCCAAAGTCCTGCAGTGGACTGTTATGGGCTGTGATGATCGGCACTATGCGTCCGTCAAAATGGACGAAATTGACCAATCGTAGAGCCGTATTGAACGCAGTGCGTTCTCTTAGCGGACGAGCACTGTGTAAACGCATAGTAACTTTACGTATTATTTGTAAATACGGATGTTAGATGTACTGGAGCGATGTACCAATGACTCTTTTCTGAGTTATGTATATTAGTTGAATTCTAACCGATGCTCTTACGGTGAGAGAAAACATCGTGATGAAACCTGCACATTCAGGCGGTGAGTGTGTAACCATGATCCAATCTGGCCAGGTTCCCCTGGTAGCAGGTTAGATGGCACGGAGCACAGAGGTTAGATGGCAGTCGCTGCTCTGTAATTATCTGATCTGCCAAACCCTGGATCATGGTCAAGGCGAACCCGGGCTTTCGTGCGCGAGAGCACAACCGGGACATTAACGCCAAGATGATGATTATTACACGGATATTAGATGTACTCCCTTCTCGATTGTCTTCGTACTTAAATAGAGGAAAATACACTAACTATCTACACCCAGCCAACTGTAATCAAATAAATCTATAATTTTAATACTCAGTTTCCATATTTTTCCGTAAACAATACTATAGATTAATTCATTAGAGACAACGCAATCAGGATCGCGTGTCGGTCCTTCACCGTTATGCCATTGTCTTAGATGGTATTAATATCGATGGAAGGTCAGACCATCTTCCGGGAGGCAGTTTCCTTAGTCGAGAGATATACCACATTGCTTACATGACCTGTCTTGAAAGTAGGTCTTATATGCTTGAACTATTATTTGGCCTGCGGAAATGATTCAAGATATTGAGCGCACCCCGTCCCTACGGGGTGTAGCATCCGATGAAACCTGAAAGGCCCTTATGGCTACAGGTGCTCCCAGGGGGTGTTTAGCACGTATGCGCCTAGGTTCTTTTGGCGAGTCGTGCATAACCATTCCGGCCGGCCGGCTGGTACTCATGAGAGTTCACCTCCTCCCTCCCAACCGCTATACCGGAGGGTGCCCATTTCCATTGCGCTGGGCGCAAAAAAAAAAAATTCAAGATATTATTAACAAGAATAAGCATTGTACCAACACAGACCATAAGGTCCTGTTTATACATCACCGCTTGCAAAAAGGACAGAAAACCCTTACGCGTCGTGCCCGCATAGTCGTCGGTTGAAGGTCACTGTGACCATCTTCCGGAAGGCAGGTTCCTCAGTCGAGTGATCTACCACGATGCTTGCAGGATCTGTCTTGAATTTACTATACACTCCATCCGGTTCACGGCTTCATACATATATTATGTAACACCTGTATCATCACAGCCCATAACAGTCCACTGCAGGACTTCGGGCCTCTCCCACGAAAGGGGAGGTCATTGCCATAATCTCCACGCTTGGCAGGCGGGTTGGAGATCGCAGTGCAGTTGATGTAAATCTACCCAGAAAGATGCTGCTGCCCACCTTTCGGATTTGTCCCTTAGTCGCCTCTTACGACACCCACGGGAAGAGATGGGGTGGTGCTATTCTTTGAGGTGGCGGCACCACACACCACCTGTATACTATTAATATAATTTGGGAGGCTTGGAAGACCATAATTAAACCTGCTTTCCTATACGTCAGCGAGACTTGGCCCCTACTAGAGCGACACAGGCAGGAGCTGCGCGTCACGTAAATGAAGATAATGCGTTGGATGTGTGGAGTTTCACGGAAGGATCGAAACGTCCAAATTCAAGGTAGCCTTGGCGTCCGTGACATCGTAGATAAGCTGCAAGAGTGCCGCCTTCGATGGTATGACAACGTCTTGCACAGACTGGCAAATTACGTTGAATAAAATGCCTGGCCATGCCACCCTCACCAGGCACGAGACGGAGAGGTCGCTCCAAGAAGCGATGGCTTGACGTCGTCAATAATGATATAATAGGACCACGCCGAATCAACTGACAGTGGTAGAAAATATAAAATGTGGATATGGCAATATTTGTTGGATAATCTGTCTTTGACAGTCATTGTCCATTATTATTTAGGCGATCCGCACACTGGAACGCAGCACCGTACAGTTGTGCGTGACGTGCGTTAGTGCGTGACATAAAGTTATTTGAGCTGTCATCGGTTTCTATGGAAATTACTCATAGTCGAACTAAAAACGCATCCACGCGCGTTCGTGCGGATCCGTCCGTTCCGAATAAAAGACATGGCATTAGTTGCCATACAGAGATTTTTAAAAGCGATGCGGACCTAGCGTGGTCCTACTATATGCATGCCAACAATTTCTCCACCAAGGATGCTGAAGACCGAGCAAAGAGGGCCAGGAAGAGTGGGAAGACGGACCCGGGGCGCAACCGGGACAAAGCGCTAAACTTATGATGATGATGAAGATACTTACGTTTACACCAGATGCGCTGACTTCCTGCAAAGATGAGGCAATGTAAAACAGTTTGCGTGACATCGGATCGTTTGGTATTCGATTGTTGCTACATTTATAATTATCCGCCGTCATAAGACCCTGGTCAAGATCAGGGCAATAGATAACGAGATCATTTAGCGGGATTGACGTGATTCTGTGCAGGTAATCGAGTGTTGGGTAACCTTTTTTTTTATGTCATACGGTGGGCAAACAGGCAAGCGGGCCACCTGATGGAAAGTGGTCACCACTGCCTATTGACATTAGCAACACCAAGAGTATCGCCAATGCGTTGCCCACCTCTAAAACATGTTGCTCTGGCAGCAAAAAGGGAAATGCCACTTCACTGCCAAAGCCACGGTTCCCCAAATCCCCACCCCATGGAGCACTGGAAACCTTACTTACCGGCGGAAACACAATACTATTTAAAAGAGTATTATTTAGCTGCGATATTCTGTAAGGTGGAGGTACTTCCCCAGTCGGACGGCTCCAATTCGAACGAGATACCCCGCTATGGCCTACCTCTCTAGTAATATATAATTTTATACCACTAAGGTGCAAATAAGCGGCCTGCCTGATGGTAAGCAGTCACCGCAGCATATGGACATTTGCAATACCAGAGGCACCGCCGACGCATCGACGATTCCGTAACAATCTTTTTACTATTCTTGAAGAACTCCATGTTGTAGGTACTCCCTAGGAAGTTCATTCCACAACCTTAGTGTGCGTGGAAGTAAGTTTCTTTGGAACCGCACAGTTCGCGACCAATTTGACTCCAAGGCATGAGTATGAACTCTCTGTATTTCTCTCAAATACTTCCCTATAAGAGTACTTAGCAAGTGTCAATTTATTTTTATGCCATGCGGTAGGCAAACAGACAAGCGGTTCACCTGATAGAAAGTGATCACCGCTGATTACCTATAGACATTAGCAACACCAGGGGTATAGTACGTTGCCCACCTCTATTACATAGCGGCTAGCTTTGTCACGAGCACACTTGTGCTAGCCGTGCGACATTCGATAATATTATGGTACAATCGATAAAGGTTATGTGTTAATAATAATTGTACTAAACTTCTTCATTTTTTTTATAATGTCATGCGGTAGGCTAACAGACAACACCAATAGTATCGCCAATGCGTTGCCCACCTGTATCACACGTTGCTCTGGCAACAAAAAGGCAAATGCCCCTCCACTACCAAAGCCACGGTTCCCCAAATCTCCACCCGATGGAGCACTGAAAACCCCACTCACTGGAAGAAAATCACTCTCAGTACATCTATCTATAAATAGTATCAAACAAAGTCGCATCCCGCCGTCTGTCCCTATGTACGGTAAGATCTTTAAAACTACGCAACGGATTTTAATACGGTTCTCAACATTAGATAGAGTGATTCAAGAGGGAGGTTATAAGCAAGAAAAAAAGGGTAGGTATGGGTAGAGTAGGTGTACGCGAACAAATAAACGCAGGGTCCACCGGTAAAATGATAAAACAAAGACCCACGCCGCTTCTGTCTGTCTGCCTATCTGTTCGCGATTCTCAAAAACAACTGAACGTATTTTCATGCAGTTTTCACCAATAGGCAGAGTGATTCATGAGAAAGGTTTTGGTATATAATTTGTGAAGGTGCGCAGCCGGAGCACTAGTTTAAAATAATGTTTACAGCTGTCATAAGCACGAAAACCCCCACTCCTACCAAGTACTAAGTACTAGGATGGTATACGTTTACGGAGCTTGTAAAGAACCCGCTGAAACGAGCGCGGGGGAAGCGTGGCTGGCCCACAAACGCATCCCGCTTTAGAATTTGGGCCGATATAAATACACACTGCACTTGCACCCGAGGACAGGGATGTCGCTGCATGGTTTCTGATGCTCTGGTGTTGTTGGTTGGAATTGAATGTTGGTTTTAAGTTGGTAACAGTGCTCATAAAACAAGAATCTTTAACACGCATTTATTTCACATACTATACTCATTCTACAATCGATAATCAACGAGTTTTAATATACATAAACGGTAGTGGTCCAAAGCACTTCACTAATTTAATAAAATTACAAAGCCTATAACACAAAATATAAAAATATTTTACCAATAAATAAATTGAAATTGTTTGATTACAATTGCGTCTGACAAGTAAAATGATTGTCAAACTGACGGGTAGCATGCATTTTACCATAGCCTCCTTCGTAAGATGAAGGAGGCTATGATTTTACCCTTCAGGGCCACTCTTCTATAACTATGAAGGTCGCTAGCATTCCAATCTCTTTGGGTGCTTCCAACCCTTTACAAGATCAAAACCTTCTAGTAAGAGCCCATACGACGACGAGTGGGAGCGTCGGTGGTGGTTATTGTATCCGACTCGTAAGCGAGAGGTACCGGGTTAGAATCCCACTGCAGCTATGTACCAATGACCCTTTTCTGAGTTATATACATTCGTTGAATACTAATCGATGCTCTTACGGTGAGGGAAAACATCGCGATGAAACCCGTTAAATTCCGGCGACTGGATGTGAAACCAGAAACCAATTCGGTCAGGTTCCCCTGGGAGGGTCATAGAGGTCAGATGGCAGTTGCTCCACTGTAATTACCTTATCTCGCAAATCCTGGATCATGCTCAAGGCGGACCCTGGGCCTCGTGCGCGAGAGCACAACCGGGACATTAACGCCAAGATGATGATGATGTTAATAGTGACATGCGTCGTGCGTAAACAGGTCTATCTGTCAAAAGTCTTAAAAACGTACTTTACCTGTCGACGAGAAACTGGCGGCTGGTTGGCATCCCGTAACGACCTTTTCTACGGTGACTGACCGCGTGGTGTCCGGCAGAGTAGAATAGCACCTACCCTTTAAACTTTTGGGTGTCGTACAAGGCGACTATAATTGTTTTCAAATGATCAAGAGTCTGTAGGCTGGATAATGGGTAGCAGCTTTCCATTAAATAAATAAATAAATAAATATTCGTGGACTAATTCACACAGCGCCATCTAGCCCCAAACTAAGCAAAGCTTGTACTATGGGTGCTAGATAACTGATATACTACTCATATACCATTTTTTTTTAAATATTTACTTTTTATACATAGAACACCCAGACCCGTAACAGAAATTAAAATTCATCAATTTCAATTTCAATTTCTTTATTTCGCATTCCATGTGTTACATCATTTCAATTTCTGCCCGCCGGGAATCGAACCCGGGACCTCTTGCGTGGCAGACCGGCATGTTAGCCATTGAACCACTCAGGTCGTCCATTGTTATATTTATAACACTACTAGGTATTTGCCTTACCTGCATTCACCTTTCCTTTTCAAAGATCCATGTAACATATTAACCATTTGCTCCAACCTTGAACGGTGCCAATACCATATCGTCATCGGCGTACAAAAGGATTCTAATTCTAACGAACGAAAATTTCCCAGATCGCCAACCCTGCATGCAACGGTCGGCCGCCTGTTAACCGGGGCAGTATACACTGATATTACTTACAAGCACAACTAGTTCGCACTAGTTTGGTCAGCGTATCGGTGGAGGCATAAGGAAATCTATGAGCTTAAAAGGTCATGTCAGTTTCTGTTGCTGGGGAAGCTCGTTTGATGAGACAAACGAGCAGACAGCCCACCTGTATGCTAATTACTTAGGTTGCTAACAATTCACAGATTTCGATTATTGAAATTGTAACTTCAACGATTGCGTATGATTAACTTTGTTAGCAACTGAACCAATCAAATATCAATCAATTTCAATAATTGAGATCAAAGAATTGTTAGCAACAGACTTATGTACGGCGTACTGATGGTAAGCGGTAATTGTTTCCCATGACATCTACGATTCATGCATTTAGGTTGCAGACAACAAAAATGCAGAACCGCAGGTGCGTTGTCGCTGTGAGGACTAAGATGAAATGCGTCATGCCTGTAATATTCTTCAAACCGGAACACAACAATGCAAGCATTGTTGCTTGCAGCAGAAATAGATAAGGCGGTGGTACTCACCCAGACGGATTTCTCAGGCTCGACAGAGTCCTACCATCGGATCTGTATCGGAAGTTTGTATCAGAGTTGAGGATACAAGGGATAACAGATACTACGGTTATAGCATGTAGTCGAGGTTTTCGTAAGTCTATGCTTTCAGCTTAAAGTTAAGTTAAAGCTTCCTTTAGCTTACTTAATAAGTACACTGATGGACTAAAAAATGGGTATCGTAGTAGTTGAGAAAATATTTAAGTTTTAGTAGACTTGACCACGTACCGGAAGACGCAGCGTGGGTAGGCCTCCTACAAGGTGGCCCGACGACGCGGAAAGCACAGGACCGGCCTTTGTGGAGATCTCTGGGGGAGGCCTATGCCCAGCAGTGGGCGTCTTCTGGCTGATATGATTGTTATGAGTTTGTTTTTTTTTTTTTTTTTTTTTTTATATTTATTTGGAAAACAAACAGCATGTATGACAATAAATTAATAACTAAGTCAATAGCTAATACGCCAATGATATGTTTTCACATTTAACAACTAAGATGGGATGCGACTTGCCTTGCGAGGCTATAACCTAACATAATAGTACTTTAGAAAATTAACATTTCAGTAGGTACTTAACTACTAACAAGTAATAAAGAGAATACCACACCAATACACTAGACAACAGAGTCAAACCAATTATTTGTTAAATGCCTCTTCACCCAGTTCGGATTTGAATTAAATATGTCAATATTCAGTTTGTTTGCAGACTGGTTGAATTCCGAGATTGCACGACAGAAATATGAATTTTTACGATAGTTTGTAGAAAAAGATGGACATGATAAAACATTTAGTTGTCGACGTAGTATCGCTCTATTCGGTAATGTAAAATAAAGATGGCTTAAAAGTTGAGGGCAGTCTATTCTACTTTGTGCAATATTCATTACGAAAATAATGTCTGCAATATTCCGTCTAACCACGAGTGGAAGAATGTGATGCCGTTTACACCTACTCTCATAATTACTATTGAATTGCTTACACTTAAAATCTAAATATTTCATAAATCTTTTTTGTATAGATTCAAGTCTATTAATATATTTGTCATACATCGGGCTCCATACCTGAGATGCGTACTCGAGGGAACTACGCACAAACGAACAATATAACACTTTTATAGATTTAACTTTCTTGAAGTTAGCACTTGATCGGATGATAAAGCCTAAAGCCTTATTTGCTTTGGTAACTATACTATTAATATGTTCCTCATATACAATTTTAGAGTCTTGATAAACGCCTAGATCTTTAATTAAGCTTTTGTTCTCTAAGCATTGACTCTGTAATGTATAATTGTATATTATCTTATTAATTTTACGCGTGAAGGTTATAGAGCTACATTTTAATATATTTAAGTCAAGTTTATTTAAAATACAATACTGTTCAAGTCTAATAAGATCCCGTTGCAAGAGCTCACAGTCATTCAAGGTTAGGATGGTTTTAAAAATCTTCATATCATCTGCATACAATAAAAACTGGGAATGCTTAAAACATGAATTTATATCATTAATGAATAAGATGAATAACAGGGGTCCTATCAAGGAACCCTGAGGAACTCCTGAAGGGATATCAATCCATGATGATGAGGAATGGCCGCCGATAACGATAGCCTGAGACCTATTTTTTACGTACGAAGTAAACCATCTGAAGAGATTACCGTGAATACCAGCTAGATACAGCTTTTCCAAAAGGATTTGATGGTCAATCCGGTCGAATGCTTTGCGGAAATCTGTGAAGATTGCATCAATCTGCATACTGGAATCCATAGCGGAAGTAATTGAATCGTTGAATAGTAATAAGTTGGAAACGGTGGACCTTCTCTTTACAAACCCATGTTGTTCAGGAATGATAGAGGAAGATATGGCTCCATAAACTTGTTTATGGACTACTTTTTCTAAGATTTTTGCAAATATGCAGAGTTTAGAGATTGGCCTATAGTTCATAATATTATTTTTATTGCCATTTTTAAAAATAGGTGAAATAAAAGCAGATTTCCATATCTCAGGCACATAGCCCTCTGAGAGAGAGCGAATGAACAGAATTGAGAGAGGTAGCCCAAGGGAATCTGCACATTCTACTATATACCTGGGGGGTATATCATCAGGGCCTGCCCCCTTCGATACATCAATCGACTTCAGCATATCAACCAATTCCGACGGACTAACAACTATATCACTTATGGTATTAACAGAATTTTGGCTGTACTTTATAGTGCGAGTTACATTTGAAGGTGATTGATATACTGAGGCAAAGTATCTAGAAAATAAGTTATTCTGTCTATAAGAGTGCTTCACCGCAGACCACAGTGTTGTTTAATATGAAACATACCAAACTTCCTGTAGTGCACGGGAATGAAGTCGCGGGCCTATATAGCTAGTACACATACAGTACAGTACAGTAGTAGTAGTTTTCGAACATTGTATTTGACATTTCATATTATGATTTAATTTTATATTTGACATGTTTGAAGCATTTTGTATTTTTCTTATAATTATTTAATTTAACATTTGACTTAATTATTATTTGATATTATAATACTAATTTAATTCTTGACAATTTCGAATCATGATAATTTGATACTATTGAATTAATTGTTTTTTAACATTGACATCAACTATTAGTACTTAATTCTATTCATGAAACTATTTTAAATGACGATGTATGATTATTACTACGAATAAATGAATATGAATATGAATACAAAATAATATTGCTTGGTTGCGGTATTTTGTGGTGAAGGTTTATACCCGATTGATAGGTCCAATTCGGACGAGCCCGCTAATGTTCTTATCAGCCTAAATTCAGTCGACTAAATTCAGAACCAAAACGCGTGAGAGCATTTCAAAGTCGAATGTATTGCTCATGGAATAAGGTCAATTTTTGTATCACTTATATTAAGTAACGCGTAGCTCCGCTTTTCAAAAGTTGTTATACTAAAATGGACCTTATTTATTAAGCAATACTGCGATATGCTCTCACGCATTTCGCTTCTGAACTGAGCTTCAGCGATACCCCCGGAAGTGCTAGGGATCTTAGTGTTCTTCAACACCGCATAGCAATACACAATACTTACTAGAATACTTACCAACGAGGTTGTGTATTGAACAAGGTTTGATATGAAAAATTCCGTCAGCTTATAGCCGCTTAGGTTAAGCGTAATTGTACTATGCAATGACTGTGGGAACTCAGTCGATACCTACTTAAGGTAACAATGAGGAGTTTTCCAGTAGGTATAGATAGTTGGTTTCAAAAAGCATCAATAGATGGCGCTCCTACAATTTTGGTAATCTTTTTATAATCTGTATGATGGTGGCAGTGATTTCATGCAGTCAACTAATACTAAACTTAAAAATAAAATGTTTGATAATATAAACATAACTGTTAAAGGTTGTACGGAGTGTAAAAAGAGATATTTATAAAAGTTAGCACTATGTTCCATTATTATTACAACCTCTAAAATGGTTGAAAACTATTGACAAATACAATATTATCCAATACAACGTACCCAGTGTTTATATCCTGTTTGCTAAGAACCTATTTCAAGCGATTATCAATTACCAAAATTGTCGGGGCGCCATCTACTGAGTGGTTAGGAATGCTTTAGATACCTATTGGAAAACTCCTCATTGTTTTATTACCTGACTATCGTCACTGCTAATGATTTATACTGGAAAAGTTTGATGTAATTTATGTCTGACATAATTGTGTTTGTGACTCATGATCGTGATGGTGGAGAAGGCTCAAGTCCAACAGTGGACTGTTATGAGCAGCTGATGATAATGGATGGTAGTAGGACTCTGTGAAAAATGAGGAGTCCGCCTGGGTGAGTACCGCTGTCTTATCTATTTCTGCCGCCAAGCAACAATGCTTGCTTTGTTGTGTTCCGGTTTGAAGGATAAGGTAGCCAGCGCAATTTTTATATTTTTTTAATTTATTTATTAGAAACTATAGTGGCATTTTATCTTATCCCTCACAGTGACAATGCACCTGTTGTTCATGTAGTGCATTTTAATGTATGCAACCTAAATGTATGAATTGTAGATGTTATGAGCGACAGTTACCACATACCATAGCCACGTGTCCCATTTTTATACAAACCTTTCATATTTGAATTACGTCCATTCTTGATCTTACTGAAACGATCTGATGAGTGAAATTGATGTTTGTTTTGTTTGTTATTATTTATTGAAACCTCAAAAATTTTTGAATACTATTGGTAAAATCCAGTACAACGTACCCAGTGTTTATATCTTCTTTGCTAAGTACCTATTTCAAATGATCTTCAATTACCAAAATTGTCGGTGCGCCATCTAGCGAGTGGATAGGAATGCTTTAGAGACCTATTGGAAAACTGCTCATTGCGCGGGATATCTCGCTATGCTCTACCTCTCTGCCTCGCTTTTAGAGGATCAAAGACCTCCCATTCCCTTCCACGCATACGACTCAACCGTAAGTCAATGGCAGATTCGGAAGACAGTCCAAAGTTTCTGCAGTAAATAAATAAACTAATGTTTTCCGCTAACCACACGACGGCCCATTTAACCAAGCCGTTAAAAATAACCGACAGCATTCTTGCCAGACGCCGCCGGTGCTAAAATGGTAGCCCTGGGCGGGTAGGGCTTCGTGACAGACAAATGTATATACTGCATTATGTATCAGACTATCAATTTAAAGGTTTAATTGAGTAGTAGAGTGAGTAGTAGTTTAAGAGAGGTAGTTGCTAATGTCTATAGGCAGTGGTGACCACTTTCCATCAGGTGGCCTGCTTGCCTGTTTGCCTATCAGATAACATAAAAAAAATAGCAGCATGCTTGCTAGACCGATAACGAAGGATAAGATATAGGTATAGTCCAGGAACTGGATGAGTGATGGATTCTCACTTTGAGGCTAGTCGAAATTCAGCACCGCAACGAGCTCGCCACTCGTTAGGTGTGCCTCTTAATACCGTTGGCGAAGCGTGGTCGACCAAGTTCTTCAGCTTGGGACTCTGAGGCAGGATGAACAGTCTCGGTAGCGGATTGGTAGGTACCGCGTGACGGTATAATAATATGATATATAAATCATTATCATTTAGTTAAATCATCTAGTGTCTCCCGTTCTCAAAACCTGCCTTGTCGCTCTAGAGTCAGGACACTCCACTCCATTCCATTCAGAATGGTGATTCCGAATGCTATACAAACTCATTCACTGTTCATGCGGCTAGGCTATGGAACTCGCTGCCGCATACTGTTCGTAACAGTACCTCACTCGGTATTTTTAGAAAAAGATTAAAAGAGCATTATCTTTCCACTTGCAATCCATAATATTATATATTTAGTATTTGTGTTATTTATTATATGTATATGTAGGTAATATTACTATTATATAGTATATAGATACTTATGTAAGTAATTCAATTATATTATGTATTTGGGTGCACGTCATATCTGCCTCTCTATTCTAGCCCTCTCACTTCGGTAGGTCTCCTGTAAGACATTTCTTTTTAGAAATAAGCTGTACCTTTTGTGATTGTTATCTTTATGTTCATATTATTCTAACTTTCTTTGTGCACAATAAATGGTTAAATAAATAAACATTATTCCAACCGCAGGACGTCCACTGGACAGACTTCATGCCTCTCCATCGGCTCTCCATCGGTTGCATCTCCAAGCCGCCTGCCTGCCTGGAGATTATAGCAACAACCTCCCCTTCCACGGGAATGGCCTTAAGTCCTGCAGTGGATTGTTATGGGCTGTGATAATGATGAATTTGGATTTGTAACATAGTTACAATTCTATAAAAGATGACACCGTAAGTAGGCAGGCTTCTATATGAATATGGGGACCGCATCCACATCCGTGGCCATTTTCCATCAGGTGACCTGGTCTCGTCCGTGTGCCTCCCAGGCAATAAAAGCATTTACTAGTTTTAACTAAAGTACAGTTTACATTAGGTATATTATATCTACCTATATATTTCCTACATCAATCTGCTTGTTAACCTTTTCAGTTTTTAATAGCAGTCGGGGTTTTTTTTAGTTTTGTTATAACTTATTTTACCCTTTAGTCTATTTTAAAGGAGAGCGTCGCTGGCCGAGCGGTAAGAGTATGCGACTCGTAAGCCAGAGGTCCCGGGTTCGAATCCCGCTCCGGCCATGTACCAATGACTGTTTTCTGAGTTATGTACATTAGTTGAATCATAACCGATGATCTTACGGTGAGGGAGAATATCGTGATGAAACCTGCACATTCAGCGACTGAATGTGTAATAATCCAATCTGTCAGTCAGGTTTCCCTGGTAGCAGGGTCATGGAGGTCAGATGGCAGTAGCTCCACAATCCTGGATTATGGTCAAGGTGGACCCCGGCCCTCGTGCGCGAGAGCACAACCGGGACATTAACGCCAAGATGAGTCTATTTTAAAGGAATTTAGAGTTGTTATTCTCAGCCTTAGCAATAAAAATAAAACGATACCTCACTTTCCGAGGCAAGAATTCGAGAAGATAACACTGGAAGTTGCTAATTGAGTTCACGCCTCGACGAATAGAAAGTGATCGAGGATGCTTGTATTGTGGAGATTGGACTATTTCTTGATGATATCCGTAGATAGGTGTCAAATCTTTATTAGTACTAGGATCAAGAATCAAACTCCTTTAAGATAACGTGAATTTATCTGACAAGACGTATGATATGAAAAACAACAATAAACATGAATACTAGACAACAAAGCTACATAAAATATATCTATACTAATATTATAAAGAGGAAAGGTTTGGTTTTTTGTTTGTTTGTTTGTATTGAATAGGCTTCGAAACTACTGGACCGATTTCAAGAATTCTTTCACCGTTGGGAAGCTACACTATCCCCGGGTGACATAGGCTATATACCCGTGTACCCGTAGTGGTACCCGTGCGAAGCCGGGGCGGCTGCTAGTTGGTCATAAATTTAACTTTTTATTTACTTAGTATGTTTATAAGAGAACTAAAGTGCAATTTGCATATTTAAAAAAGTACTGTCAGACTTGGCTCCAACTTAGATCTTCTATTTTTTACGGGAGAGTCACGAGACTTAGCGAATTTTCATATAAAAACGTTTTTGATGGGATTACAAATTTCCAAAAGACAACTAAGTAACTGAATAAAACTAATAACAATCACCAAACCTAGACAATAGACAATTTGCACGGTATTCGGAAAGCTGTCCAGGGGCCTAATTGTCGTCACTTTTTCTAGCCATATATCTCCATTAATAATGACATTGAAATGTCTATTGCAGCCAAAAAATATTTTCTCAACTATATTCGACAGTCGTATATTATCGAAGATCAATTTCAGTGACATTTTAATACAGTTTTCTCGCTACAGATAATGTCGAATTTAAAATGTCACTACGCGAGAATCGCCCCCTGAGGCCCTAGCACATCTGTGACCGCGACAACGCTCGCGTCTGCTTCTTTCTCTCAATACTAATATGAAAGAGATAGCAATATCTATGTCGCGCTTTTTATCGCTTATCGCGCGCGAGAGCAACTTGTGCTAGCCAGCCTGAACGCTGGCCACATTGCCCCGCTGTATGGCGAGGCTGTCGCTGTCCGAATTAGAGGCCAGCTTTCTGGTCCTTAGTAATACGACCAGGTGCTTAGCTAGCTCTCCAAACATATGCAAGTGATACAGATGCTTTAGTTATTATTCTGATGGTACAGATTTTGGCTGAACATAATGTATATCGGCTATACGCGCGGTAATCATCATCACAGCCCATAACAGTCCACTGCAGGACTTAAGGCCTCTCCCACGAAAGGGAAGGTTATTGCCATAATCTCCACGCTTGGATGGATCGCAGTGTTGTAAATGTAACAATGGAAAACGCTGCTGCCCATTTTCCAGTCTACGGAGACTCTAAGATCTTTTGCCTCGAAAGCATTAGTCGCCTTGTACGACACCCACGACTGTAAGGGGTTGGTGCTATTCTACTCTGCCGGGCACCACTCGGCCATACGAAGCGGCAATACGAAGGTGAAACTGACTGATGTGCATTATTGTTTCATGTTATTCAGCTCCCTTGGCCAAGGCCTATTGCTGCGAACCCTGAGACTGGTAACAGTCTCCGGAACCGATTTTCACCCCGTGACCGAACCTATGTTTGTTATCTAGCAGCCATGGCAAAGTTTGCTTAGTTTGGAGCAGAATATTTATTATTTACAACAAGAAATCCTTACATATAGTTTACCTAAAACCGATTTGTCGACGAATGTAATGAGTTTTGAATCAACCGACAATAAAATTTCGCAATAAAATTATGTGTTTTATTGACTCGCTAACCGATAGACGATATGGGTCCGAATTATTTTCTGTATCGTGAGGTTTTATGTTTACATTTATTGATATCATCCGCTGTTTATTTGAAGCTAGGATCGTCAAGGCATAAATAAGCCTTAGGACTCTTTTCTCAGTTATGTACATCAGTTGAATGCTAACCGATGCTCTTACGATTAGGGAAAACATCGACTGTGTAACCATTATCAAATCTGGTCAGGTTTCCCTGGTAGCAGGGTGACGAACGTCAGGTGGCAGCCGCTCCACTGTAATTACCTGATCTGCCAAATCCTGGATCAAGGTGGACCGGATGTAAATTTTTTTTTTTATCTGCGTAGCTGCGATCGCCAAGTGCTACGGCTGAATGTATGTTCATGTGTAGGAATCACAGTGAATCCCGGGAACTGCGTCAATTCTCCGAAAGTCTGTCAAAAACTGTCAAAGGAAATACCGGCCAATTCCTGAGTCTATTTCTAATCTTTCGAAACCCTAAACCCGGTTCTAACTAGACCCTTCGGGGCCTCCGGTCTGTAAGATTCCTGTTCGTACTCATATCATAATGAGTAATTATCAAAATCTTCTTTTTAGACCTTTTCTAATATACAGGCCAAAAATATATGGCTTGCCATGAAGGTAGCAAACTTTTCGATCTCTGTGATTCGAATCTGTTTAGGTCTGAATCTTGTGATCTCTGAATTTGTTTAGGTCTTGTAACAAACGAGCAAACAACCCACCTGATGGTCAGCAGTAACTTCGATTCATGCATTTAAGTTGCAGGCAACAAAACTTCAGAACCAAGGTGTGTTGTAACTGTAAGATGAAATGTTTCATGCCTGTAATTGCGCTGGCTACCTTATCCTTCAAACCGGGATACAACAACACAAGCATTATTGCTTAGCGGCAGAAATAGATAAGGCGGTGGTACCCAGGCGGACGCCTCTAGGCTTAACACAGTCCTACCACCTGTTCGGCACGAGTCTTATTTCGAAACTACTTTAGGTCCTGAAAAAGGAATTAGATCCCGCTGGATTTGTCAATGTTTACAGATTTTCTAACTGCATATAACCTACGGGTGCAGGAAGTAGCTTGTATGTCTAATTCCGCCATCGCACCACCCGCCGTGGGCTGGGTACTCATCCTCACTACGTAGACCCTCTGTTGGTCACGACGCGAAGGTTCGAAAGAACGTTTCTCGCTCGTACGATTCGGATGTGGAATGAGCTCCCAGCCACAGTGTTTCCTTTGGACTATGACATGGGATCGTTCAAGAGGTATATTAGAGGTCTCTTTAGAGGCGGGCAACGCATTGGTGACTCCCCTGGTATTGCTGATGTCCATAGGCGGCGGTGGCCACTTTCCATCAGGTGGCCCGCTTGCCTGTTTGTCTGCCGTATAACATTAAAAAAAAAAAAATCTACCTACTAGCGATATGCTCCGGCTTCGCACGGGTAGGTAACCTTAACAAATTATGCACCAACACCTTCCTCATGAATCACTCTGTCTATTGGTTAAACCGTATGAAAACTGTTCCGTAATTTTTGAGTTTATCGCAAACAGACTAACAGGACCGTGGGACTTTGTTTTACAATCATCATCATCATCCGAGCGGTCAGTCCCGGCTTCTGCCAGCGTCCGCTTTCCGACTCATTCTCCTCCATTTCGCTCGGTCTTGGGCATCCTTGCGTCGTGAGCCATTTTGTTTTATACTATGTGGTGATAATATAATAATCATCTTAGTGTTAATGTCCCGGTTGTGCTCTCGAGGACGAGGGCCCGGGGTCCGCCTTGACCGTGATCCAGGATTTGGCGATCAGGTAATTACAGTGGAGCGATATACTCGTAAGTAGTGATAATCCTAGTTCACCTTATTTCACATTTCTGGCTACACATTAAGCCAGAAAACAAAATCAGCTGAAACGACAATACCAAACCCGCCACACATACAACCACTCCCATTCAACAACCGAACACACACACACAATCGGGTTCAACGAAACAAAAGTGGAAAGCCCTCAAGTCGTATCTCACAGCACTGTTAGATAACACAGAAAGGAACCCAGTTGTTTACAAAAATCGGGGCCCAAACAAAATGTGACGTGTTTTAAAAACTGTCACACCCACTGCGCAGTGCCATAATAAGAAGCGCATAGGGTTGCCACCTTTTTTAAGGAAAAATTTCGGTATTTTTTTATTCAATAGCCATAAAAATATGGTAGATTGAGAATACATTAAATAATATATGGTCATCTTGGCGTTAATGTCCTGGTTATGCTCTCGCGTACGAGGGCCCGGGGTCCGCGTTGACCATGATCCAGTGGAGCGACTGCCATCTGACCTCCGTGACCCTGCTACCAGGGGAACCTGACCTAATTGGATCATGGTTCAGTCCCCTGAATGTGCAGGTTTCATCACGATGTTTTCCCTCACCGTAAGAGCATCCGTTAGCATTGAACTAATGAAAATAACTCAGAAAAGAGTCATTGGTACATGGCCGCAGTGGGATTCGAATCCGGTACCTCTTAAATAATATAGGTACTATTTTTATTTTATATTTAGTATAAAATTTATCTTCAGTAAGTAGTTAGCTGGTCCAAGATGGTGTTTAATTGAGTTTTTTCTGAATCCGTAACATTTACATTCAGGACGCATTTCGTTTTAGAGTAGGTAAGTGATACGAAGCGACTTTGATGATAAAATATAGTAGTTTCGCCTACTATATTAAAATTTTAAACTAATAGTCGGCTGACACCAAAAACAGTAGGTTACTATATTATATGTAAATATAAAATAAATAAAAATGTGTGCTTGGACAAATTCTCACTGCGCCATCTAGCCCCAAAGTAAGCAAAGCTCATGTTATAGGTATTACATAACTGAAAAACTAAAAATTTTTTAGAACATTATTTTTATACATACTACACCCAGACCCGTAACAGAAATAAAAAATTAATCACTTCAACTTCTGCTCGGCCGGGAATCGAACCCGGGACCTCTGCGTGGCGACCGGCATGTTAACCAACTGAACCACTCAGGTCAGAGGATGTATAGTAGGGTTGACAACCCTAAGCCACACACAAAAACAGCCTATCAAAAGGACGCACACATTTAAAAACAACTAAACTACTAGAAGATAAGCACGCAAACATACGAAGAATTTACACCAAAATTTACACACACAACTCTCTAACACTGAACGTAAATAAATGCATACGGATGCAGCGTGTCCACACACACAGTCACTAACATCCACACACACGTTCACTCACACAACTGTGAGTGTGAGTGTAAGTAGGTCACTGAGATAGGGACGACACGTGTCGAAGGGCTAGCCCTTTATTAGCGTGCACGCTGGATATTTGGGTCCAAAGGATTAAATGGATGCAGAATTGTGGAGCAAATTATTGACTGCACATTGTATAAATTGAAAGAGATTATCTGATCAGCCTTATGCCTTATCCAAAGAATTTTAAATAGGTGATGATGATGATGATGGAATAAGGAATATAACTTTGGTCCTATATTTGTCTGTAACCTATTCGGGAGCTACGGCACAACAGACAGACACACATATACTCACATCAAACTTATATCACCTCTCTTTTTTTGCCAGGCTTTAAAAATATTACAAACCGAAGCCAAAAAACCAGCAAGACACCTGTCTGACGTTATCCAATCCCATATTTTAATACTAATCCAAAACCCAAAGGTTTTCCAAAAACAAAAAGTAAAAAAAAAAAAAAAATCCAGTCCCATAGCACGGCAATAAAGCCCCGTCGCACGCGCACAGTATCATCCTCCGGAGAGCGTTCACCCGGCGCTGGGTTTTCAGTATTAGAATCGGACGCTTTTAGCCGTAAGGTCGGCTTTCGCGAATGGATTCCGCGGTTTTTTCCACTCTTTTAGTGTTATTCCACAGATAAACAGGCTAGCGGACCTGATGGAAAGTGGGCAGCCGCCTATGGACATCAGCAACACCAGGGATATCATTTAGTAGGAGTCCGGCTCTAAAGAGACCTCTAACAAAATAAGGTACTAGTGCATGTTAGATATATCTGCGATTTGTCTTGCTGTTAGTTAGTTATTAAAGAAATTCCTGTACTGATTACACTTCAACGGGTTGAGGTCCTGGTGATCTGAAGACAGGTCTAAATCTAGTGCAGACACCAGTCTCTCACACTGATTCTAGGTATATGTTTTTGAAACCTATGTGAAGAGAAAATAAACATTATGAATTATTACCTCCTGAACGATCCCATGTCATAGTCCAAAGTAAACACTGTGGCTAGGAGCGTATTCCACATAGCAATAGTATGGGCGTGAAACGTTCTTTAGAACCTTCGCGTCCAGCAGAGGGTCTGGGTGATGCGATGGCGGAATTCATTGGTCTAGTAGCAGCGTACTTGCGAGACCGGCCCAAAGTTCTGGAACTGGATAAGCGACTCGTACTTTGAGGTCAATAACCCACCTCCAACCAGGGTCCTATCGGCCTTTCGGTCATACGGACCGCATCAGACCTAATCAGGGGTGAAACGCGCACTTAATTTCTTTGGGCAAAGAAATACCTCGGGCTCGATCTGGTTTTGGCTTGATGGCCGAACCGCCTGATTAACTAAAACTATTATTTTCTCCTCAGGCGTTTGGGCCAGCATTTAAATTTTTTATTAAAAAATGTTTTTAGCCCGACTGTCCTTAAAAATGGTGTTAGGACACCCGAAGAAAAATATTAATTTTAATGCATCAGTCGTTTCCACGAAAAATTCCACGCAAATCCACGCCACCTGAACACTCAACCTCGGATGGATGCGGAATAATAAAGTTGATTTAAATGCTCTAACAATGTATTCCACTAATGTGGTACAAAGCCCATTCGACCCAAATGGTAAGCAGTTGTCATACATAGCCAATGAAGCAAATACCGATCCCGTAAAAACCTTTTCACACACTTCTTGAAGACCTCTATGAACATTTTAAGGGTATGTTCTGGGTTTCATACCGCGTTGACGGGTCGTCCCGTGACCATTATGCATACAACTGTGTCGAAATATCGGGCTACTCGTCAATACTCAATACTCATTTGTTTATTGCTTCATAAAAGTATTTGCCGGGCACTACAATTATAAAAACTTAAAAATACTAGGGTTATATTAACATCGTCAACCTACCCGGAACATACCCTTAAAACGTGTAATAATAACCGCGATAGCTTAAGACCTCTATGAAGTCCTCAATTGGGCAAAAACTCAGAAAATAAATTTCGACTTCGCTGGGAAACCACTGCGGCGAAAAAATTTCATTTCAACGAGGAGTTTTCCAGTAGGTATTGATAGTTTGTTTCAAAAAGCATCAATAGATCCTACAATTTTGGTAATTTTCTTTAAATCTATATGATGGTGGCAGTGATTTCATGCAGCCAAGTAATACTAAACTTGAAAATAAAGTGTTTATTAATATAAACGTAACTGTTAAAGGTTGAACGAAGTGAAAGAAGAAAATAAATATTTATAGAAGTTGGCACTATGTTCCATTATTATTACAACCTCTAAAATGGTTGAAAACTATTGACAAATATAATATTATCTAATGCAACGTACCCAGTGTTTATATCCTGCTATCTAAGATTCTATTATCTATTTCAAGCGATTATCAATTACCAAAATTGTCGGGGCGCCATCTAGTGAGTGGTTAGGAATGCTTTAGATACCTATTGGAAAACTGCTCATTGGGCAAACACTCAGAAAAAAAAATTCGCCTACGCTGGGAAACCACTGCGGCGAAAAAATTTCATTTCAATTTCGATGCATTTTGTTTCTTCCACGATTGCGACCAAAAACACCTCCTTGCGGTGTTAGTAACGGACAGACAGACACGGCCCTGTCCATCACTATCGCTCCCCCAACACCAATAAAGCACGCCATAGTACCAGGCGACCAGACAACAGCAAGAGGTTGTTGTCCCCGCTCAGAAACTGTGACTGGTACGGCTCCGGTTTGTATGCGCATCCATAGTGACGCCAGCTCATTTTACACTGGTTACGGTACATGCTGCGTAAGTACTTCGGTGAAATTCGGCGGGCCGGTTTGTAGGTGGCGCTAGCTCATCTTATGCTGGTTATTGGTGCTTTATACTTCGGTGAAATTCGGCGGGTCTCAAGAAAGAAGCGAGAACGCCTTTCGTTTCTGGGCGCCTGGTGGTTCGGAAGGATTTGGAAAGCGAAAAAAAAATGGAATGTTTTTTTAAGTGAAGGTGTTATGTTTGGTCAGTACATTTGGTATGTTATGGATGACCATGTTAAGACCATTAGAGTCGTATGAAATTATGAAGCTCTGTTTATAATAGTAGAAATCATAACAAATTACCTACCTCATGAATCACTCTGTCCATTGGTGAAAACTGCATGAAAATCTGTTCAGTTTTTTGTGTTTATCGAGGACAGACAGACAGACGCGGCGTGGGACTTTGTTTCTTTATTAAGTAGTGTTTGCGCAGATACTTTGTATGCATATTAGTACTGTTCAATTGTATATCATGGGCAGGGTTAATAGAAAACCACCTATTAAGTACCCATTTAAGTACATATTGTATACTTTTGATTGTGCAATAAAGCGTTATTCATTCATTCATTCATTCATTTATTCTTTCATTCGTTCAAAACCAACGCAGAAAGCAGAAAACATGTTAGTGGGTTTAGTAGATTTTTATAACCTCTTTTGCGTAACCTCATATTTTAAAGCAGAAACGTTCAATGACGTGCACTCAAATAAGTTCTCGAATGAAAAATATTATCATACCAAGCTTTTATTAGCTCTATGATCAATCTGAGTACTTGTCGATACTATTCAAACAAGCCCAAACTCGGGTTTATCATGCGTAGTCTACGAGTTCCTATGGTCACCTTCCGTCTCCATCATGAGATCAGCTTGATGGTATCATAACGTTGTATTGTCACCGATTTTACATTATCATCTTGGCGTTAATGTCCCGGTTGTGCTCTCGCGCACGAGGGCCCGGGGTCCGCCTTAAACTTACATAAACTTCAGCTCAATCAGAAACCGGGAAATGGGTCAAATTTTACTTGCAAGATTATATTACGCACAAAGATTGTAAAAGTCCAAAACTTATCCCAAAGATCTTTTTTGACATTATATTAAATTTTACTTAGATGCAGACGATTAAGCTGCTCACCTGTTTCCATTTAATTACAAAAACATAAAAACAAACTTATTGTTCTTAAGCCGTGTAAAAACAATCATATCTGACCATAACATTAACACCGATCCCAGAGCTTACGTAACCGTTACACGAAACCGTATCAAAAGCCGTCTAGTGGTTAATTGGTGTGACGCAACCACTCTCACCCACTGACATAGTATCACTTCCACTATTCTATGTCATACGACCTTAAAAATAAGTGCGAATATTACGTAAGCCCGGAAAAAGTTGTGGCAAGATAGGCGCGGATTGGAGCGTTGGTGTTCCGTACGCTCAGAAAATGTGTCTGATGCAATATTTTGTGGGATCAAATTTATTTGAAAAATCATCTTGGTGTTACAGACCCGGTTGTGCTCTTGCGCACGAGGGCCCGGGGTACGCCTTGACCGTGGGATCAAATCTATGATAATAGTTATATCTACCTACTCTTCGCGACAGGTCGACATGGCAATTTTCTAGTGATGCGACGTCACTCGATAATCGACTAGACTTGGCCAAGGCAAATCAAACATGTCTAAACTAATGGAATTGAATTGTTTTCTTCAAGAGTTCTTTTGGTCACCTTCCATCTCCATCATTGATCAAATCAGCTCATTGAAACCATAATATTAAATAATCATCTGACTTAGACGCGTATATAAAATTGTCATTGAATGATGGAGATTATTATATTCCTGCTTAGACTTTACAATAGATTTAAAAATGTATATCTATCCATTCAGGAACTTAATAATCAATAAATGCCCTTTTTACCCGACGGCGAAGCCCATTAGGAAGGGTTATGTGTTTGACCTATATGTATATACGTTTGTATGTTATTAACAAATTAATCCCATTCACCGTCGAACCCCTAAATCTGTTAACACAGATTGTTATGTAAAAGTTCTCACGTTATCAATTCTTCGCCCCGGCTTCGGAAGTAGGCGCCTGCGCATGTTGCACGCGGATCGGCCATCGCTGGATGCGTAGACGCCGCACGCCAATGTTTTTCTTTCTTTTTTCTTTTTAGAAGCCTTCCTTAGGTGTTCCACTACAGGGCAAAGGCATTTCTCCCATTTTTCAAATTAGACCTATTTGCTGCCGGTCTCTCCACTCTTTTGTATACGCCACTAATTCGTCGTGCCGTCTTTTTCGCGGCCTATAGACTTTTTATTTTTTTTATTTCACCAGCCAGGCATTTGACCGCCATCTAACGTGGCGGTTAGTGACGATGCGGCCGAAAATGGAGCATGCCTGTCTAGAAACAGTCTAGTCACTTACTGTATAAAGTAATGTAAAAAGAAAGTCAAAAATACAGTAACAAAAATGCAAAAAGCAAATTATTTTTGAGAATGGTGTTTCATGATTTTGAACTACTTTTTCCTTTTAATTTCGTGCTGTTATTCGGTTATTTATTCTAATCTATTAAAACTTCCTGATTGTGTTAATTATTGTAAGGTAAAATATCATCAGTGACTCGAAATATAGACACGGAAATTATAATGCGACGTGGCTGAATTGTGTGGTCTACGATCTCATTATAATGACTGACCAAAATTTGCATACCGATCACTGCCATGGTCTCAATACCCAAAAGCGGTTGTGGAAAGTGAAACTGAACGAGTACGGCTGCACCATTTTATATAATTATAAAGAAACAGGCTGTATCTTATAAAAAATAGAAAGACCGGTAACGCGTATAATGAGTATATTTTTAAATTCTACTATTAATAGTATAGTGTTTTTAAGAAGCGTTGAACTTTAAATTGTAATAAAACAAAGAAATAGTATTTCATATCAGTGAGACTAGCTTTATTGGAAAGATAATTTTATTACCTTTATATGTTTGGATATGAACATTACCCTATATTGGCCGTGTGGTGTCCGGCAGAGTAGAATAGCACCAACCCCTTACACTCATGGGTGTCGTACAAGGCGACTAATGTTTTGGAGGCAAATGATCAAGAGTCTCCGTAGTCTGGAAAATGGGCAGCAGCATTTTCTATTGTTATATTTAAACACTGCGATCTCCAACCCGCCTGCCAAGCGTGGAGATTATGGCAATAGCCTCCCCTTTCGTGGGCGAGGCCCTAAGTCCTGCAGTGGACTGTTACGGGCTGTGATGATGATATGAACATTACATACCTTTATATGTTTGAATATGATTTTGAACTTAATCATACAACCGAAAGTGAGCTTCATCGCCGAACAAAATTTTGTATGGGGAAAAAATGAACATAAACGAATAATTTCATGTTGTCTACCGAGATTGTCTGATCTAACTCCACTACATTATCTTTTTGGAAATGTCAACTCACATTTTTTTTTATACCACTGAGGTGGCAAACAAGCTGGCGGCCTGCCTGATGGTAAGCAGTCACCGCAGCCTCTGGACGTTTGCAATACCAGGGGCATCACCCACGCGTTGCCGACCCCGTAAAAACCTTGAACCCCTTTGTTGAAGAACTCCATGTTGTACTCTCCAGGGAAAATCTCTCCAGGTAGTTCACTTTTCTACACCGATTAACCAGAGACGATCGAATACAACATTCGGTGAGTTATTAGCGAAATACGGCCGCAATTGTTGCGAAAAATGTATGAATAAATTCTCAAATGAACAATATTTTTCATAACAAGCTTTTATCGCGTGGTATAAGTAATACAAAGTGCCCAAACAGAATGGCGTTATCTTCTTGCATTCATTAGTTCCTAATGACCACCTTGCGAGTCCATCATCAGACCAGCTCCATGATATCTTATTAATGCATAGCATCCTAGTTGCATCCTGGTAAAGATCGCTGGTTGCGGGAGGCACAGGACCGGCCTTTGTGGAGATCTCTGGGGGAGGCATATGTCCAACAGTGGGCGTCTTCTGATGATCCTAGTTGCATAAGTATGCCAAATTTCAGCTCAATTGAACGCAAGGAATTGGGTCAAATTAGGCTTGCAAGATTCCAAGACTTACAAGTGAGTTTACGGCTTCTAAAAATAAAAATAAAATGACCTACTAAAATACTTTCAACGTCAAATAAGTAACCCGACTACGAATAAAAAATTTAAATCCGACAAACTATAATTTTCTTCAAAAAATGTTCCTTATTATTTGAGAAAAAGTTTTATTCATAAAATATGTACCTACAACAACCAATAACAAACCGAAGCTCTCCCTACTCGTGATTCGTCCAAACAGTCTACAACATCCGCCAAAAAACCCGCGAAATTCGCTAGTACCAATCCAATTCCGCGAACCGGTGCACGCCGGTTTCGCGCGGGAAATGTCTGCGAGGGGGGAAAGGGGAAAGGGGGAGGGGACAAAGGTTCCGCCGCGGGCGCAGCCTACATTCCTCCCCCCTTTCCGAGCAAAGAGCAGATGGGCCTAGATGCGATGTTAGGCAGAATAGGTGAATCCCTTTATTGCGCACGGCTATGGAATGGAACGCGTTGCCTGAGAGTATGTTCCCTGATCAGTATAATCTGGACGCCTTCAAGCCTACGGAGGCTGTTCCTAGACGGGCATACTCCATCTTCGGCCACATCGTTACTTACCACAAGTGAGATGGCGGTCTTAGGCCTAGCTAGTTAGATTAAGAAAAAAGGTTATGTTGGAAAACATTTCTTCAACATAATTATGTCGGTTAGGTTGGATTTTTCTAGATACAAAAAGAATACATACATATTCGTACTCACACTTTACTTTCAACCGTTTTTGTTTCTAGATTATTTTGGTCACGTCTATTATGCTTTCACAATTATATCTACTTCATGTTTTATCGTAATTTTTATTATATTTCATAAGATTATATAAAATATTACATGTAATTGATGTAACAGATAAGGCACAAAGTGTTTTGCTTATCTTCTTTTTTGTTAGAGGCCACTGTAATTATCTTTTACTTTAAAATAAGCACTAATTAAATATTTAGGAATTCCTATCCCTGTATCCACTTACTGGTAACGGTGGTAACTAATACTCGTACACATCGGTTAGTTTCGGTTAGTTAGTTTAGAGGGTAGAATGTACCGAGTTCGATCCCCAGTGCTGCCAAGTACCAACGACTTTTTCTGAGGTATGGACATTAGTGGAACACTAACCGATGCTCTTTCGGTCGGAAAGAAAACCTGCAAACTTAGGCGACTGAATGAGTAACCAATCTGGTTAGGATCCCCTGTTTAGGGTCACAGAGGTCCGATAGCAGTTGCTCTAAAATTATCTGATCTGCCAAATTGTGACCCCGGGCCCCTGACCCGCGAGAGGACAACCAGGATATTGACACCAACTTGAGCCTCAGTTTCAATTGACTTGTTTAGTTCGCCAGAAAGGAATGACTGAAGACAGAAGGTCTGAAATCAGAAGTAACGCTGCCACCACCTTGTCGCTTGTAAAGCGTCACTTTTAACATATAGCTGGAGTTGATTTTTCACACCCACGACCTTATCATCATCATCATCATCGTCCTAGCACTTATCCCGGCCTATGCCAGGGTCCGCTTTCCTACTCAATCTTCTCCACCTAGCCTGGTCTTCGGCATCCTCTCGTCGTAAGCCGTTGGCTCCCGCATTCGACTCAGCGATGTCAATCCATCGCTTCTTGGGTCGCCCACGGGGTCTCTTTCCTGATACCGGCAGATTCAAGCACCTATTTTCACGTATCCCTGAGGCTTGCTCAACCAAGTACCAAATGATCCTTGTTATTGTTGTTAAAGTTCGCTCGGAGTCGCGATCCGGGCAAGCGCTTCATCCTTATATCGTGGATCTTCCAGCTATCCGCACGAACCGCCTTGGCTCGACCTTTATAATGCGTACGGCTAAAGAGTGGAACGCGTTACCTGCGAGTGTGTTCCCTGATCAATATGATCTGGATGCCTTCAAGGCTAGAGTAAATAGGCTGTTCCAAGACGGACATGCTTCATCTTCGGCCGCATCGTCACTTACCAACAGGTGAGATGGCGGTCAAATGCCTGTCTTGACTAATATAAAAAAGCTATCAGAAAAGGCCTTGAAGGATAAAAAATTGACTGACTGCACAGACAGGCATCAAATAAACAATAATAAACTAGGTTATAGAGTTATAGTACTGAATTGATTAATCAACAATAGATAAGGTTACGTCCCGTTTTGCTGAATTGTATTATGGCTGTGTAGGTATTATATTTCCAGTTAATCGAAAAGTAGTATTTTCCGCTTCCTATCATAACCAAATAAATATTGCTGAACATGCAACATATAATAAATCTCAGTTTATTGTAGTGTCCGCACTTATAGTTTATACTTTGTGAAGGTGCAACTACGGTAATCCTTAAGTTAAAATCATCATCTTGGCGTTAATGTTCCGATTGTGCTTTCGGGCACGAGAGCCCGGGGTCAGGACCATGATCCAGGATTTGGTAGATCAGGTAATTACAGTGGAGTGACTGCCGTCTGACCTCCGTGACCCTGTTAACAGGGAAATCTGACGATTTTGGCTGATGGTTACACATTCAGTCGCCTGAACTGATTACTCATGATTTTTTCCTTCATCTATCGGTTTCGGTTAGTGTTCAACTCTTAATGTATATAACTCAGAAAAAGGTGGTACATGGCGACACTGGGGTTCACTAATCCAGGATCATGGTCAAGGCGGATCTTTGTCCTCGTCTGCGAGAACACAACCGGGTCATTGAAGCCAATATGATGATTCTATCTGTGGATAAACCCAATTATAGCTTAACCGAAGGGACTTTTTCTCCCTGTGTGTGTTCTACCGGCTGTACAATGGAGAGTGTTCTGAGGAACTTAATGGATCTGGTACCCACAACACAATTTCGCCATCGCGCCACCCGCCGAGGGCTTGGTACTCATCCCCATTACGTAGACCCTCTAGTGGTGTCCACGCGAAGATTTGAAAGCAATGTTTCCTTTGGACTATGACATAGGATCGTTCAAGAGGTATATTAGAGGTCTCCTTAGAGGCGGGAAACGCATTGGTAGCGCCTCTGGTGATGCTGATGTCCATGGGCGGCGGTGACCACTTTCCATCAGCCGTATTACGTAAAAAAACTGAACTGAAGTGTATTAATGCAGTCTCCACACTTACAAATAATACTAGTTACCCTCCCCGGCATCGTCTCTTCACTCTGTCCCAGCTACTCTTTGCCCGCCGTGTCGCAAGAGCACATCTCGCCCCGCTCTAAGCCGGCCGCTGCGCTTGCGCAACCTTTCTCTGTTGCACAACCGGCGGCCGACATTCGGCGTTATGTAACCCCCGGCATTGTGGACGACCCACATGCCGGTTATGGCGGGGTGCTAACTTTGATGGGGGTGACCGGAGTGATTGGAAAGTTAGATGTAGATCGACTACATAATTGATAGGCATATCGCCCGCGGTGAGGGTGGTGGGAAGGGGACGTTTCGGGGTTTTTTATCGGACTTTGCCCCACCACTCCCCGCTGCCCCACACTAATACCCCAGTAGCAGCATTAGGGGTGTTAACTGTGATAGGGATGATCAAATAACAAAACAACAAGCGAAACACAGTCGAGAATCATCTTTATGAAACTGGTTTTAAAATAATGAATACTGTATACACAGTATTCATTACACACAAATACACACTTCAAACTTATAACACCATATTTCTGTGTCCTTCCCACCCTATGAGTGACATTGTCGCTATACTAGCCCACTACTGGTCATAAACCTCCCCCAATGAGCGCCACTGCTGTCTTCGGCTTGCCGCATCCAGCATCCATTCACAGCCTTGCGCAAATCGTCACTCCACCTGGCCGAAAGCCGGCTTGCACTAGTCGCCGAGTCGCGGTCTCCACTCAAGAACTCGTTTATCTAGGTGTTAAAAGAAGACAAATAAACTATCGTTATTATTTATTGTTGACGCGCACATTTGTTTTATATTTGTCCAGTCGTCCCGTGACCATTATGCATGCATCTGCGTCGAAATATAGGGCTACTCGTCAACAAAGGTACGCGGTATCTGTTTCTATATATTGAATCACACTAGGTACGGTCCTTCTGAGGATATGGCCAGTCCACTGCCACACCAGCTAGATGCCTGCACTAACGTACGGGCATCACGAGCCTTCTTACCGCGTAATTGCAAGATATGGAATCAGCTTCCTCCTAAACTTCTTACTACTATTTATTTATTTAATTTACTTAATCTGTAGCATTACGCTCACCTTTCTTTTTATTTATTTTACACACGTATGTATTATAATTATTACTATATATTTGTTACTATTCCACTATTATTATTTTAATATAAAACTTGCTAGTTGTGTGCTTCGTGCAGGTCTCCACACCGTTAAGGTCCGGCTGAAAATCAGCGCTGCATCATTCTGCTGCAGCTAATGCTGAGTCCGGGCCCTTTTTGACATCGTATTACTCCATATTCGAATCGCTTTTATTGAATAGGTTTTAAATATATATACTTATGTTAAATTTAGATATACAAATGTAACTTGCTCCATGAGTTTTGTATTATGAGTTTTGTATTGTGAGTGACGACCTGAGTGGTTCAATGGTCAACATGCCGGTCTGCCACGCAAGAGGTCCCGGGTTCGATTCCCGGCCGGGCAGAAATTGAAATGATGAATTTTAATTTCTGTTACGGGTCTGGGCGTTCTATGTATAATAAGTATGTATTTAAAAGTAATTAAGTAGAGTATATCAGTTATCTAGCACCCATAGTACAAGCTTTGCTTAGTTTGGGGCTAGATGGCGCTGTGTGAATTTGTCCACGAATATTTATTTATTTATTTATTTAGTATTGTGATGTCAAAATAAATAATGTCTATGTCTATGTCTAAAGAGTTTTTTCCTTTGCACTATAACATGGGGTTCTTCAAAAGGCATGTCAAAGGCTGGCATCGCATCCACTGCCCTTAGGTTGCAGAAGTCCTGGATGGCGGTAGTTGCTTTCGGTGGGCCGTCCGTCCATGTTTTTTTTTTACGTTACACACCAGACAAACAGGCAAGCGGGCCACCTGATGGAAAGTGGTCACCGCCGCCTATGGACATCAGCAACATCAGGGGAGTCACCAATGCGTTGCCCGCCTCTAAAGAGACAACTAATATACCTCTAGAACGATCCCATCCATGTGCCTCCCTAAGCGATAATAAAAAACCAATGGACACTCTACTACTACTACTCATCATCTCTATACTTACTCACTTGCATTCATCATTTTTCTCACGATCTGGACTATTTCCCCAAATTTCGCTAATTGTTGTCTTCGCGTGTACACTTTTCGATACCAACTGACTCAAGTTTCGTACGAAATCACGAAATCACGAATTGCATCCTCAAAATACCCGAAAGCGAAAACAATGTCACGGTCATAACATTTCGTGTGTCCGCAAAGTAAATAATGAAAACTGTACAGAGATCGCTTTCATCTCGAGAGGGAAGACACATCCTGGATCCGGTAGGCAGCGTGTCACACCGTAGCGTAAGGAAATCCGTTTTTAGCAACGACTTTGACGATTTATTCATTCACTGTTTTAGTGACTGTAATACTTATTAAAAATTGCTATTCTATGAGCCATTTCCAAACCGTCGCATAGTTACAACCCATGTGTCACATAACTTAGAATTCCAAGATCTGATCATGCAGAGATCGATTTGCTGACTAAGGACCAATTAGTGCCTGCTAACGATAGAAATCATCGATCGATCAAACGTCATTTACGAGCCTCTACAGCCTAAAACAGTTCAATGCTGGAGTTAAACCTTCTGCATATCGGTGGAGGGTACGGCCCTAATCTCCATGCTTGGCAGGCGAATTGGAGATGCAGTGTTTAAAATGAATAACAGAAAATCCTGCTGCCTACGTTCAGCGTAGCGATTCTTGCGCTGTGACATCTTAAGGTCGATATTTTCTCTAGCCTTTTTGTATTAAAATAACTGAAATTATCGATTTCGATAATATACGACTGTCGAAGATAGTTCTTAATATTTTTTTGGCTGCAATTGACATTTTAATGGATATATATGGCTAGAAAAAATGCCGAAATCGAAATTGCCCCTGATCTACGGAGGACCTAACTTGTAAGACACGGGCGTGTTTCTTTAACTTTTTTCTTTTTTTGATTATGAACAATAGGCTTGCATTTGCATTGCATTACTTGCATACATCCTCAATTGAGCAAAAGAGGCAGCGGGTTGAAGCAATATTACCTCCCGGATACCACACGGCTCAATTGCTCGCTCCGGTGCAAAAGCGGCCTACTTATAACGGGTTTTTTTCTGACTCACCCTCTTCTCTCGCACATGTGGGCCGCCGCTTTCTGTCCGAATTCGGCCGAAATACATCGTTCGCCGATTTTAAGATGGTTACGTGAAATTTATGGCAGCGTGCGCACGATGTTTATAAGATGACGGTGTGACGGATGTCCGCTAACAGTGGGAATTAATAATAAATAATCATCGAGGCGGGTCCGCGTTGACCATGATCCAGGACTTGGCAGATCAGAGAATTACAGTGAAGCGACTGCCATCAGACCTCCGTGACCCGGCTACGAAGGGATCCTGACCGGTAGCCGTATTCACAATGATTCGAAACCGTTTCCGAACGATTCGACACGGAATTCGTGAGCGGCGAATCCTTTTCGATCGATTCGAAAACTGTTATTCAGAATCCCGATAGATTTCACGGAAATTCTACTTTCTACAACATATGAAAATTTCATCAAAATTAACTGACACCACATTTTTCTAAGATTTTTTGCGGGGTCCTTTGTCGATTCCGTATCCGAATCCGATTTCCGAGCCATTGTGAATACGGCTACAGATTGGATCATGGTTACACATTAAGTCGCCTGTCGTTTTCCCTCCGTCTAAATATTTATTTTTTTACTTGTTTAAGTAGTAAATATCGTCACGGGGCCATAAACTCTTCAACCAGTCTCCCAGAGGAAGACCTTGTTCAACCTTGCTTCGCCAACGGTCTTAGGGAGGCAAATCTAACGAGTGACGAGCTCGGGCGACGAGTACGGTGCTGAACGTTGGACTGGCATTAAAGTATGAAAGGGTCACCCATCCAGTTCCCGACTCTGCGAGCGTTGCTGAACCTCGGTTATTGGTAACTAACTATAAGACTTGACCAATGAAGCTTCTTCCGTTCCGTTCAGTCACGACACCAGCCAGAAATGCTTCTGCAAGGGTGTATGTAGGTCATAGCGGCAAGAACCAGGTATGGCGTCGCCATCATCGGTAGTTTCGTCGTCTGTACTTGTATTTTGAGCAACCAAACCCCTCATTGACTGCACCCGACATAATATCTTAAGAAAACCACCTTAAACCACAGCAAGTGTAAGCCAGTCCACCAAGGCAGCACCCGTTCACGAGTATGACGCAGGTTCAACATCCTGGAGCCGTCACTTGCATTTTCTGACCATAGCTAGACAATAGCCCAACGATTCCCATCAACTTTCCTCTCTTATCAGACATTATGACAAACGATCGGTCCGCACACGTGACGTGTTTCATCAAACGCCCAAATCCGCATTATTCATACACTACGGGGCTCCCCTCCCCCATCGCCCTTCCCCGTACCCCACCCGCTGCGCAGGCGCACTTTCACTTTCCGTTATAGGGCATACCGTTTACTTGTACACGGTTAGATGATACACCAGCGATGGAGTAATTTCTGTCGTATTGTGTAGGAGGAAAGGTTGGTTTTTGATTGGGAGTCGGGTTGGTATTGGAACTTTGTCGCATTGACGTTTTCGATTGATAAAAGTCGAAAGTGATGCTTCGAATTTTAAAGGATTTTCGACTGTTTTGGTACTAGCACTAGAGTATACTTGGTCGTTTTTGGTTTGGAGGAGTTACGCCGTTGTTGTCGTATTGGTTTTGGTGGTCGGTATAGTCAAGAGAGATTCGAAGTCTTGCGATGTAACTAAGGGTTACGAAATAAATTTGACATACACCTTTGTGTTGGGCTTAGATGACTATGGGCAGACAATTATTGGGAGACAATTTCGGATATCCGAATTGATTTTGAATAGAAAGTCTTTTGTTGTGCATCTTTGTCCGATATGAAATATGAGTTGTTATTGCTGATGGTTCGGCTTGACATGGTTTACAATTTGATTGCTATCGAATAGAAGTTACGCTTCCATGGCTGTATGGTGTCCGGAAGAGGAGAATAGCACCAACCCCTTACACTCGTGGGTGTCAATGTAATAATGTTTTAGAGGTAAAGAGATCTGGAGTCTCCGTAGGCTAGAAAATGGGCAGCAGCGTTTTCCATCTATATCTTTCAACACCGCGATCTCCAGCCCGCCTGCCAGGCGTGGAGATTACGGTAATAATCTTCCCTGCAATGTTTGGTATAGGCTCTAAGTCCTGCAGTGGACTGTTATGGGCTGTGATGATGATGATGACGCTTCCATATCCCTAGGGGTATTAGGAAATCGTCATTTCTGTACATATTGTAGGTTATATAGGTTCAAGAGAAAATGAAAGTGTATATGAATATAGTAGGTATGTGGGTGTTATCTCTAATGATACCTACCTATATATAAAAATACTCGAGTTGAGTATCGCGTTAAATTCTTCATTTTTTATGCTACTCAGTGACAAACGAGCAGACAGCCTACCTGATGGTAAGTGGTAACTGTCGCCCTAACATCTACAATTCATACATTTAAATTACAAGTAACAAAAATGCAGAACCGCAGGTGCGTTGTCACTGTGAGGACTATGCCTCATGCCTGTAATTTCGCTGGCTACCTTATACTTCTGACCGGAACATGATAATGCAAGCATTGGCGGCAGAAATAGATAAGGTGGTGGTACTCACCCAGGCGGACTCCTCAGGCTTGACAGAGTCCTACCACCTGATAAAGCGAAAGATTATTGCGAGAGTACCATGACAATAATCTTCGATAATAATTTCCTATGGGGTGACTTATGGCTGAGGAGTCGTTGAGTCCTGACCAAGTAACGGAAAGAGTTGGGTATGTCGCTAAATAGCCTAATTTTCTTCCGAAAGGTGTGCACGGCGCGGCCCGGGGTCGGCCTTGACCATGATCCAGGATTTGGCATATCAGGTAATTACAGTAATGCGACCGCCATCTGACCTCTGTGACCAGGGGAACCTGACCAGATTGTATTATGGTTACACATTCAGTCGCCTGAATGTTTCATCACGATGTTTTTCCTCACCGTAAGAGCATCGCCTACCATTCAACTATCAAATGTATATAACTTAGAAAAGATGACTCTTTTTACACATGACCGCAGTTGTATTTGAACCCAGTACCTCTCGCTTACGAGTCGGATACCTTAACCTCTTGACCACCGACGCTCCACCCTACCGTCTATTCGGGCATATGCTAAGGTCCGATTCCCTAATTTTCTTCCTCCAGTTCACTCGGTCTTCGGCATCCTCTCAATCGGTAGTGTTGAAAATATTTGAGTAGATGGAAATTTGGTTGGGGATTTTCCGACATTCTCCAGTAGGTTAGGTTGTATTTTAAAATACGATACTTCAAAAACACGAGTTTTTTAAAGTGAAAAAGCAAACTTCAAAAACATGAAACAAAGCTGTTGGTTTGGTTCAAGACAGGTTTGTTACAACATGGTTACAGCCATGGACTTATTATTATCTAACAGGGCACATAACTCTCTAAAATTATATTAGCAAAAGCAGTCCAATTTGCGTTGTTATAGGTAAAAAGGTTAACGAAATAATAGGTCCATGGTAACAAATGGATCTGTAACAAATCTAACTAGATATAACGCATTAGTCTAGATCCGCTGTAACAACGCTGTAACAATATTAGACAGATTTGTTACAGCCTAAATTCACTGTAACAAATCTCTCTAGATCCGCTGTAAGGAATCTGTGTGGATCCGCTGTAACAAATCTATATAAATCATCATCTGTAACAAATCCGTCTAAATCCAAACCAGCCTTCGGAAGTAGCCCGAAATGCAAATTGTCGTACCAATGGCGGTCATTTGAAAGTAAAATCGGGTGGACTTATTTTAATGAGCAGACGGACGGACGCTTCGACTTATTTCCCTGGAGCATCGGATGTTGGTTAGACGTATGTCTTTGGCTTAATGGCTAGTGAGTCCGATTCGAAAGGTAGGTAGAGCTCGTCTAATCTAGAATGACGCGCCCCACTATCGCATTAACGCACACAAGCAAGTTTAAAATATGGACGCAATACATATACAAATGCCGTTGTAATTGGTCGTTCAGTTGCCGGTGAGATTCAAACGTAGGAGCACGCGGCGTTCATTGGCTCCCACACATCAAAATCAACTAACTAAGTAGTGGGGCGCGTCATTTTAGACTAGACGAGCTCTATCGAGTTCAATCCCCACATATGTATCAATGACATTTTGTATGTACAGTAGCTTGAACACTAACCAATGCTCTTACGGTGAGGGAAAACGTCGCTAGGAATCCTGCACAAGAAGTCGAATGTGTAACCGTGCATTCTTGTCAGCTCCTGTTTACAGGATCACAGGTGAGATGGCAGTTGCTCTACTGTACCTAATTACCTGATCTGCCAAAACCGGGTTTACCTGGAGAGGTTTTCCCTGGAGAGTACAACATGGAGTTCTTCAAGAAAGGGGTGAAAATTATTTTACGGGGTCGGCAACGCGTGGGTGATGGCCCTGGCATTTAAAACGTCTATAGGCTGCGGTGACTGTTTACCATCAGGCGGTCTGTAAGCTTGTTTGCCACCTCAGTGGTATAAAAAAAAGCCGACATGCAAATTATTGACAGCACAACCGGTATATCGATGCCAAGCTTTTACAAGATTTTATGTAACTTCACTTGTATATCCTGGAATCGTGCAAGTCTAATTTGACCCACTTTCCGGTGTTCAATTATTAAGCTGGTATAACTATGTAATTTGGATGACAATGCATTAATATGGTATCATGGATTTGGTTTAATAATGGAATCGGAGGGTGGATAGGAACTAATGAAAGCAACAAGATAACCGCATCGTGTTCGAGCTCTTTAGTGTCTTGATGAGTACTATCACCACTACGTAGGCCCTCTGTTGGTCACCACGCGAAGGTTCGAAAGAACGTTTATCGCTCGTACGATTTTGATGTGCAATGAGCACCCAGCCACAGTGTTTCCTCTGGACTATGACATGGGATCGTTTAAGAGGTATATTAGAGGTCTCTTCAGAATCGGGCAACGCATTGGTGACTCTCCTGGTGTTACTGATGGCCATAGGCGGCGGTAACCACTTTCCATCAGGTAGGTTTCACTGCCGTATAACATAAAAAAAAACTATAACGTGCTTGTTATGAAAAAATATTTTCCATTTGAGAATTTATTTTTAGTGTCATGTTGTGAGTGCCGTTGGCCATTGACACGCGGATTGTAAATACCTTTATTAAAGAGCCAATCATGTTTTTACGTCGCAACGCTAAAGTTTAATGTCCACCAAACTACATATTAGAGGTCTCCTTAGAGGCAGGCAACGCATTGGTAGCGCCCCTGGTGTTGCTGATATCCATAGGCGGCGGTGACCACTTTCCATCAGGTGGTCCGCAAGCCTGTTTGTCTGCCGTATTACATAAAAATATGAAATAAAAACGATCAAGGAATTCACATCAAAACGACCGGCCAAATCATTATCTGTAAGGGGAATAAATACTATCCCTTTTCAACGAAAATCACTTTCCATAAGACCAATTAGCTCATTTAGAACTTGGTTACTTTATCCGCCTTAAGGCGTGGGCGTTCACTTGAATCCAAAGTACCAGGCTCTCAGAACCAAACAGGAGTTCTTATAGTTGCATTGGGCTGGGAACGATCCCACGATGCAGCTCGCACTGAGCCACACAACAAACCTGCTTTACGTACACGCTGACCCTTCTTCCCTACGAATAGAGTCTAGTTTTGAATGGAAGAGTGTAGAAGGGGATACAGTAATTAATTTACTAGTAAGTGCTGATAGAATTTAAACGCGATACAGCTTTGGAAATTGGGAAGGAATGTTTTTGTTCGGGAATGGGTGTCAATGGATTTAGTTGCGTTTTCTTGGAAATTATGTCGGGTATGTAGGTACAAGAGTCATACTCTTAAATATATGATGATGATGATGTAGGTAGGTATCCGACTCGTAAGCGAGAGGTAGCGGGTTCGAATCCCGCTGCGGCCATGTACCAATGACTATTTTCTGAGTTATGTACATTAGAGTTGTGGATATATGCGAGGCTAGGGAGTTGTGTCAGGACAGAGCAAAGTGGCGGTCCATAGTCTCTGCCTACCCCACCTGTGGGACACAGACGTGAGCTTTATGTATGTATGTATGTTTGTACATTACTTGAATGCTAACCGATGCTCTTACGGTGAGGGAAAACATCGTGATAGAACTTGCACATTCAGGCGACTGAATGTATGTGTGTGAACCATGATTCAATCTGGTCCGGTTCCCCTGTTAACAGGGTCACGGAAGTCAGATGGCAGTCGCTCCACTGTAATTATCTGATCTGCCAAATCCTGGATCATGTTCAAGACACCCTCGGAGAGCACAACCGGGACATTAACGCCAAGACGATTAATATTTGTTTATATATCGTAACGAGACGGTTTAAGCTCTTTTTTATATTATACGGCAGTCAAACAGGCAAGCGGACCTCCTGATGCAAAGTGGTCACCGCCGCCTATGGACATCAGCAATACCAGGGGAGTCACCAATGCGTTGCCCGCCAACACAGCAGTTGCGTTGCGTTGCAAGTTGATAAACTACAGCGTTACTATAGCAACAATGCCGCCCACAATGTGCCGTCCGTAGATGTGTATAAGCACCCTTAGCCGATACAAACCCAAAAATTCCAGTTCACCATTTTATAATTAGGAGAAACAAACAAATATTTATTCCAACGAAAAACATTTCCGCGAAGTTAACAGGTTGTAATGGAAACCTTTTAAGAAGTTATTCCAAGTTTCGTAAGAAACAGAAACATGGGGCCACGTGGAAATTTGTAGGTAGGGCAGTGTTTCCCAAACATTGTGCCGAGACGCCCTGGCCTGTATTCTCAAGAGGAGTTTGAACTCTAATTATAAATAATAATATAGCCTATGTCACCCGGGGATAGTGTAGCTTCCCAACGGTGAAAGAATTTTTGAAATCGGTCCAGTAGTTTCGAAGCCTATTCAATACAAACAAACAAACAAACAAAAAATCAAACCTTTCCTCTTTATAATATTAGTATAGATAGTATAGTATAGTATATAACTTTTATTGAACAACATCTTAAAGTAACATAATACAACAAATTGTAAAAATACAATCTTACCTATTAAACAAAACCTTAAACTGACTAACCTACACATAAAAAATCTGATCCATGTGTCCCGAATCTGGAAAGATACCCAGAAGGCTGGCCGAGTTGCCCCGCTGAATAGCGAAGCTTATACGCTGGTAATAAATAATTAATTAATATGACGTCTACTGGGTTTGCAATCATAATAGTTCCAAGGCTCCACTGGTCCTTTGGGTCCACGATTGGGAACCCCTGTTTTTGGGGTATTACAAGTCCAGAAGCCGGAGTCATCGCTTTTAAATAGCATTTATTCCCGAATTATTGTGCCAAAGTGCTGCCACCAGGGGGAGGCAGGGGAAGTGGCAAGAATAAAGGAAATAAATGAAAAGGATTGTAGATGTACGAGTATGTTAGGGTAGGGAGTTGCTTACCGCTAAATCGAATTGGACGTCGCCATCTTTGTCCTATAGCGATAGTCCCTATCCTTCAATACGGAGATGTTCAAACGAGTTAAGCGGTAAGGCAAGGACAGAGCAAAGTAGCGGTCCATACCCTTTACCAGTAGTTTTGACGACCTGAGTGGGTCAGTTGGTTAAGATGCCGGTCGCCCCGCAGAGGTCCCGGGTTCGATTCCCGGCCGAGCAGAAATTAAAATGATTAATTTTAATAGTATATGTATGTGTTAAATAAATAAAAGTATGTAAGTGTTTTATCAGTTATCTAACACCCATAACACAAGCTTTGCTTACTTTGGGGCTAGATGGCGCTGTGTGAATTTCTCCAAGCATATAGTCTCTGCCTTGCCTACCCTACGTGTGGGACGGAGCCATGGGCTTTCTGTATGTGCTGAAGTTCGCCGCCTCTTTAGGAAAAAAATACATTTCTTGCTAACCAAAATAATGTGGAGTAGGGCTGTTGGCAGAAGCCGGAATTGACCGCTCGGATGATGATGACTGTGGTCACAATCATCATCATCAATCATCAGAAATGATGCTAATATGAGAGCAATCCAGTTAAGTGGTATCCTCTATGTTTATGTGTATGTCCTGGTTGGGGTATGTGTTATTTTATTTGTACTTATGATTATTTTTTTGTAACACTTAGATATGCGTAATTGGTATCGAAAAGATGAAGGTGAGATGTTATGTAAGATTTTGTTTTTTTTATTCTCCATTATATGTCAATACATTGGTTGCTACAGTAGACCCCCAGGTGTCATTTCCATTCTGCCACTTTTATTGTAATAAAAAAATCATTATTATCATAGTAATTAGGTCCAAGACAGACACGACGGCGGTGCTATACCTACAGGCTGTTACATAAGTGGCCAGCACGATTAGTAGACCGGAACATTATACAGGCGGTTGTTTTTCTGAGCACCTTGCAATATCTCTGGTTGCTTAGTTTTGGAGTTAAAACTTGGAATAGTGAGGGTAAACATCGTGATGAAACCTGCACATTCAGGCGACTAAATGTGTAACCATGATCCAATCTGGTCTGGTTCCCCAGGGTCACGGAGGTCAGATGGTGGTCGGTCCTCTGTAATTCTTGAACCGGGCAGGTTTGTTAAAAATGACTCTAAGACGACAGTTGCACCTTGCGAATTTACTCTTCGATGTCATAAAATTAAAACGACCAGAATATCTCCATGACAAGCTGCTGTGGCGTGACTCGGGTTCTCGCTCATCTCGAGCGGGTACTTTCGTATTGGTACCGTATAAGCACCGAACAACTGCATTTAGGGGCAGTTTCCGTTATACTGCCACAAAGTGCTGGAATAATATTCCACCACCTCTTCGGGATTTAACATTCAAACGATGTTTTACTATCAAACTTCGGAATCTGCTCCTGGAATATCAGAAATCGGTCGCTCCAGGAACTCGCGTTTTACCTACTTATGTCGGTTAGAATTATTTTAGTGAGTACTGCAAAATTTCTTTCTCTTTCAATGTCAATGTAGTATATTTTATTTATTATATCATGTTTATAGGTATATATTTTGTTAAGCTTCGTAATTATAAAATATTTATTTTTGAATTAATCAATAAAGAATAGCATATTTGTTTAAATAATTTTGATATTTTAATAATATTTATAACCGTTCGCGTAATGCGCGTGGGATGCATGGGCTTTTCTGAAAACCAGCGTTGTGACAGGCATTAGCCCTCACAGCATTATGCTGAGACTGGTCCATTTCGGTTTCCATTACATCACTGGCTGGTCTTATGTAATTTTCAATAATTATAATTTACTGTACTTACCTTAGGTTAAGGATGTAATGAAGATCCGAATAAAATACTGTCTATGTCTATGTCTATGTAATTATCTGATCTGCCAAATCCTGGATCATGGTCAAGGCGGACCGCGGGCCCTCGTGCGCGAAAACACAACCGGGACATTATCGCCAAGATGATGCAGGGTTCTAGCGGTAAAGCCCAGCTTCGCGGCTTGAATAAATCTGCCTGCCTGAAAATAGACTTCTACAACATCGACAGACAAATCTATAACTGGCCCAAAAGTGATATAAATCAAATTAACAATAACCTAACCGAGAGAAAAAGTCAGAAACCCTTCGACCAAGTTTATATATACTCAAATATTTCCAAACTAATGAACATATTTCAATGATACAAAGCTAAGAACCATCTCGACTAAACTAGGTTATTTTGAAATTGCTAAAATTGCCATTGAGATTCAATAGCGATCCAATTACAATTCAATAATGAATGAATGAATAATGAATATGAATGAATAACGCTTTATTGCACAATCAAAAGTATACAATGGGTAACTTAAATTAACAGCAGGAGAAGCAACAGGCGGCCTTATCGCTTAAAGCGATTTCTTCCAGGCAATCTTTTTGGGTAGTTAACTGTTGACAGAAGTGCATGATTAGGAAATAGGCTGAGAGTAAGCCCGTTCAACAAAAAGACATAATGCCATTAGTAACAGTAGTAGAATACAAAAAAACGTGTCAAACTGCCATTGAGATGCAATTATAATTCAGTTCGGTTTACAGTAACAGTAGTAGAATACCAAAAACATGTATTTTACATTTACAAAGTTACATGTCAACATATTTAACATAGTCAAAAAAAAAAATTAAAACTAGATATCCGTATAACTTCGTCATATAACTTAAACTAGATGTTTAACCCACTCTTTGCCATTCCCGGTGCAAAGGTGCCCATAACACTAGTAGCGTTGCCACGCTGAATGGCGATGGACAGCCTCTGCAACAAGAATGCCCCAGAGCGGGGGTCACCACCCCTCTCTCTCATTTTTCTTTCTTCTTTTTTTTCTTTATCGTCTTTAAAAAACACCCTCGCTTCCTCACACCAACACCCGGTCGTTTCCGCTGCGAGAGGGACAAACAAATAATTGTTTTGCAGGGCGGAGTATTTGTTCCTTTTTCAAACACATGTCGTAATAAAATGTAAAACATGTCGTACTAGCACTGAGCTGCGATTGCAATCCAATCACATTTCAATCGAGCCATTACTTACAGTAGCAGAATACTTTCAGGCGGGCTGTAAGCTTGTTAGCCACCTTAGTAGTATAAAAAAAATACCAAAAACGAATCGAACTAGCATTGAGCAACTTTTGATATCCAATTGATCGATCCATTAGTAAATTAGCGCACTTAAGGCCCTGGATTCGAGGCTTAAGTATTCCACCAAACTTTGTTTCCGGGAAGCCTTAGGAGGGCTAAAGATCAGATGAGAAATACTGAGTAATAATTTTTATTTCGCAGTGCACAAACGTTTCCAATCAGTGACCTCGTATCCGACTCAGTAATGTCAATCCTGATTTGTATGTTGTAGTTTAATTGACATCATTATTAAAAAATAAAAGTTTAGTTAGTTTGTAAATGTTACCTATAAATTGATAGGCCTAGTAGATATTTAGCCTGCACCTCAGATCAAATATCAAAGATCAAAGATGGCGCGCTGTCAACAGTGACATGAGGCCGGTTTCGTAAACATGACGTGTGCCATGGCGTAGTTTGGTAGTCAGTAGCAACCAATAGTTTGGTTGTCGTTGTATGCGTTTGTGACTGTGTCAGTATGTCGACCGAGTCACAGATGCACTCGTCAAACTAACACCTCAGTTTTTTCGCTGGGGTTTAATAAATAAATAAATAAATATTCGTGGACAAATTCACACAGCGCCATCTAGCCCCAAACTAAGCAAAGCTTGTACTATGGGTGTTAGATAACTGATATACTACTTAAATACTTTTTAAATACATACTTATAATACATAGAACACCCAGACCCGTAACAGATATTAAAATTCATCATTTCAATTTCTGCCCGGCCGGGAATCGAACTCGGGACCTCTTGCGTGGCAGACTGGCATGTTGACCATTGAACCACTCATGTCGTCAATAATACGATTACAATTTCTTCTTGATTAAAAACACAGCCTGTAGACGAATATCTATCTCAGAAGTGCAACCCGTTTTACGCAAGCGTGCAAAATGAGAAGAATCGGATCGGAGCCATTGTGGCGTTTTCCTGGTCGCCGTTATGTCACCGCGACACAGTTTGCCTTTCATAGCTAATTGCTGTAAAAACTGTAATCGATTTTTCGCAAAAATGTATTGCTCGTTGGATCTAGTTAAAATTAATAGACTTTATTTGTAAATGGAGCTGGTTACCCTCAACGATAAAAAATATATTCATCTTAGCGTTAATATCTCGGTTGTGCTCTCGCGCACGAGGGCCCGGGCCTTGACCATGATCCAGGAGCTGGCAGATTAGGTAATTACAACACACAATTAGAGGCGGGCAACGCATTGGTGACTCTCCTGGTGTTGCTGATGTCCATAGGCGGCGGTGACCACTTTCCATCAGGTGGCCCGCTTGCCTGTTTACTGCCGTAAAACAATAAAAAAAAATTGCAGTGGAGCGACTATCGTCTGACTTCAGTGACAATGTTAACAAGGGAACCTGACTAGATTGGATCATGGTTACACATTCAGTCGCCTGAATCAGTCGTAAGTTAGCTAATTCTTTTTTTGTTGGTTTTGTAGTTGTCAGGGCAAGGTTTCTATGAAAGAAAAAAAGAGTAGGGGGTGTAGTGTAGGTGATGGGTAGGTGTAGGGTAGGGTAGGATAGGTCATGGAGTCCCCTTTACTGAGAGTACCGTGCGTAACGCATTTTCCACATAAAAAGGGTAAGGGTAGGGTAGGGGTAAGACGCCACGTGCCAAGTCACTAGTTTGGACTATTTAAAATCGACTTAGGCGTTGCCTTAGGTTCAGTGCAATCGGGCTTAAAAGTACCTAATTTTTTTTTTTAAGTAAGTTCGTTACAATGAACGCTAACAACAGAGAGAAAGAATTAAACATATATACTAACTTATTACCTACACACGATATTTCATTGAGCGCCCGCTCCATTCACAAATACCTTTGTCATTGTGAATCAGAATGTTATGTCAGCATAATCAACAATTAGCAATTATAACTACGGAGTTCGTGGAAAAATCATAGTAGGTGGCTGCTTTAGGTTATTGTAGTTCAAATTAATTCAATGAGGAGTTTTCCAGTAGGTATTGATAGTTGGTTTCAAAAAGCATCAATAGATGGCGCTCCTACAATTTTGGTAATCTTTTTTTAATCTGTATGATGGTGGCAGTGATTTCATGCAACCAACTAATACTAAATTAAAAAATAAAATGTTTATTAATATAAACATAACTGTTAGAGGTTGAACGAAATGTAAAAAGAAATATTTATAGAAGTTGGCACTATGTTGCATTATCATTACAACCTCTAAAATGGTTGAAAACTATTGACAAATACAATATTATCCAATACAACGTACCCAGTGTTTATATCCTGTTTGCTAAGAACCTATTTCAAGCGATTATCAATTACCAAAATTGTCGGGGCGCCATCTAGTGAGTGGTTAGGAATGCTTTAGATACCTATTGGAAAACTCCTCATTGTTTGAACTGCTAATAAAAATCGCTTTTTTTCGTTTTTATAGAAAAAGGGTATTTGACATAATATATTTGGCAGCGGGGTAATTACTTGTTAATTATTTTCAAATTTAAATTCGAAAATTCAGCATTAAGGTACAGATATAACTTAACCTACAGAGGAGCGTCGCGTACTGGATTTTATACCACTAAGGTGGCAAACAAGCTTACGGCCTGCCTGATGGCAAGCTGTCACCGCAGCCTATGGACGTTTGCAATACCAGGGGCACCACACACGCGTTGCCGACCCCGTAAAAACCTATGGAAAACATATGGAAGAGAGAGACCTCCTGGGCCTCCTGCCACAGGTTTGCATGCCTAATCATCATCACAGCCCGTAACAGTCCACTGCAGGACTTAGGGAATAACCTCCCACGAAAGTTGAGATTATTGAAATAATCTCCACGCTTGGCAGACGGATTGGAGATCGCAGTGTTAAAATATAACAATGGAAAATGCTGCTCCCCATTTTCCAGACTACGGAGACTTTTGATCTTTTGCCTCGAAATCATAAGTCGCCTTGTACGACACCCATGAGCGTAAGGGGTTGGTGCTATTCTACTCTGCCGGACACCACACGGCCATGCCTAATAGAAAGTCTCACTAATGTTCTTGGTGTCATTATTCCGGTTGTGTCCACGCGCACGAGAAGCAGTGGTCCGCCTTCAACATGATCCAGAATTTGGATCACAGTCTGGCGGACCAGGAGCTACTGTCGTCTAACCAGGCAAGATCGGATTCGTAGAGCGTCGTCTCTGTCGCACGCGTGTGAGTGAAGAAACTAGCCATCTGGTGATGATGATTCATCTTGACGTTAAATCCGGGTTGTGCTCTTTCGCGGCACGCTAGTGTCTGGAGTCCGCCTTTCTACTCCTCTTAGTCCACTTCGCTCGGTCTTCGGTATCCTTGGTGGCGTGGTTGTTGGCACGCATGTATATACATATGGGTTTTTGTTTACAAATGTGGATCTTCATTATGAATACTTAAACGCTAACTATGTACCTTTTTTCTGTAAAATAATCATAAGTGACACGTGAGATTTTACAATGCTCTCCACCCCTCCCTTCAAATGAGATTTGGTGAGATTAAACGTAAAGCCATCGCTTCTTGGCCGCTGTGGCCATGTACCAATGACTCTTTTCTGAGTTATGTACATTAGTACATAACTCAGAAATATAACACTAACAGATGCTCTTATGGTGATGGAAAACATCGTGATGAAACCTGCACATTCAGGTGACTGAATGTGTAACCATGATCCAACCTGATCAGGCTCCCTGGGTTCCAAGGTCACGGAGATCAGATGGCAATCGCTCCACCGTAATTACCTGATCTGCCAATCCTGGATCATGGTCAAGACGAACCCCGGGCCCTCGTGCGCGAGAGCACAACCGGGACATTAATGCTAAGATGATGAATAGCTGTACAAGGTGTAATATGTATGTGTTAGAGGAATCAATTTGGAAATTCATATAGATAATGCACCCGTGTCTCTCCACCCGTGCTTGGTGGGGATGGCTTAATAGACCAAACAAACATAATCAAAACATACGAAATAAGTGAGGTGAGGCTGCTAACAGTACGGACATCTGAGTAGCCTATGACAACTGTTTTCTAACAGGGTGGCTTGCACGGCAAAACATCAAACACACCTGTGGCATTGTCAGGCCCTATTCAATACTGCCTTTCATATTTTCACAGGTAAGCTTACACACATATTTAGCTAAAAAAAATTCCAGTTAACCATCAAGGTGGTCGATTACAATGATTAATTTTACGAAGAAACACAAGGCGCAGATACCGAGCGAAATGTCAGTGAGACATTGCATGTACGGTCGCGTTCATAAGTGCTTCATCATCATCATCACAGCCCATAACAGTCCACTGCAGGACTTAGGGCGTCTTCCGCGAGAGGGGAGGAAATTGCCATAATCTCCACGCTTGGCAGGCGGGTTGGAGATCGCAGTGTTGTAAATATAACTGGAAAACGCTGTGCCCATTTTCCAGTCTACGGAGACTTTAGATCTTTTGCCTCGGAAACATTAGTCGCCTTGTACGACACCCACGAGTGTAAGGGGTTGGTGCTATTCTACTCTGCCGGACATCATACGGCCATGCATTACTACCTTAAAATTCATATTTCTTTGCAGCTGTTAAAAGGTTTTATAGCATGTAGCATATTCCTTGAAAGAGAATAAAGTAGAAAACATTCTAAAATAAAAATAATATCATAATAGCTTGTGGTTATTTTTGTATTTACTTATTAAACCTGCACATTTAGGCGACTGGATGTGTAACCATGATCCAATCTGGCCGGGTTCTCCTGGTAGCAGGGTCATGCAGGTAAGGTGGTAGTCGTTCCACTGTAATAACCTGACCTGCCAAATCCTGGATCAAGGTCAAGGCGGACCCGGGCCCTCGTGCGCGAGAGCACAACCGGGACATTAACGCCAAGATTATGATGATTATTAATTTAAAAAACCTGCAATTTAAGAATGTCGAGTCATTGATACCCAAATGATAGCTAATAGACCCTTCTTTTAGCCAATCCCATCTGTTCAACAGTGCTCCTAATTATTTTTTTTTTATTAATGTGGTGATGCACTTATGAACTTGCCTGTACAGTGTAAACAATGCCTTTTGGCCGTTGTAGTTGATGTTTTTGTCACCTGATGTTATACTTATTGAGAGCATCGGCGGCCTAATAGCGAGTCCAACTCGTAAGCGAGAGGTACGAGTTTGATACCCAGTGTCGACATGTACCAATGACAATGTTGTTTTGCTCAGTTATAAAAAAAAAAAAAAAAAATATTCGTGGACAAATTCACACAGCGCCATCTAGCCCCAAACTAAGCAAAGCTTGTGCTATGGGTGCTAGATAACTGATATACTACATAAATACTTTTAAATACATACTTTTATTATACATAGAACACCCAGACCCGTAACAGAAATTAAAATTCATCATTTCAATTTCTGCCCGGCCGGGAATCGAACCCGGGACTTCTTGCGTGGCAGACCGGCATGTTGACCACTGAACCACTCAGGTCGTCAAATGTTATGTTCCTAAGATGAACACTAACCGATGCTGTCACGGTGAGGGACAGCATCGTGATGAAACCTGTAACCATGATCCAAGAATGGTTCCCCTGTAAAGGTCCCCCAGGGTCACGGAGGTCAGATGGCAATCATCATCATCACAGCCCGTAACAGTCCACTGCAGGACTTAGGGCCTCTCCCACGAAAGGGGAGGTTATTGCCATAATCTCCACGCTTGGCAGGCGGGTTGGAGATCGCAGTCATCATCATCATCACAGCCCATAACAGTCCACTGCAGGACTTCGGGCCTCTCCCACGAAAGGGGAGGTCATTGCCATAATCTCCACGCTTGGCAGGCGGGTTGGAGATCGCAGTGCAGTTGATGTAAATCTACCTAGAAAGATGCTGCTGCCCACCTTTCGGATTTGTCCCTTAGTCGCCTCTTACGACACCCACGGGAAGAGATGGGGTGATGCTATTCTTTGAGGTGGCGGCACCACACACCACAATCGCAGATCGCAGTGTTTAAATATAACAATGGAAAATGCTGCTGCCCATTTTCCAGACTACGGAGACTCTTGATCTTGTGCCTCGAAAACATTAGTCGCCTTGTACGACACCCATGAGCGTAAGGGGTTGGTGCTATTCTACTCTGCCGGACACCACACGGCTAATCGATGGCAATCGCTCAACTGTATTATCTGCCATATCCTGGATAATGGTCATGGCGGACCCTGGTCCTCGTTCGCGAGAACACACGCCGGGATATTGACGCCAAGATGACTATTATTATTATGTTAGTTTTTATCTTTAAGAGATCTCGGCTCATAAAGAACCGGAGAAATATGGCACGGGCCTAAGCCAAGTACCGAATAAATAGTTAATTTTTTTATTTAAACTTTATTGCACTAAAAATAATACAATTGGCAGACTTAAAGCCATCAAGGCTTTATCTACCAGTCAACCAGTAGGCCATGCGTAAAGCGAAAGAGTAGGTTCTAAATTTTGAAATATGTAAGTAGATACTAAGCATGACTCGTAGTAGGGAATGAGGAGTTTTCCAGTAGGTATTGATAGTTGGTTTCAAAAACATCAATAGATGGCGCTCCTACAATTTTGGTAATCTTTTTATAATCTGTATGATAGTGGCAGTGATTTAATGCAGCAAACTAATACTAAACTTAAAAATAAAATGTTTATTAATATAAACATAACTGTTAAAGGTTGGACGAAGTGTAAAAAGAAATATTTATAGAAGTTGGCACTATGTTCCATTATTATTACAACCTCTAAAAGGTTGAAAACTATTGATAAATACAATATTATCCAATACAACGTCCCAGTGTTTATATCCCCTTTGCTAAGAACCTTTTTCAAGCGATTATCAATTACCAAAATTGTCGGGCCGCCATCTAGTGAGTGGTTAAGAATGCTTTAGATACCTATTGGAAAACTGCTCATTGATATAGCTTTAATTGCATTTTGTACCTAATACCGTCAGCTCCTATTTCAAATGAGTTAGGTACCTAGTTCTTTATAGACAGTATAAAACAAAGTCGCTTCCCGCCGTCTGTCCCTATGTATCTATGTACGCTTAGATCTTTTAAACTACGCAACGGATTTTAATGCGGTTTTCAACAATAGATAGAGTGATTCAAGAGGAAGGTTTGCAAGTAAGATAAAAAGGGTAGGTAGGGGTAAAGTAGGTGTAGGGTCGGTAGATGTACGGTAGGGTTAAAAAATAAATTACGAATATTATTATTTATTTATTTATACTTCATGCACAAACAGTACATTGGCGGACTTAAAGCTAAAATAGCATTATCTACTAGTCTACCAGGAGATATAACAGTTGACAAAAAGGTATGCGGTGCAGGAAGATTACTTACAAGTAAAGAGTACACAAAAGCTTATTCAACCACAATAAAATTTATAAAAAATTAAGTAAATAATAATAATAAATACACTAAAAGTTAAAAGTAGCAATAGATATTTTACACTAATTAATTAATTAATTAACTGCATGAGTTACCCAAAATTATTCAGGTACTTGAGGCTTTATGAAGAAAAGAGATGAAAAAGGAATAAAGGAACAAGAATAAATTAGGAGCTAAGGAGTGTTCAGGAAATGGTTATGTACTGCTCTCTTAAAACAGAATTTCTTAGATATTAATCTTATGTCAGGGGGAAGATCATTCCAGAGTCTCATCGCTGTTAAAGCAAACGAATTAGAAATAAACCCAGTCCGATGAAGAGGGAAATTCAATAAAAGATTGTTTGAAGAACGGAGATTACGGTCATTATTATCAGAGAGAAACTGGAATTTACATTTTAAGTATTTTGGAATAGCTGGGTCGTGTAAAATTGAATGAAGAAGAGAAAGAGTTCTTAAGTTACGGCGTTGTCGGATGGAAAGCCACTTGAGCTCAGCTCGGTAAACCGAGACATGATCATACTTGCGCAAACCAAAGATGAATCTTATGCAGTTGTTAAGAAGACGATCTAACTTACAGAGAAGGTCTTGGTTTGCGCCAGTGTAGCATACATCGCCGTAATCAATGATAGGCAGAATCAAAGATTGCACAAGTAGCAATTTGGTAGCAGGGGGAAGGAAAAATTTAAATCTATAGAGGGAACAAAGATTCGCGGTGACCTTCCTGCTGACCTCTGTCACATGCGGTACCCAGCTGAGAGTGCTGTCAATGTAAAGCCCCAGATCCTTTACCTGAGAAGAGTACGGGATAATTGTACCATTGTAATGTAAAGGTGGCACCAGGCAGAGATCAAGGCGTTTAATTGCGTACGGGCTGCCCATAATAATAGCTTGGCATTTGGATGGATTGACGTGTATACCGAATCTTGATGACCAGTCCAGGATGGTTTGGAGCTCGCACTAATTGCATCAGAAATGTTAGCAGCCTCAGCATTTGCATATGCCTGGAGATCGTCAGCATATAGATGATGGGAGCATTTTAAGTTTAGGGTCAGCTGGTTAATGAAAATAGCAAACAGAAGAGGAGAAAAAATTCCACCTTGAGGCAGCGCCAGCATCAAGGTTGCACCAGCTAGAAGTTGACCCATCCGCTCGAACGGCTTGCTGTCGTCCACGGAGATAGGATGTGAATCAGTCCGTCACTGAGGATGATGCTCCAAGATGAGATAAAACAGCCAGTAGTATGTCATGATCGACATTATCAAAAGCATTGGAGAAGTCAATCAATACAAGGGCCGTCAATCTAGTTCTCTCCATGCTGTCCCTCACGTCTTCGGTAACTTTGAGTAAGGCCGTAGCCGTACTATGCCCAGGCCGGAAACCGGTTATTATGATAATTCAACATTAATTTAAATGATTGACAACTGAATACAGTCCGAATTAGTAAATTTATTTAATAATTATTAATTTATGAGCGAGAGGAGTGTTACAAACTTTGACATTTTGGGTGTTATCTCTATAAAAGTAACTTGACAGGAAATCTGCGATCTGCAGGAATTCTGATCTATAAGCGATATTGCTACCTAGTTCAAAATCCGTTCAGTAGTTTTTGCAAACAACCTTACAAAATTTCGCATTTAAAATATGCGTTGAATTTAGTAAAAAGTATAAAAAAACCGATGCTCTTACGGTGAGGGAAAACATCGTGATGAAACCTACAAATTCAGGCAACTGAATTTGTAACCATGATCCAATCTGGTCAGGTTCCCCTGGTAGCAGGGTCACGGAAGTCAGATTGTAGTCGCTCCACTGTAATTACGTGATCGCCAAATCCTGGATCATGATCAAGGCGGACCCCGGGCCTTCGTTCTCGAGAGCACAACCGGGACATTAACGCCAAGATGGATTTTTTTTAATAGAAAAAAAGAACATCTCGCTGCCGTGAGAAACAACTACTGCGTGTTTTCGGAAGTAAAGTAAAAATAATCTGTACAAAGAGATAAAGTATCCTTACAGTACTTTGTTATCCTAGTAAAGTATGGCTTTATCTCACCTCCGGAGATGTAACTGATTACCGAAACTGCAGTGTCAACGCACCGTAGACGCATGCAGCGTATACCCGCAAGATCTATTGGATACGTAAGCACCACCAAGTAGGTACCCACGTATTATTAATTTTAATGTATTGAATGTGATTTGTTTTGAACAGTTTATATAATTATTATTATAAAAATTATTGTAAATATTAATAATTATTAACTAATTGATAATGTACGACTGTGTAAATTACTTACTAAATAGATGAATATGAATACGTCGGTTACCACTTCGGGTACAAACTGTCAATATGTCATAATGTGTAATGAGTCAGGTAGCACGAGTGTCAAAATGTACAAATAATACTTGACGAAATGTCCATTCGACAAACACAACTCATTTTGATTGAAAATTGTGTCGTATGGAAGAGCCTTTAAAAGCAACAGAAGCGACTGGTCATGAGTACCTATGTATATGAGGCAATCTGTACCTATGTATATGTATAATCCCCTGAGTATATGAGGCAATCTGATTGATAATGAATAAGACGGTGGTGCGCGGCCACCTGTGTCGGCATTTAAGCTATTTATTTTGTGACATCTTCGCCAGAATTTGGCCAGGGGTTAGTTAGAAATTCGCCAGGACCGTAGCAAGTGGTCTCTGCCTACCCTTACGGAAAAGAAAGTGACAGTGTATAAACTATGTCAGTATATTTTAATGGTATGTTCCGCGTTTTCCACCGCATACCTTTGTTGACGAGTAGCCCGATATTTTGACACAGTTGCATGTATCGTGGTCACGGGACAACCCCCCCGGACACACCCTTAAAATGTGTGATAATAACCGCGATAGTTTAAAACACTATGGTATGTTAGTATATACCTCCGCCGCCACGATGCCATGCGGGTGTGCGCACGCGCACGTGCAAGGCCGGGTCGGCGACCGCTACCGCGCCGCCGCCCGCCGGGTACCTGTCGAAAACACCGGGAAACATGGGAAAATAGGCTCTTTATGGTACACTAGAGATGTTTTTAGATGCGAACAGCATCCAGAACACATTAGCAAACTTTCTCAGGCTTTGATTATTACGGTTGACTGGTAGATATGGTTATTCAAGCTTTAATTTCGCTGCTTTACTTTTTGTGCATACAGTTTTAATTAATCAATAAATTAGCATACCGGTGGGACTCATACGCCGGGTACTTAGCCAGGCGCCTGACTAAAAATCTACAAAATGATGACATTATTATTGTCTATTTAAATTTCTGTTACTAACACTATGTCAGAAATATTTTATATTTGTATTTCACCTACGACGAAAAACGAGAGGTATCTGTGGCTTTGTGTATCTGTGTGTCTGTCTGTGGCATCGTAGCTCCCGAACGGGTGGACCGATTTAGATGCGGTTTTCTCTGTTTGAAAGCCAGTTTAATCGAGATGGTTGCTAGCTTTTTTTCATTAAAATCGGTAAAGTAGTTTAAAAAATATTTGGGTATATGTAAGCCGACTGCTTCTGTCCAGATGGTACTACTGTCACCCATGAGTTCACATCTATGATTCTGAACTTGGAATTTAGTATCTTAGTATTTCTCAAACTACTGAACTGATTTCATCTCGTAGCTACTATATCGCAGGCAGACACGCAGATACACACGTCAACTTATAACACCCCGCGTTTTAGCGTTAAAATGCAGAACCGATTTGAGAACCGATTGAGATTTTGAGATTTGAGGAGTAACATCTTATTTTTCAAACCGAAACGAAATAACGCCATCATTGCTGTTTGACGGCAGAATAGAAAAGGCCATGGTACTCATCCAGGCAGACTCCTCGGGCTTGACAGAAACCTCATCATCACCCATCATCATCTTTGCGTCAACCTTGGTTACACTCTATAGGACCCGGGGTCTGCCTTAACTTCTCGTTGGCCACTTCACTTAGTCTTGGCGAGTTTGTTGGCACTTATGTCATTCGTTACGACCTCAAACCATCGCTTCTTGAACCAACCTCTCCGTACCGTACGTGGCGGGGGTGACACGACACATCCCACCAACCATCGGGAAAGCCAGCCCTTCAACTGACAAATTAATTTCGCAGGATTAACTTTCCAGTATGTATAATTGCAACTGACGTTAACTTATGGCGGTTCGCCCACGGCTTCTGATGAGATCGCTTCTTGGAGGTAACGAACGATGTTGATGTATTTCGTACATCAAAGAGAGAAATCTTAAATTTGGTGCTATATTATTAACTCGTATATCATAGGCTTTATTTAAAGCCGACGATTAATTCTAAATTCAACTAATGTTCTTCATTCTGTGACTTTTATGAGGTTCAGAATGTTAATTTTTTTGGGGCATTTCGCAATTTAGCATTTCCGTATATTAACAACATAATTCATTAATAATCTTTTTTTTTTTTTTTTATTACTTTACTAGACAGGCATTTGACCGCCACCTCACCTGGTGGTAAGTGACGATGCGGTCGAAGATGGAGCATGCCTGTCTAGGAACAGCCTATTCACTCTAGCCTTGAAGGCATTCAGACAATCTATACATAGTATAATACAAAGTCGCTTCCCGCCGTTTGTTCTTATGTACGTTTTGTATCTATGTAGGTACGCTTAGATCTTTTAAAGAACGCAATGGATGTTAATACGGTTTTCAAAAATAGATAGAATGATTCATGAGGAAGGTTTATAAGCAAAAAAAGGATAGGAAGAGGTAAAGTAAGCGTACGTAAACGAAGTCGCGCCGGGTCCACTTGTAAATAATAAGTAATTATCTTGGCATCAATATCCTGGTTGTGTTTTCACGCGCTAGAGCCGGGGTCCGCCTTGACCATGATCCCGGATTTGGCAATTACAGTGGAGCCACTACCATCTGACCTCCATGACCCTGTTACCAGGGGAACCTGACGAGATTGGATCATCATCACAGCCCATAACAGTCCACTGCAGGACTTCGGGCCTCTCCCACGAAAGGGGAGGTCATTGCCATAATCCCCACGCTTGGCAGGCGGGTTGGAGATCGCAGTGCAGTTGATGTAAATCTACCCAGAAAGATGCTGCTGCCCACCTTTCGGATTTGTCCCTTAGTCGCCTCTTACGACACCCACGGGAAGAGATGGGGTGGTGCTATTCTTTGAGGTGGCGACACCACACACCACCACCAGATTGGATCATGGTTACATATTTATCTCTGTGATGCCCAGTTTCGTTCGTTTTGAAAGATCCTTATTGCTGATCGCCACTCAGGTACTGTCAGTTGGAACCCTGTGCGTTCGCGCCCAGATGAGACCTCATTACCATTTCTGAAGTAAGTAAGTAAGTAAAGAAAGTAAAACACTTTTATTCCAATCACAGAGAAAAAAAATTGCGAAGTAAAACAGAGACATAAACGAAAAAAGAAAAAATATATAATAATCTCTCTAATCTCGTTACCTGTGCCATGTGGGGCTACACTCAGCATATGCCACGAAAGTCGCCGTGACGCTGGTTTTCATGATACGGATGAAAGCCTCTTCTTTGAAGGCCCATAGTCTCACTTCCTTCCCGCCCAATCTCGTGGGTCCCATACCAGGGTCCCAGGAGTACGGAGGTTTGTCTGTTGGAACCCTGTGACCTTATCAACCTTTCGGAATACGGGTCTTAGCCTCATCTTTGAAGCCCCAGTCTCACTTCCTTCCTCCCGTCCGATCTCGTCCCGTACCAGGGTCCCAGGAGTGCGGGGGTTCGATGACCGGGAGGACTGGCACTGCTGGCAGGGCCTTCACCCCACGGTGAAAGTACTACAGAGGTGCATCTCGTTCCGTTTATTTAGTTCATTCACACAGGAACGGAGTAAGGGGGCGGTGGAGTCGGTGTGTTTTTAAATTTGAAGTAATTAATTTTTATAACTTTTTTATTTTATTTGGGAAATCAACAACTATCTTACTATAAATCATTTATTTACAATTTAAATTACAATTTACAATTATTAACTATCTTGAATGTTATAAAAACTAGTTTGCTCCGCGCGATTTATTTCGCGTGTTGTCCTACTACTACACTACCCTTACCCAACCTATACTTCATCTCCTACCCTACCATTCTCTACCCCTACCCTACCCCTACTCATACTCCTATGCTATCCTATTCTACACCTACCCTAATAAATACATTTCATTGTCCCGGCTTGGCACTTTAACATATAAACCTTTCTCATAAATCGCTCGGTCTACTGGTAAAATTCCGTTTTGTAGTCTTTGAGTTTATCGCAAACAGACAGACAGACGCGGCGTGGGACTTTGTTTTATTATCAATCAAGGCCAGCAGGGCACAATCTAAGCATGTTTCATCAATGGTTCGTGTATCGGTTAGGTTGAACCAGAGATACAGCTCCTCCTGTAGAGATGGCCGTGTGGTGTCCGGCAGAGTAGAATAGCACCAACCCCTTACACTTATGGGTGTTGTACAAGGCGACTAATATTTTCGAGGCAAAATATCAAGAGTCTCCGTAGTCTGGAAAATGGGCAGCAGCATTTCCATTGTTATATTTAAACACTGCGATCTCCAACCCGCCTGCCAAGCGTGGAGATTATGGCAATAACCTGCCCTTTCGTGGGAGAGGCCCTAAGCCCTGCAGTGGACTGTTACGGGCTGAGATGATGATCTAGAAACCAATATCTATGCCTGTGGTTTGTTAGATTTTCATTAAAATATATCGTTTCAAAATTGCGCTGGGTTTAAAGATTTTCATACGAATTTAAAACCTTTGTTATAAAGAGTTCCACTTTCAAACCATATATTTGAACGAAAATCTGACAAACCCCAAACAGTTATTCGTTTCTGGATACCTACACTTATATTAATATTAATTATATTACTTATATAAATATTAATAATAATTCCAGTCTATAAAACTTGTAAGAGTCGACTCCACGCGTCCTTAGTCCCAAAACTCGAAGGCTGCAGTCGGAAGAAAGCTCGGAAAGCGACAGTGGAATGCCCGGCGCCTCCCCCTCCCCCCGCCTTCCCGCTTTGGGCCCGGAGCTTTTCTCTTTTACGACCGAAAAAGCTTCGGTCAACTTTGTACCATAAAAAGTTTAGATACCCTGTGTCAATTTTCGTCCAACTGTGTTTTTGTGGTGTTTTTTTTTTGGTTGTATTGTTCGGTTTGTTGTGATCGATTGGTATTTCTGTTTATATTTTATGTATGGATGTGTGGATGATACCAATACATACAATAATATTTTTTCTGAAAATATTGAATGAAGTAAGCGAGAGATCCTGGGTTCGAATCCCAGTGTCGCCATGTAAATTTTCTGAGTCATGTACATTAGTTGATCATTAGTCGGCTGAATGTGCAGGTTTCAATTTCCCGGTTATGACCCGCTTTGACCATTGTCATTGTCATTGATCATTGCCAAATTCTGGATCATTATCCAGGATTTCGCAGATCAGGTGATTACAGTGAGCGGGTTTACTAAGCGACTGCCATCTGACAGGGTTTACTGGGGAACCTAAACAGATTGAAATAAAGATTTTCGTTATTTTTTCTTATTATTATTGTGACCATTAACGTTGAGACAAATTGGGTAGTCAGCAATTCAGTGGCCTGGATGTACTGGTTTTATCACAATGTTTTTTCTCATCATAAGAACATCGCTTAATGTTCAACTAATGTACATAACTCAGAAAGGAGTCATTGGTATATGTCGGCACTGGGGTTCGAAGCCGGTACATCACGCTTACGAGTCAGACTCCTTAACCACTAGCCACCAACGCTCACGGTTAAGATAAAGATATAGATAAAGATATTTATTTTCAGTAAATGTTGGTACAATAAATGGTGTTAACAAAATTATAATATCGTCCCAAGAACACTTAATCCTATCGGATATGAAAATATTTAGTAGTTACACAAACATTATAGGTATCCATTAACATTATATCTAGTGTTACGTATTCAAAAATAGCTCATTTACAGAGTAAAATGTCATCTATTAACCAACGTTTTAGTTTTTTCTGAAAAAATGTCTATGTCTGTGACATCGTAGCTCCCGAACGGATGGACCGATTTCGATGAGGTTCATTATTTGAAAGCTACTTTAATTAAGTGTTTAGTTCTGCTGACGCGAATATTAGTATTCTTACCTAATAATAACATTCATATTAGTTTCTAAGATAATTTATATTTAAAATACCTATGTACTTATTAATAATAATACTTGGTTTGTGATCATTTTCAGATGTATACAAAATTATTCTACCTATTGTTAAATTAAGTTTTATTATTTCTTACCTGAAACACAGGGTATCCTAGTTCAGGGAAATTATTTATTATTATTTACCTTTTACTTGTTTTAGATGTTACATTGTGATATTAGTGATTTAATAATAAGAAAAAAAAATTGAGTTAGTTCGTAGTTTTGTTTCATTAATTTTAGTAAATTCATTTTAGTAAATACCTAATGTAATTTGCGCTGAAATTGTAAATACTCGGAAGTAACCTCGATTTTATTTGTACTCATTTATGGTAAGTAGGTAATATAGTAACTATGCTCAATTGTAATTCATATAAGATTTTGTTTGAATAAAAAATAATTTGATAAAAAAATAAATTCGGTAGGTACAGCAGATTAGGAAATATAATAGTACCTACCTACTAGCAGCCCGCCCCGCAAATATAACGATATCCTTCGAAATACGCTTATAGAATAACGAACATTCCTCTAAACTGACTTTTCAAGACTTGCCGTAGAAGCTAAAAAATCAGGGCTTAAAAGGTTTTTACGGGGTCGGCAACGCGTGGGTGATGCCCCTGGTATTGCAAACTGTGGTGACTGCTTACCATCAGGCAGGCCGTAAGCTTGTTTGCCACCTTGGAGGTTAAAAAAAAAAAATCAGAACCGCAACCTTCACTACCATTTTTTCTCCAGGATTGAACCCACTACCGGTTCTTCGAAAGTGATACCCGACCAATACATCATCCTTGAACAACTTTCACCTAATTGCTGACTGGATTTACATACTAAATGGATGGGAGTACTTTTCTTTTACTTGTTATTTTTTATATGCTGCTGTGTGATATGGTTTTTTGTTTATGGTGGTTTTTTTGTTTATTCGGAACCGATTGAAGTCTCGGGTGTTGATTGGCACCCCATGACGGTATATCATGTATTTTTTTGTTTTAGGTTTTAGTTTTGATTTAAGGTAAGTAGGTATCATCATCATCACAGCCCGTAACAGTCCACTGCTGGACTTCGGGCCTCTCCCGCGAAAGGGGAGGTTATTGCCATAATCTCCACGCTTGGCAGGCGGGTTGGAGATCGCAGTGTTTAAATATAACAATGGAAAATGCTGCTGCCCATTTTCCAGACTACGGAGACTCTTGATCTTTTGCCTCGAAAACATTAGTCGCCTTGTACGACACCCATGAGCGTAAGGGGTTGGTGCTATTCTACTCTGCCGGACACCACACGGCAAATTTATTATTTGGAACGACATATTTATTTTGTAGATAATAACTTATGAAATTTGTTGCCTACGGACATTTTGCTATTAACTAGATTAACCAATTACTTAAAATATTGCATGCCAGACTCTGGTAAAGTGTGAGAAGCGAGTTTCTTATTGTAAAATCTTTTTTATACCACATTTTGAAGCCATAAATAAATAATTCATTCATTCATTTATTCATTCATTCATATAATCAAAACTTTATAATTTTGAACCTCCGTTGCGGAAAGAGAGATTTTGCAAATTTTAAGTTTAAGTAGTGCCCCTGTACTGCCGGCTTATTACGCAACGTTGTTGTCTACAATTCTCTGATATCAATTATTGAAATTGTTGCTTTTGCGACTCCGTATCATCGATTTCATAGGTTCAGTTGCTAACACAGTTCCATTGCAGTAAACTGGAACTATTAAATCGATCAAAAGTAACAATTTCAATCATTGAAATCAGAGAATTGTTGGCAACAGAGTTACGTAATTAGCCTCCTGTTGGTGCTGATGTACATAGGCGGTGACCACTTCCCATCAGGCCCGCTTGGCTGTTTGCCTGCCATATAACTGTAGGTCTGGAAGCATTTGGATAATAAATAAATAACACAAAGAAACCGTAATAAAAGTCAACATAGTAGATACGAGTAGGTAATTGTATTATGATAGGATTTTGTACGAGGTATTAGGTATAGGATTATGACTGATATGAAGATCATATCATCAGTTTGATCAGATCATCAGACTCGGCAATATGGGTTCTATGTGCTGTTATCAGACGATACCTCTGTCAGTGAACGGCAGGGTAGAATAGTACCTCTTCTAGTTATAGACAGTAAAGGTGACGTAAGGTTATCCTACGTCATCAGGTACAATAAAAAATTCCACTTCGCAGCGATGGTAGCCGTTTAGAAGATCCACAAAACGTTGGTCTGTCACTTTACTTTTTTGTGACTACAATTTGGCTGAAAACCGAAACTGATAATCCATTTCTACTCCCGAATTTGTTAATCCTATGCGTTAGTTTTTTATGCGCACTGCAAAGGACTGGAACTCTCTACCTGAGTCATTGTTCCCCGATAAGTATAACCTTGGGGTCTTCAAATCAAGGGGGAATAGGTATCTTTCAGGCACGCATGCTATATCTTTGACTTCATCGTCGCTTTCCATCAGTGAGTTGAGGTCAAATGCAAGCCTATTATTAATTTTAAAAAATACAATTTTCGGCCCAACAGAAATTGAAATGGTGAATCTTAATTTCTGATACGGGTCTGGGTGTAGTATGTACAATAAATATGTACGAGTATTAATAAAAACTTATATTAGTAGTTTGTCAGTTATCTAACACCGATAGCTTTGCTGTTTTTGGGGTTAGATGGCGCTGTGTAGGTAAATTTCAATTAATTATTCTACTATTTCTACTTCACAGCCATCCACATCATGTTCGAAAACGGAAACTGTAATTCCATTTACAGTAATTCTCGAAAAAAAAAGTGTTCGAATGTAATTTCGATGGACGAATCGAATTCACAAATAAGTTCTCAAATATAACTTATTTTTTCATAATAAGCTTTTTTCGCGTTGTATTCTACAGTCCTCATCAAGACAATTCCAAAGAGCTCAAACACGATGAGGTTACCTTGTTGCGTTCAGTAGTTCCTATGTCCTTCCGAGTCCATCATTAAACCAGTTCCATAGTACCATATGCATTGTCATCCAAGTTACATAGGTATACCAAACAGCTCAATCGAACACCGGGAAGGGGGTCAAATCAGGCTTGCAAGATTTGACCTGAACACACATAGTTCGACCTTTATTACGCGTACGGCCATGGAATGGAACGCGTCAACTGCGAGTGTATTCCCTGAATAATCTAGACGCCTATAAGGCTAGAGTGAAAAGGCTGTTCCTAGACAGGCATGCTTCATCATCGGCCGCATCGCTACTTACCAGTGAAGTGGCGGTCAAATGCCTGGATAGTCCAATTATATATAAAAAAGCTTGGAAAAATAGCGATGGTAGCCTGATGACTTCTAGCCACCCCAATTCTGTTACGGGTCTGGGTGTTCTTTGTATAATAAGTATGTATTTAAAAGTATTTAAGTAGTATATCAGTTATCTAGCACCCATAACACAAGCTTTGCTTAGTTTGGGGCTAGATGGCGCTGTGTGAATTTGTCCACGAATATTTATTATTATTATTATTATTTATTTTTAATGCTTGCGCTGTATGGTCCACCTGATGAATGGAGCCACACACCATCAGAAACCTAAGGAGAGCGGATGCTGCGACTAATGCGCTTATGATAGATATTAGACTAAATTCAGTCATCTAAATTCATAAGTGAAAAACGAATAAGGTCAATTTTTGTATCACTTATATTACGTTACGCGTCGCTCCGCTTTTCAAAGTAGGCGTGATACATAAATGGACCTTATTTTATGGGCAATACATTGCAATCGGCCCAAGAACCGATGGATTGACATCGCTGAGTCGAATGCGAGAGCCAACGGCTTACGACAAGGGGATGTCGACGACCGGGCGAAGTGGAGATTGAGTAGGAAAGCGGACCCTGGTAGAGGCCGGGATGAGCGCTAGGACGATGATGATGACATTCCAATCTGATTTGTTGTCGCACTTTTTGCTTCGGAATGTTGCAAAATTTGAAACACCGAGTTCTCCAATCATCATCACAGCCCGTAACAGCCCACTGCAGGACTTAGGGCCTCGCCCACGAAAGGGGAGGTTATTGCCATAATCTCCACGCTTGGCAGGCGGGTTGGAGATAGCAGTATTTAAATATAACAATGGAAATTGCTGCTGCCCATTTTCCGGACTACGGAGACTCTTGATCTTTTGCCTCGAATAAGTCGCCTTGTACGACACCCATAAGCGTAAGGGGTTGGTGCTATTCTACACTGCCGGACACCACACGGCCAAGTTCTCCAATACTATTTACTTATTTAAAACTAGCTGTTCAGAATGTGCTACAGGAGAGTTCTTTGACCCAAACTAACCGATAAAAAATGGGTGTGGGGTATTCACCTGGAAGTCTATAACTACATAACAGTTCAGCAGTATGCATTTACCATCCTACATAATGTAAAACTGTAGGTACTATACGTACCTAATGAAAAAAAAACTGCGCTGCAATTTTTATCTGTCATAGCACTTTTATCTTTTGCAGCGTTTTAGGGATCCTGTGGTAAAAAGGGTTGTTTGAATTCTGATAACATGCGTTCTTAATAAAAACACAACCTCCATGGGGTGGGGTTTTGGGGAACCGTGGCTTTGGCAGTGGAGTGGCTTTTGCAACGCATTGGCGATACACTTGGTGTTGCTAAAGTCTATAGGCAGTGGTGACTACTTCCCATCAGGTGGCCCACTTGCCTGTTTGCCTACCTAAAAAGAAAAAAAAACCTAGGTAGGTGACATCGACAATAATTCCATCGTGCGCTGTAAAATGTTGTCTCTGTCGCAGATATTTTTCTATATAATAGAATTCACTTATGAACGCGACTGTACGTGGGGAATAGCAACTGGCTGGTATCAGAAAAGAGGTCCCGCGGGAGGTCTAAGAAGCGAAGGATTGACATCGCTGAGTCAGGTGAGGTCAGCTGACACGGAAGTCAGATGGCAGTCGCTCCACTGTAATTACCTGCTATGCCAAATCCTGAATTTAAGTCAAGTTGGACCCCAGTTTCTCGCGCAGATCCTGGACATTAAAGCCAGATGACCATTCGTAGAATAGTAGAATTTAATGATCACAGCCCATAGCAGTCCACAGCAGGACTTAGGACCTCTCCCACGAAAGGGGAGGTTATTGACATAATCTCCACGCTTCGCAGGCGGGAGATTGCAGTGTTATAATATAACAATGGAAAACGTTGCTGCCCATTTTCCAGCCTACAGAGATTCCAATACTTTTGCCTCGAAAACATTAGTCGCCTTGTACGACACCCACGAGTGTTAGAGGTTGGTGCTATACTACTCTTCCTTACACCACACGGTCAATTGGTATTAGACGTTATTTGATAGTAGAATTTACTTGTCAAATAACGTCTAAAACCTAAACATTTGCTCACTTTATAGTGTCGTACTATCACATAATGACTACAGAACCGCACCTACAACACCGAATCACCCTTACCCACAACACTATCGGTCGCTGATCTTCCGCAGTTTTTCTTTCCTGAAATTGCATAGATAAGCCTCCATGTGCACTCGTATTTATTCAACGTTGTTAGATATAAATTATTGCGTGATAAGCTGAGTAAATAACTACGGTAAGTAGACTGTCGTATTTCTATTTGTCATAGGAAACGCAGCAACTGCTTTAATTATTACTTACTCAACCAATAATAATAATAATAATAATTAGTCATATTCATACGCATTTTATAATTATTCATTAATTGTGCGCGTCGTATCTGCATTTCCTAGCTAAACATTTCCTTTCTGTAGGCCTGCTGGAAGAAATTTCTTTTAGAAATAAGTAGTGCCTGTTGTGTCAGTTATATCTATGTTATATCTCTGTATTTCTTTATTGTGTGCAATAAATTGTTAAATAAATAAATAAATAATTTGTTAATCTGAATCGTCAAGAAGAGTGTCGGTGGCCTTAAGGCTAGCGTTGGACTCGTAAGCGGGAGGTAAAGAGTTCGACGCCCAGTGCCACCATGTAGCAATTACTTTTTTCTTCTTCTTATCGAGTCGATGGACTTAACTCCCCCTTAAACTTAGTTCGCCTAGTATTTGAACAACATGGAGTTCTTCAAGAAAGGGGTTAAAAAGTTTTTACGGGATCGGCAACGCGTGGGTGATGCCTCTGGTATTGCAAACGTCCATAGGCGGTGACTGCTTACCATCAGGCATGCCGTAAGCTTGTTTGCCACCTTAGTGGTATAAAAAAAAAGAAAATTCCTCCATTGTGCAAGTTTTAGGACACACCGAGTAAGAGACGAGGTGGTCCATGGTTTGTGGAGATACGCCACAGTCACAGAGAATGACTCTTTTCTGAGTTCTGTGTCTAACATTAGTTCAACACTAACCGATGCTCTACGGTGAGGGAAACGCAATTTCTAACCTAAAAACGCAATAAATAGAATTCCAGCGATCCTGCACAGTCTGTCAATTTCAATTTATATACATAAGTATGCCTTACTTTTTATATTTCATAGAAGATAGATAGATGTATCTCACGCCTATTGTGCGTGGATGTGATGTACTCCTAGATATCATATTGTTTCTGCCATCCTAACTCTACCAAACGTAGCTATCCTTTCAGTTTTACAAACGTTTCTGGAAGGGTTTGTGGTTGTCCGAGATGCTCATGCCTGTATGATGCCACCCCCTCGCATGTCTGCTGTCAATTTTTATTTCGTAATTATATATGGTCTACAAATAAAAAAATATATTAATTTATATACCTAGTCCATCGAATTAATTAAAATTTCAATAATTTAATCGTCATCAGGGGTTACAAAGCTGCTGGTTGTAGAGATTTTACTAATGGTAATGTTAAAAAGTAATTTATATCTAATAACAATAATACCCGTCACAGTACGTGGCCCATGACCCTGCTACCAGGGAAACCTGACCAGATTGGTTCATGGTTACCCATCCGTCGCCTGAATATGCAGTCGCATCGGTTGGTGCTCAACTAATGTAAGTACGTACATAACTCAGAAAAAAAATTATTGGTACATGGCGGCGGTGGGATTCGAACCCGGTACCTCTCGCATGAGAGTCGGATGCCTTTACCACTAGGCCACCGACGCTTCTACGCACATTACTATCCTAGTGCAACAAAGGCTGAAGAGTCGTAAAAGTTTTATTAGTTAGATGTGTCAACTCCTTATCCAGCGAACCCAAGCAGGTGTCTTTTGTGCAGTGTGTCCTTATTACCGACTCCCTTTGTCCCTTCTGAGAGTATTTTCCTGGGACATGAATATAGGTACTACGGCAGGTTTGAAAAGAAAAAGGCAAAAAAAACTAAACAAAAAAAAATTGCAGGAAAAAGGAAAACTATTGCGCACGTCTCATCCCCTATAATCTATAATGTCTCTCTTCTATAGGCCTGCTGGAAGAGATTTCTTCTTAGAAACAAGTAGTGCCTGTTGTGTCGTCTTTAATTTTGTAATTTCTGTATACTTTATATTGTGAGCAATAAATTGTTAAATAAGGCTTTGGTCTCGGACCGGCAGGAGCAAGGAAAACATGGTCAGAGGCTTTCTGATGGTTACAATCGTTATGAACTGTGTTTGCAAATTCCCAGCGATATTCGTGTACATGTCCTACGCTGCGTCTCCAATCATCATGGAAACTAAGATCATACAGACTCGCAAGATGCATAACTTACCGCCATCTTACGGTGAATAGAGTAAACTTAAAATGTCTAAAAGCGACACCTATTTTCAAGTAGTCGAAGTTTTGAGACTAACAGCGACATCTATACACTGCAATAAGAACTAATAGTTAAATGTGTATTTTAGCGCCATCTATGAGCGAGTAGATGTACTGAGTATGCTTAAAAAGGAGTACTGTGATTACTGTATAGATGTCACTACCGTACCGTAACCTATTTTGTGTTTTGAGTTAGCTACGACTTCGCCCGCGTGGAAATCGTTTTTGTTATGGCAGTTTAGCTTTTATCCATCATTTCAAATGAGTTGTTATATTGTGTGGACACTGGTACTACGAAGAATTGAAACCATACCGCTACACTCACCCGATTTCGATGTAAATGTTTATCTTAATAAAAAAACATAGGACAGTCGAATTGGAATTATCTTTTTTATTTTTAACCAGAAATACGAAATCCTTAAAATACAATACAATTATGTAAAAAGGATTAAATATTAGATACAATCAATACCTACACATTAGATAACAAGTTTACAGGTTACAAAATCAATATTAATAGATTTATTTAGTTATAGACAAAATATTTACAATAAGAAATAAAATTAATTACATATTATTTTTATTATGCTTACAGCAAAAAAAGCGCCAGTACAAAAATATAAAGATATTTTTATATTGTTAAAATTTAAATAATCATAAAAATAAATTAGATACTCTTTCCTTAAAAAAACGCAAAACTATGTTTCCGCCCGGGATCGAACCGGGGACCTTCTGCGTGTTAGGCAGACGTGATAACCGCTACACCACGGAAACTGATGGACGACAGGTCAAAAATACGTAACACTTGTGTAATCGTTTCTGATTTTGTGACAGAATTTTCCATTTCGACTTACACAGCTCTTCTATACACACAAAATTATTTAGTTTACCAATTGGTGATCAATGTACGAATGAAAATTTACGCTAACTAGAAAAGTTAGGAAAAGCGTTCAAGTAATTGGTGAAAAGATTCATGGATTCCACGCTACCCACCACAAAGCACAATTCTCCATAATAGAAACGTCGAACTCCACCAATAATCTTTCTAACAAAAACCATTGCAGCAAGTAAACTTGAAGGCGTTTTTCTGAATTGAGACGGTTGGCTTGAGATGCGTCAATCCGTTGCGACTTACGTCATAGAGGTATGACGCAAACGTTACACCTTGTAAGTTGTGTTAGGGTTTAATATGGTCTGATAAATGTAAATATCTGTAGGTACGGTGTGGTCTCCGCTAGAGCGGAATAATGTACCACAAAACCCGAGCCTATGTAGGAACAGACGTTCCGTTTTGGCTGGAGCCGACCAACCGTCAGTTGCAGTTGATACTAATTCTTACGGGGTATATAGTAAAGTCTCTTTTGGGTTCGGGAAACGTGGTCGTACGAAGGCCCGGATTAATATTTAATCTTTGCTGTGATTTACGTGGCGACACTTCTATACATTTTGTATGAAAGTAAGTATTAAGTAAATAAATGGGACAATTGAAATGTGTCTTCGTCTTACGTCTTTTCTTAGGAGATAGATACACTTATCGAGTGGTGAGCTCGTCTAAAAAGGTTTTTAAAATCAAGTCTTTACTTCGAAACATTATATTAGAATATTAGCTGAGAACATTCTAATATAATGATAATTCATTATAATATCTACATAAGGTAACAAAATAATCGTCTTCGCGTTAATGTTCCGGCTGTGTTCTCGCGCGCGAGGGTCTGGGGTCTGCCTTGACCTTGGTCCAGGATTTAGCAGTTCAGATAATTACAGTAAAGCGACTGCCATCTGACCTCCGTGACCCTGCTACCAGGGGATCCTGACCAGTTTGGATCATGGTTACACATTCAGTCACTTAAATGTGCAGGTTTCATCACAATGTCGTTCCTCACCTTAACAGTACATACACAACTCAGAAAAGAGTAATTGGTACATGGCCGCACTGGGATTCGAAACCCGGTACTTCTCGCTTACGAGTAGGATACCTAACCCCTCGGCCACCGACGCTCCTTATATTACATACATAAATAAAGCTCACGCCTGTGTCCCGCGTCCGATGAAACCTGGAAAGCCTTCCCGGCTACAGGTGCTCCCAGGGGGTGTTTAGTACGTATGCGCCGAGATTTTTCTGGCGAGTCGTGCATAACCAGTCCGGCCGGCCGGCTGGTACTCATGAGAGTTCACCTCCTCCCTCTCAACCGCTATACCGGAGGGTGCCCACTTCCTTTGCGTAAAAGTGGGGTAGGCAGAGACTATGGACCGCCACTTTGCTCTGTCCTGACACAACTCCGAGCCTCGCATATATCCACAACTATCATACATCTCATCTCCTCCTTATATTATATTATAATATCTACGTTAGGGTTATTAATAGATGTTAGGTTATCATTATTATTAGCCCACACACCGAGTCTGTCTACGCAAATGCATCAGGCCGTGTAAGGCCTTCCAGGAGGTGATCATGCATGAAGAGAAATAAAGTCTTGTTTGTCATTCTGTTGTGCATATTCATTGATACACATGAGGCTATCGAGTGCCATAACGTATGATCCGGACACACCTCTTCATAATAAATTCATTGATTATAAACCTTTATTTTTTCATTTTTCTGAATGACCTACCTATCTAGTAAGTAGAACATTATAATTACAATCTAGCCTAAAGACTTGCCAGACTGAAGTGGCAGTGGGCAGGGCACATAGCTCGAAGAACAGATGGCCGATGGGGCAGTAAAGTTCTCGAGTGGCGACCACGTACCGGTAGACGCAGCGTGGGTAGGCCTCCTACAAGGTGGACCGACGACCTGGTAAGGATCGCAGGTACCAGCTGGATGCGGAAAGCACAGGACCGGTCTTTGTGGAGATCTCTGGGGGAGGCCTATGCCCAGCAGTGGGCGTCTTCTGGCTGATATGATGATGATGAGCCTAAAGACTAATAAGTAATTTGAGTTTAACACAATTTGCTAAGCTAGAATAACTGAGAATGTGTCCATTAACACTTTTCTTATTGTCTCTATGAAGGGGAAGACACATTGATCTTGTGTGCTTTGTATGAAGCACTCGTTGCACTACGTGTCTTTTATATTCACAACACTAACTCAAAAGGCTTTGTCCTTTTTAGTCTTCGCACTATGTTTGTGTTATCGAGGAGCTGGATTGCCTCGACATTCACATGATGGTGAAGCCTTCTTTCATGAGCTTCAGCGTATTTCTTAAATTTGAAATTTGAATTGAAACAAATTTTATATACCTTATATTTGTTTCAAACTAAACTCGCGTTCTTTACACATATTATTATATTAGACGGGACTTGGACGCGACGTACCTTTATGATTTGTTTTCCCGACGTTTCGGTAGGGTTACACCCACCGTGGTCACGAGACGACTGCCGTGGGAGGTGACAGCTGCGGTGATGTGCTAGTAGACTCCTACCCTCACATAAAATTGTCAATTTGTTGTTGATTCGGAACTGCACGACACACAACACTCACGATATCCACGGATGCGTCCGACGATAACTCTTGTGTCTTACGGTTATTTATTTTGCACACCACTGGATTCCACGACGCCGAAAGCTTATATCCATCTTCCCGATTGAAAGTTTTGTACTTTTTAATTTCAATCGCTTCCCGAACCATACGTGGATAATATTGCCGGTCAGTGGAGAGGACATTAGGCGCATGCAGTTCTATCCAGTGGTTTGGGCCTGAGTTGAGCAGGTGGTCTGCTATAGCAGATTTATTCGTCTGGTGGTTTTTAACTGCAGCTATATGCTCTTTGACCCTTTCGGCAATCGAACGTTTAGTTTGGCCAATGTATGAGCTTCCACAGCTACAGTCAATCTTATAGACACCTGGCGTCTGATACGGGATCACATCCTTTGGCGTACGCAGCAGGTTCGCTCGAGATCGAGTAACTACTCAGTACTGATCCGATCTTATCTGTCACCCCTTTCACATACGGTAGGAATGCTGATTGCCGACTTACTTCTGTGAGCTTATCCCTCTTTTTCCGTCTCGCCGGCTTCTTTATCACTTTGTACCCGTTCTTCCGTAGTACCAGCTGGACATGTGACAACTCGCTCTCTACGTGGTCCGAGTCACAAAGATCTCTAGCTCTACTTGTGAGCGAGGTTATGACGGAGAGTAAATGTCGGGGATGATGGTGTGATGAAGCATTCAGGTATCTTTCCGTGTGTGTTGTCTTTCTGTATACCGAGTGCGCCAGAAATTATATACCTTTATGATTATTTTATTATATTCTAATCGCATTGGTTCAAGAAAATCGTCCTTCCTACTTTGTGCGACAATTCTCTAGAGATCTCTAGGCTAGACTAGAGATCTTAAAAGCTTTTAGATCTAGATGTTTTTTTTTATGTAAAATAAACAGGTATTTGACTGCCATCTCACCTGATGTTAAGTGCAGATGCAGTCTACGATAGTGCATACCTGTCTATTAAGTACCTATTCACTCTTGTCTTAAAGAGACCCAAGTTGTAGCGCTCAGGGAAAACATGTGCAGGCAGCGAGTTCGATTCCCTTGCCGTTCGCAACAGAAAAGAGTTAGAAAACCGCTGTGTGCGTATAGGTGGAATGTCGACAATATAGCGATGGTATGTCAATATTCTAAATAAATAAATATGTTTGGACAATTCACACAGTAAGGAAAACTTATATTGTGGGTGGCTGGTAAACTACTTATATATTTATTTAGATACATAATTTTTTATTTCTTTACTTTTTTTTTATAACAAATAAGGCAGGCATTTGACCGCCATCTCACCTGTTGGTAAGTGACGATGCGGCCGAAGATGGAGAATACCCGTCTTGGAACAGCCTATTCACTCTAGCCTTAAAGGCATCCAGATTATATTGATCAGGGAACACACTCGCAGGCAAAGCGTTCCATTCCTTATTCGTACGCATTATAAAGGTCGAGCCAAAGCGGTTCGTGCGGATGGCTGGAAGATCCACGACATAAGGATTAAGCGCTCGCCCGGATCGCGTTTCCCGATGGCGGATATTATTATTATTATTATAGGTACATATAACACCCGCACCCGTAACAGTTAAAATTCCTCATTTCAATTTTCGCCCGGCCGGGAATCGAATCCGGACCTCGGCGTGGCAGACTCAACTGGACCACACAGGTCGTCAACAATTCTGGTTTTGATATCGCGCGCCTGGGCCCGGGGTTTGCCTTGACCATGATCCGGGATTTGGCGGATCAGGTAATTACAGTGGAGCGAATGTCATCTGACCACCGTAACCCAGATTTGATCATGGTTACACATTAGGTCGCCTGGATATGTAGGTTTTATTACGATGTTTTCCCTCGCCGTAAGGGCATCGGTTAGTGTTCAACTAATGTACGTAACACAGAAAAGATTCATTGGTTCATGGCGGCACCTTACGAATGGATACCTATACCACTAGGCCACCGATGCTTCATTAACAATTATTTATTAATTAAAACCTTATGCCCTAAAGGTACATTGGCGGACTGAAAGCTAAAGTAGCCTTATCTACCAGTCAACCGTGAAAAAACAATATGAACGAAAACGGTAAACGGTGCGGAGAAACAATAAGATAAGGTGAAGGAAGAGATCCTTTACATAAATAATTAAATGCAAAATTTATAAAATTTTACAAAAAATACAAGATATAGGTGAACAACAAATATTATAATAAGTAGAGCTCGTCTAATCTAAAATGACGCGCCCTACTATCGCATTACCGCACACAAGCAAGTTTAAAATATGGACGCAATACATATACAAATGCCGTTGTAATTGGTCATTCAGTTGCCGGTGAAATTCAAACGTAGGAGCACGCGCCGTTCATTGGCTCCCACACAGATGAAGTGTCGTTATCAATATTTGCACTCACACATCGAAATCAACTAACTAAGTAGTGGGGCGCGTCATCTTAGACTAGACGAGCTCTACCTATGTGTCTTCGTTTGGTATCCGTGGTCTCCCAATGATAAGAATCTCCTCTAAAGAAGGATGTTGGACAACAATGCCATTCCATTACTTGTAACTTATTAAAACCACCTTGGGCACAAATAAATGTATTGTATTCAAATAAAGATCCGTAAGTACAGCCCACGAAGCCTCCTTAATCAGTATTCTGTAAACGATCATCGATTTCTATCATTTGACTACCTACGTGTTTGGATATTAGAAAACTACTTAAAATACATTGATGTCCTTTATTGACTATTTTTATGTAGTCTATGTAGTCTTGTCGACATATATTTTAGTCTTGTTATATGTGTATATTGCACATAGCTCGAAGAATAGATGGCCAATGGGGCAGTAAAGTTCTCGAGTGGCGACCACGTACTGGAAGACGCAGCGTGGGTAGGCCAGGCCGCATACAAGGTGGACCGACAACCTGGTAAGGATCGCGGGTACTAGCTGGATGGCCTTTGTGGAGATCTCTGGGGGAGGCCTATGCCCAGCAGTGGGCGTCTTCTGGCTGATATGATGATGATTATGATATGTGTATGTTTGCTTGGTTTTTTATACCACTAAGATGGCAAACAAGCTTACGGCCTGTGTGATGGAAAGCAGTCACCGCAGCCTTTGGACGTTTGCTATACCAGGGGCATCACCCACGAGTTGCCGACCCCGTTAAAACCTTTTCACCCCTTTCTTCAAGAACTCCATGTTGTACTCTTCAGGGAAAACCTTTCCAGGTTGCTCATTCCACAACGCTAGTGTGCGTGGGAGAAAGTTCCTTTCGAACCGCACAGTTCGCGACCTATTTGGCTCCAAAGTGTGAAGATGTATATATTTGCATGTAGGTGTATAACTGTACATTTCTGCTTTGTATTAGGTGTAAGTTCGCTAGTTTACTAGCTAGTAAACCATGTGGTTGAATTGCCAATGTATTAAGCGGTTCTTTAGACAAAGGATGCCTGGTAGAGGTCGCTTACAGCGATAAGGCCGCCGTTGTCCACAGCTAGTTATGGTTTTGGCAGTAATTTTTATGTAATTATTGTTTTATGAGCAATAAATAATTTTTCTATCTATCTATCTACAAGGTGGTACAAGGATCATTCGGCACATGGCCGAAATCAGAACTAACGCCGCCTTCTTGTAAATCCTCACTTTTGAGGTGAGTGTTTCCCGAGTGCGCCCCAAACAAATATAGTTTGATAATTTTTTAAATTTATTTATTTAACCGTTTATTGTGCACAGGAATAGCGAATTTTTTTTTTTTATGTCATACTGTAGGCAAACAGGCAAGCGGGCCACCTGATGGAAAGTGGTCACCACTGCCTATAGACATTAGCAACACCAAGAGTATCGCTAATGCGCTGCCCACCTCTATAACACGTTGCTCTGGCAGCAAAAAGCAAATGCCACTCCACTGCCAAAGCCACGGTTCCCCAAATCCCCACCCCATGGAGCACTGGAAACCTTACTCACCGGCAGAAACACAATACTATTTAAAAGAGTATTATTTAGCTGCGATATTCTGTAAGGTGGAGGTACTTCCCCAGTCGGGCGGCTCCAATTCGATCGAGATACCCCGCTATGCCCTACCTCTCTTAAAATTGCAGGCAAAGTAATAAATGGCACAACAGGCGCTACTTATTTCTAAAAGAAATCTCTTCCAGCAGGCCTTCGGAAGTGTGATGTGATCATGAGACGCCGATAGGACGTGCACAATATTACCTACCTAAATAGGCATAATCATATATTCAATATTACGCTGTCAAATGCAATTTTGTAGACGTGATCCAGAAAAGAATATATATGCTTTTGGTTTGTCAGATTTTAGGTACAATATATCGTTTGAATATGTCGTGTTAGTGTCCGGTTGGCCGTGTGGTGTCCGGCAGAGTAGAATAGCACCAACCCCTTCACTCATGGGTGTCGTACAAGGCGACTCAAGTTTTCGAGGCAAAATATCTAGTCTCCGTAGGCTGGAAAATAGGTAGCAGCGTTTTCATTATTATATTTATGACACTGTGATCTTCAACCCGCCTGCCAAGCCTATTTCGTGGGGGTGGCCCTAAGTCCTGCAATGGACTGTAATGGGCTGTGATGGTGATATCGTTTAAGTATTAATTGATTCATTAATTAATTTAAAGGTATTTAAGTAGTTTATCAGTTATCTAGCACCCAGCTTTGCTTAGTTTGGGGCTAGATGGCGCTGTGTGAATTTGTCCACGAATATTTATTTATTTATTTATTAAAATCGGTTCAGTGGTTTGTAAAATATTTGAATAAATATAAATTCGGTCAGGGGCTATTCAACTTATTCTATCGGTCAGGGGTCTTTTCTGTCGGTCAAGGTCTAAAAAGGCCTCATTAGCGTTTCAAATTTTGATTCATATTAGAGTCCCACAAACTTATATGATTCTGTGGCCAATACTGGAAGTAAGTGACTAAAGTCAGCCACAGTGTTTCCTTTGGACTATGACATGGGATCCTTCAAGAAGTATATTAGAGGTCTCTTCAGAGGCGGGCAACGCATTGGTGACTCCCCTGGTGTTGCTGATGTCCATAGGCGGCGGTGACCACTTTCCATCAGGTGGCCCGCATGCCTGTTTGTCTGCCGGATAACATAAAAAACAAAAAAAAAGTGACGCAATTTTGAACTGTCAACGCCAACGTCAACAACAGTTTGTGACAAATTACTGTGAATCGTATTATGAAACGCCTTTTTAGACCCACTTTTTAGAACCGGGTTATAATCTATTGAAAACACCAACAGGCTTTCGACAAAGGCCTTTCAAACTCCGCCAAGGTACATACTGTCCACTGTTGGTCGCTAATGACTGCCAATTATGGTCCATTGCGGGCCCATTAATCAATCGTAGTGCATTGTGCATACGAAACGATTCGCTATGACGTTTGCAAGGGTCCAAGGGGACTAGCACTAATCGTTTGGATTGGACTATGTACTTGCAGCCAGACATGCGAAAGATTAAAGAAATAAATAAAAATAAATAAATATTCGTGGACAAATTCACACAGCGCCATCTAACCCCAAACTAAGCAAAGCTTGTACTATGGGTGCTAGATAACTGATATACTTCTTAAATAATTTTAAATATATACTTATTATACATAGAACACCCAGACCCGTAACAGAAATTAAAATTTATCATTTCAATTTCTGCCCGGCCGGGAATCGAACCCGGGACCTCTTGCGTGGCAGACCGGTATGTTGACCATTGAACCACTCAGGTCGTCGAAGGTCAGGATTGAACCTATTTCAAGTTTATAGTTTCATCGCGATGTTTTCCCTCACCGTAAGAACATCGGTTAGTATTCAACTAATGTACGTAACTCAGAAAAGAGTGTCTGGTACATGGCCGCTGCGGGATTCGAGCCTGATACCTGTCGCTTACGAGTCAGAAACCGTAACCGCTGAGCCACTGACGCTGAACCTAGATACGACAACAAAACAGGAAAATAGAACAAAAGTATCTGTGCAGTGCGTTCACCATAATCCGTTCTATTCAGGTACAACATCAGCCAGAAATGCTTCTGCAAGGGTGTATGTAGGTCATATCAGCAAGAACTTGATATGGCGTCGCCGTCATCGGTGGTTCCGTCGTCTGTACTTGTATTTTGACCAAGCCCAGCGGATGGCACGAGTCTCACCCTGAGCTGGTTTGCAGTGCAGTGTGCTAGCCTTAACTATCATCCATTTATACCCGGTCGTAGCCACTGGGTACGACTGGGAATAAAATGTACTGGTAATGAAATGCCCATTCGTACCCAGTTGTAGGGTAGGTGTGCAGCGAATACGTCAGGCAAAGTGTTCCATTCCTTACCTATATTGATATTCATATATTCATTTATTCGTAGTAATAATCATACATCGTCATTTAAAATAGTTTCATGAATAGAATTAAGTACTAATAGTTGATGTCAATGTTAAAAAACAATTAATTCAATAGTATCAAATTATCATGATTCGAAATTCGAAAAGTCAAATGTTAAATTAAATAATTCTAAGAAAAATACAAAATGCTTCAAACATGTCAAATATAAAAGTTAAATCATAATATGAAATGTCAAATACAATGTTCGAAAACTATATGTCAAATATTATTTAATCGAAATGTCAAATACAATACAATGAAACAAATAGTCGCATACAATATTGCGTGTCACAGAAAGAAATTTTTTTTTATAGTATATTATTCATTGTATTCAATTAAATGACTAGAAGTGGGTGATATCAATCCAATAACGGAGAGGGACTAAAGGACTATATAGAAAAGTTTAGCCAAAGCGGTAATTATGTAGGTACAAATCAGACTACAGAACATTTTATGATTTTTTACCAACACAGTTAGTTAGATCTTGTAAGTCATCATCATCCGAGCGGTCAATCCCGGCTCCGCTTTCCTGCTTTGCTTTCTCCACTTTGCCCGATCTTCGACATCCTCACGCCGTAAGCCGTTGGCTCTCGCGTCCGATTCGGCGATGTCCATCCATCGCTTCTTGGGCCTTCCGCGGGATCTCTTTCCTGATACGGGCAGATTCAGGCACCTATTTCCCACGTATCCCTGACTGGTTGGACTGGAGTTGGCTTACGCAACAATGTGTCCATATCAGCACAGCCGTGCAGTTAGACCTTGTACCTACCTATATTATACTCGTATCGTAATGTGTGTGATAAAAAGTGATGATTTGGGACTGCTATAGTCCCCATTAATATCCAGTTCTTAAATGGGAATGAAAGAATTCTCTATTCAACTTAAATGATGGGAAATATTAAATATCTAATAGTACCAAACGATTTTCCCTTGCAAGTATTTGCGTCATACCAATAATTTGAATTGATTTTAGAAGAAATATTAACGAAGAGATAATATTGTATATTGCTGTAAGTGGTGGGAGTGACCTCCAGGTATAATAAATAATAAAGTCCTCTGTCAGGGGCCGAGTCAGCTTTAGGCTAAAACGGGGCCCGAAACGTCCTGTTTTTTTGTAAATATCTCGATGACAGTCTGTGCGTCATCCAGGTTTTGGCAGATCAGGTATTACAAGCGACTGCCAACTGACCCACGTGTACCAGGGGAACCTGACCAGATTGGATCACGGTTGCAGCGTCAGTTGCCTGAATATGCAGGTTTTATAACGATGCTTTCCCTCACCGTAAGAGCATCGGCTAGTGTTCAACTAATGTATATTCATTCAATAACTCAAATATTCAACTAATAACTCAGAAAAAAGTCATTGGTACATCGAAGCGCTGGGGTTCGAACCCGGCACCTCTCCTTTACTAGACCACCGACGTTCCCAGCGCACACCAAACGCCCGCTAAAAAGACCATCCATACAGCCAAAGTGAATTCATAGTCCGGATAACCGCATTTCGACTTACCAGAAACCAGTATAAAAAGTGCTATCGTTACTATGGACATCTATAGAGACGCTAGCTCACCATATACTGGTTATATACATATCGACCTAATAACCACAAAAAAAGGAGCTATTGTTACTATGCAAATCTATAGAGACGCTAGCTCATCTTATATTGGTTTTTATATATATGCTGTTGACAACGCAAAGGGGCGTCCGCGTCTAATTCCTGATCTAAACGACTTGAGCAAACAGTGAGATGCGGATGTTTGACAATAATCACACTGGAGCTGTCACTCATAATTGACTACTTGCATGCCAGGGAGAGAAGCTACTCTTCAACTAAGCGGTTTGTGAACATGACGGATCCGGCTGAGGATCAGCCTTTAGTCCTTTAGCTCTCAGCGTAAACTGAGACTGTGCCATTCCACAAAAACCTTTTTTTTATTATAAATATTTTATTTTGTATGTACCCTAGGTATAAGATCCTAATGTATATGTCGCAGCCGGATGGTTAAATTAGCCAGTTAATTAAACGGCTAGCTTTTTATGCTGTTTATAATTGTAAATTTGCAAATTTCAAGAATTTGTAAAGTAATGTTTAAAGACCGAAATTGACCCGAGTTTACGGAGCTCCTCCAAATATTGTCACAATGCTTACTTAATCACAATAATCTCAGACAATAATAATAGTTTGCATTAGGTTTTAATTCGGTTGGGTTAGATTAGTGTTGTGACAATGCATGGAGGAGCTCCGTAAACTCGGGGAAATATCGTACGTAAGACGTAACTTTCAAAGTTCATGAATTTGGCAAATATTCAATTAAATAATTGCTTAAAAAGCTAGCCATTCAATTAACCGCCTTTTTTAATCATCCGGCTGCGACATATATAACGTATTACGTTATTCTTGTTGTTATTCTTAAGCAGGTTACGCATCATTCGCCGGACTCTTCCGGGAACAGGATGGGTGACGTTTTACACTTTGAGGCTAGTCGAACTCCAGCCCCAGAACTTCAGTGGAAGGGCATTTTTTTGCTACCAGAGAAACGTGTTATAGAGGTGGGCAACGCATTGGCGGTACTCTTGGTGTTGCTAATGTCTATAGGCAGTGGTGACCACTTTCCAGCACGTGGACCGCTTGCCTGTTTGCCTACTGTATGACATAAAAAAAAGCCCCGCAACGAGCCCGCCACTCGTTAGGTATGCTTTCTAATACCTTTGGCGAAGCGAGATTGACCAAGGTCTCTGGGATCCGGAGACTGATTGAACTGACTGACAGCACTGACAGCAACTTTCGGGAGCTGACTGGCATCCGATGCCAGTATTTTAATATTGTACCTACTCAAACTTGCTATCACTGCACGACCCTCTTGTAGCATCATTGATACGCTGTCGTAAATTCATTAGGCCGATACGTTCGTATCCGTGGTACGACTAACCTAATTTTGGCCCCAGCTCACTTATGTCCAATAATATTGCCATTAGATCAACGGCCACGGTGCGAGCTATATATCATGAACATCATCGTCTGTAGTCAGTAGTGTCCGACAAAGGTACGGCTTCGGCCACCTTCGGCCAAAAAAACCATTTTTGGCAAAACCTTCCAATGACAGGGCTTTATTTTGACAGCAGTAATGTCATCTCGTGGATTCTAGAATTGCGAAAGGCCTCTGATTTTTAGTGAGGCCTGATAGTTTCGCAAAATACGTGAATCCAAGTCAAAAGTGCACCTAGCCTAGCCTAGAGAATTTTTTATGTTTGAACTTATGGTGTGTGGAATTTAGAGAATAATATAATTATCCTAAACCGAAGGTTTCGCTGAAAGTGGTTTTTATTATTTTTCAAAAAAAAATCCTTTTTATTTTTTTTGTCGTGATCTATAGATCAACTTCTCGAGATGATTTAAAATGCCTTTCTATATTATACAGTCAATATAAACCTAAAATTTTAAAGTTATAAAATCATTTATATTAATAATTGTAGCTTGTAGCCAATCTTGAACAAGGTTTCTTAGGACTTTTAAGCCTTCGTCTCCGGCCGAAGGTTGTGGCGGTAGCCGTTTAATCGGGTTTGGCTTCAGCCAGAAATTGACCTTCGGTCAGACACTGTGATGCCTCTACTAGGCCTAGGTCAATGCCAACGGACAGTAAGCAAGATGGCGGCGGTTAATAATGCGAATTAATCGGTTTAATTCCACACACCATAAGCTCGTTAGAGCGAAGAGAATGTAACGAACGATTTTTTTAATTTTGTGCTTATAGTTTACCTGCACTTTTGGCTTGGATTCACGGTATTTTTATGCTACGCAATGGCTAACGTGCAGACAGCCCATCTGGTGGTAAACTGTTGTATATACATCTACAATTCATGCATTTGTTGTCACTGTGAGGACAAGATGAAAGTCTCATGTCTGTAATTGCGCTGGCTATATTGTCCTTCAAACCGGAACACAACAATGCAAGCAGTGATACTCACCCAGGCGGACACCTCAGCCTTTTAGCCTCAGATTAATGCATTCAATAATAACATGGAAGATGGTTCAGTGGATAATATGCTAATTTTACAAATCTTCTCCATACAATTTGGATAATGGAACTAGATGATTGAAAGAGTTGTGGATATATGCGAGGCTAGAGAGTTGTGTCAGGACAGAGCAAAGTGGCGGTCCCATAGTCTCTGCCAATCCCACCTGTGGGACAAAGGCGTGAGCTTTATGTGTGTATATATGAATGAAATCCAAACCACGTAAATTATTGAAAATAGACCGAACAAACTAAAAAGGTAAGCCACTTAAATATAGGTTAAGAAACCTCAAGCAGTAACTCGGCAAACATGAACACCAAACAACTCTTTGGCAAATTGACTGATCTATTCATAGTGTTTATTTAGACGCTCAAACAATACTTATTTGTCCATTGCAAACTTCGTTGACAATACTGATCGAGGAGTAGATTACGCAATCTATACGTATATTATAGACATAGGTAGATTATAACCAGATCTATGATAAATTACGACCGACGCGACGGTCAGTCTTAAAATTATTATAATCCATTATCTGAATGTCAGGATTGAAGTCTTAAGCAATGGATGGATGTGTTTGTATTTATACCATATTAATATTGTAAATATTGTGAATACGTGTGTTTGTTCTATTGAATTGTTATTGTAACATTCCAAAAACACGTAAAACTGCCTTGGAGCTGCGGTTGCGATCCAATTACAATACGATTGTAATTAGATCTGTAATTAGTAAATTAGCAGACTCAAGGCACAGGTTTCTAGCTTGCTCGTGTGCCTCCCTGTTATATAAAAAAATTACAACTTTCGGTTTTATCACTAGAGTGACAGATAATAAGTGAGAGATATTAGGAGATATTGGTTAATGAGAGATGGTTTTTGTATGTTATACGGCAGACAAAGCCTGGGGAAAGTAATAATTTTAATTAAACAGACGTTTCGGCCCGCGGGCCAAAACCAGGACCGAAACGCCTGAACACTCAACAGGCAAGCGGGCCACCTGATGCAAAGTGGTCACCGTCGCTTGGTTATTATTTAAGTAATTAATAGCCAGACGGTTCTAGACGAACCAACTGGGCAACGTTATGGCTGCCCTGAGCCTGACAAAAAATAACAACGTACGTGCAAACATTCCTGTGACATGTTTTTTGGCACTTATTTAAATATAACTCGCCAAACTAGTTCATAATATGTTTGTAAAAAGTTAGGAATGATTTATGCGGCTGCTTATATCTACTTATAGTCAATGTTAATCCAAACTGATCTAAATACATAAAATCAATAATTACTTAGTATGTTTGCTATACTTTAGAACGCCTGCACCTATTTGGCTAATTCTTTTCTTGTTGGATTTATAATTAGGTGGAAAAGGTTTGTATGTAAGAAAAGCGGTTGCTACCTATGTTTCTTACATAGGTTAGGGTAGGAAGAGTACACAGTAGGGGTAGAGTAGGGGTAGAGTAGAATCGGTATAGGATAGGTGTAGGGTAGTGTAGTGTAGGGTGAGGATATTGTTGGGTAGGGGTAGAATAATATAGAATAGAGTAGGATATGGGTAGGACACCATGCGAACGAAGTCGCGTCGGGCCTCCTATACATAGACTTACAAATGCCAAAGTATTACTGTCTGTCTATCTGTTACATTTTCAGTCAAAAACATCTGATCATTTCCCTCAACGATAAAAGGCAAGGGGATCGATAATATTCTAGCGAAGTACGTAGGCAATTGTCTCCAAAACAGTAACTGATTTATATGCGAAAGAAATCGTTAGCAAACTGAGAATTTGACCATATTTAAAATTGTTAATATACATTGTAGATTTATTGACATGTGGTATTAGAGAGTCGGTGGCCGAGTGGGTAATCCCACTGCGACCATGTGTGGACTCTTTTCCGAGTTATGTACATTAGTTGAATACTAACCGATGATCTTACGGCGAGGAAAAACATCGTAATGAAACTGACTGAATGTGTAACCATGATCCGTCAGGTTTCCCCTTGTAGCAGAGTCACGGAGGTCAGACGGCTGTCGCTCCACTGTAATTACCTGATCTGCCATATACTGGATCATGGTCAAGGCGGACCCGGGCCCTCGTGAGCGAGAGCATAACCGGGACTTTAACGCCAAGATGTTTTTATTTATTTCATCATCATTATCATCACAGCCATAACAGTCCACTGCAGGACATAGGCCCTCTCCCACGAAAGGGGAGGTTATTACCAAAACCTCTACGCTTGGCAGGCGGGTTGGAGATCGCACTATCGTCGTATCGTATAAATATAACATTGGAATACTCTGCTGCCCATTTTCCAGCCTACGGAGACTTTAGATCTTTTGCCTCGATAACATTAGTCGCCTTGTACGACACCCACGAGTGTAAGGGGTTGGTGCTATTCTACGCTGCCGGACACAACACGGCCATTTTTTTATTTATTATAGATTCATTGATATTATGGAGCAAGGGACCACACACAGAGACATCGTAATTTCACAACTGGGCGCGTGCGATTATAATAATAAAGTTATCGAAAACATGAACCTCTCAATGTTATCAAATAATGTTAAGTACGCAATCCACGTACAGTTGATTTGTTTATTTGGGTTGAGATCGGGCTTATTATGAACTAAGTAAATAAATGAAATAAACATGCTTGGACAAATAAATTCACACGGCCCCAAAGTAAGCAAAGCTTGTGGTATTGGTGTTAGACAACTGATAAACTACTTATATACAATTTTTTAAATACATACTTATTAAACATACTACACCCAGACCCGTAACAGAAATTAAAATCATTATTTCAAATTCAGTCAGGTCGTCATCAAATTCAATGTACATGAATGAATGAATGTTTTTATTTGTGGTACACAGGTAAAAATTGTTGGAGTACATTACAATATAAAGGTTCCGCTGCGACCTGAATTTCGGCTTACAAAATGAATCAGTGGAATTATTCTAAAAAAAAACAATAAAATTTCTTGTTAACTATGCTTAATAAAAGTATTAATAAACTCAAAATATAACTAATGTCACAGAATATCTACAGGTATGTAATGCCAAGAAATTAAAATTAAGTAAATGATGTCACGCATGGCGAAATTTCTGAATTAGATACACAAATGTCAACTCATGAATATGAATACAAATTTAAACTTAAACCATCCAAATGAGATTTCAATAAAGAATTAAATAATTTAAATTTACGGTATTAAAACATATTTGTGTAAAACATTACTTACATACAAATATATTTGTGCTATTCAGACAAATAGACAGCCCACCATGGTAAGCGGTAACCGTCGCTCATAACATCTACGATTCATACATTTAGGTTGCAGGTAACAAAAATGCAGAACCGCAGGTGCGTTATCTAAGAGGACTAAGATGACATGTCTGTTCGCGTTGACTACCTTATCCTTCAAGCCGGAACTTTTAGTACTGCCAGTAGCTGTGTATTGTGCTGCAACGACATTTTCAGTATCTGGCATTCAATCTGGCATATTGCGTTGCTCAAACCCTATTACTTTAGCTCTAAAAGCTTACGATATGACTGATAGGTAACGCACTTTCGTTGTGTTTCTCCTCGCCGTAAGGCCAACGGTTCGTGTAACTAATATATGTAAGAAACTCAGAATCATTGGTACATGGCTGCACTGGAGCTTGAACCGGCAGTTTGGGGCACGAGTCGAACCCCTATTAGGACCCCAGGGTTGCAGGTTGCAGGTCTGTGAACGTCCCAAGAGACTAATAGACTTCTGGAAGGAGCTGGGCTGGCTACAATAGCCGGCTCTCAGTCACGTGTAAAGGACCGAATTAGAGTCCAAGTACGGAAAATGGGAGCCCCAATCCTAGGACCCCAGGGTGCAGTGGCTATGTAAGATTACTGGGCCCACTGAAAGCCGGCGTAGTGGTTCGCGTCAAGCGGTCTGCTCGTTTTGCACTGAATAGAATTAAAAAAGGCGTGTGTCATACACTAGATGGTCCCAGAAGACCGACCACAGTGGTATTTGTACTGATGGGCTCCGAGATTGTGTCCGGAATTCATAAAATACTAGTAATATCCGGTCCTACAAATAACTTATTGTTGACAATATCTTGACATTATGAATAATTGACGCTATCTTAAAATCAGCATAGCGGAAAAATATACCACTTGAGTTTAGTGCGCACACCGATTTATCTAGACGCGGCTGGGAAAGGAGGCCGCCCCCCCCGAATCCAGCCGTGTATCAGTTTTCGACAGGTAGGTGGTATAATGTTTAGGGGTACTACGACTTCAGGTTACTTTGACAGATTGCGGAAAAATGAGTATACTAAATTTAATTAAAATTAAACTATATAGAGAAAATATTACTGGACTAATATTAATCAAAATAAGCCGCCTTCGTGATTGAACACAATTTTAAATTAGTCGGTTTATACTGTCTAACTTTGGTGCATCATCATTTGACGAAGTAGACGTTCTACAACGTCAAATGATGACACATTTGACAAGAATCACAATTCCATGACGGAGTGCGCTAGGTCGATTTCTGAAACTTTATTATTCTAATTTCACAATAGGGCCATATTAGTTTCTTTTTTAATCACATTCCTTATTATCCATGTCGCATTGGGGCATTCGAATTCTGTCACAGAATACTATTTGCTTCCGGTGTTTCTACATAAAACGCAGAACTAGCGCCACTATTGACAGGTCACCTCTGTCGCGGTCAATCGCATCGCACATTTTGAGACAATCTTAAATCGCGCTTCTTAGTTAAAGTTCTAGATAAGGAGCGTCAGAATTAGAACCATTTATTTGCTGTAAATACGAAAGGTACATAAACAATGTAGGTGGTACAATAATCAGAGATGCAGTTCTCACATTCAGTCAGTTTGGGCACTGACATGCAAATATTCATTGGTGGCGTTATTTATTTTTATTATTTTATTTTATTTTCTTCGGAAAACAAACAGTACTTAATAGCTAAATAGAATTAGTACAAAGAGTCTATCGATCATTTACATGTTTTCGCATATAAAAGTCTATATAATAAACAATAAACACTTAAAAACTTGTGAAACAATAAATAATACAATAAACAATTATAGTTTGCGGGTTGGCCTCGTCTAGGGAGAGACACCGACTTCGATTCCTAGTGCAGCCATAGTTCTGTACAATACAAGAGCTAAGTCAGTTACTTCTTTGTTACCACTAGAATAAATAAAATCAAATAATTTATTGTCTCCAAATGAAAGTTACAACAGAGTGTGTAACCAGCCTCCAAATTAGACCGAGCCTGTAACTTGGATGCTGCTACAAATTAAGTACAGATAAGACGCATGTACTAGTTGTCTTATTATGTGAACAAAAAAATTAATTATTCTTAAAATAAAATACTAAAATAGACAGCGATTTAATAACTCATAGATGATATAACTCAACTATCTTGTAAACACCACATATCTTGTAAATCGCAATTAGTCAACTTGGCGTTAATGTCCCGATTGTGCTCTCGCTCACGAGGGCCCGGGGTCCACCTTGACCATGATTCAGGATTTGGTAGATCAGGTAATTACAGTGGAACGCCTACCATCTGACCTCCGTACCCCTGCTACCAGGGGAACCTGACCAGATCGGATCATGGTTACACATTCAGTCGCCTGAATGTGCAGGTTTCCCTCGCCGTAAAAGCATCGGTTAGCATTAAACTAATGTACATAACTCAGAAAAGAGTCATTGGTATATGACCGCAATGGGATTTCGCCACATATCCTATATTTTGTTGCAATGGATTTACGCTCTTGTATTCACATTCAGGGGACCAACCTGGTCAGTTTCACCTGCTAACAGAGTCAGGGATAAACATTTAATATAACACAATTTTGAGCAACCTTTTACCTGACCGTTCGTTTTTAAGAGACCTGTTGCAGCTCCGGGCTGACTGTTGGCTGGATGTGGCACAGGACAGAGTGGAATGGAACATCTTAGTGTCGGAGGCCAAGACTCATTTTGGATCGTTGCGTCAATATAGTAAGCAGTAAGTAAGTTTTACCTGACCGTATGTACAAGAGACTCTCTACCATAGGGGTCCGATATGCCCACATACCTGCAGCCAATCTGCTTATTAATAGCTTAAATATACATAAAACTATACTCTAATGCTAGTGCGAGCGTACTCAACTCTCTAAGGATACGCGTTGTACGTAGCTCGTAACAGATAGGCATTCGCTCTCCAGTTCAGTATGCCATCGGCCTTTGGTGTGAATGGACGTGGGCTTGTGAAATAAATAACAATATTTTAAATATTAAATAATCGTAAAAGTATAATCGTGGGCGATCGTGATATAGTGATTTTGATCTGTTTATTTTCGACTATCGAACTGCTTTAGGTGACTACATTTAAAATAGTGTCCATGATATATATATAAAAAAAATTGTGTGGTTAGATAGATTTGAAAGTTTCGTAAAGGAGCCAAGTATACTCGAACCAGCGATCCTAGAGTTACGGCTCAGTTTCGTTCGCTATTAAAAAATACAACCCAAAAGTTTTCATACTTAACTTTTCATATTAAAATCTAATACAACACGATGCACCTAATATTAAATACAGCTATAGCTTACTACAAAAGCGTCTAAAGTTGCACATGAAAAACAAAATACGATCGCGACCACTTTAAATCGAAACAAATGACTCCTGCGCACCGTCGCGAAAAAACAAATGACTGCTAGCGAAACAAGTGAACTGCGGGGCGTAAAGTGAGTTGTGAAGAAATGGCACAAAGTGTACAGTGAGTGTACAGTACAGTGGGTTGTCGCCATGACTTCTTGGACCAAGGAACTGGATGAGGCGTCTGTATTGGCAACCAGGACTGGTTATTGGCACGTCGTGTTATTCTATTTGCTGTGCGGACTGGCGGCGATACCTACGTCTTTCCTGGTATTCTCTCAGGTATGTTTTTGTTAGTTTATTTTGTGGTATGTAAAGATGGATGGCTTTACTAAGCAAGTATACAAACATGCACAAACACGCAAAGTAAGAATGGTTGGGCCAAAGTTACCTTTGTGTGATGACTGCTGAGCGGTTTAGATGAAGTTTAGTTTTGTTTATATTATTTCTGAGTAGCTGGCCTGCTGCAAATTTGTTCGCATGTTGTACCCTATAAACCTTTCTCTTGAACCCATCTCTTGTTGAAAACCGCATTGAAATCCGTGGCGTAGTTTAAAAGATCTAAGCGTACATAAATACATAGGGACAGACGGCGGGAAGCGACTTTGTTTTATACTATGTAAATATATTTTAAAAAAGGAAAGTTGGTTACTCTCCGAAACTACTGAACTGATTTTGAAAACTCTCTCACTAATAGAAAGCTACATTATTCCCAAGTGGCATACGATACTTTTCATCACGGAAATGTAATAGGATCCCGCGGAATAGTGAAATCTTTACAGAGCTCCGCTGGTGAAAACTGCGGGAAATGCAAGTCTCAATTCATATTAAATTATTTATTAGAAAGCTAAATCACTGACCAGTGTGACCACGCAAACAAAAGTAACCTCAGTCAACGGTACTTCATCAAAATCATCTTGGCGTTTATGTCCCGGTTGTCGCGCACGAGGGCCCGAGGTCCGCTTTGACCATGATCTAGTCCAAGGACTAGTGTAATCCAACTCGTGAGCAAAAGGGTACTGGGTTCGGATCCCACTGCGGCCATGTACCAATGACTCCTGTCTGAGTTATGTACATTAGTTGAATACTAACCGATACTCTTACGGTGAGGGAAAACAGCGTGATGAAACCTGTACATTCAGGCAACTGAATGTGTAACCATGATCCAATCTGGTCGGGTTCCCCTTGTAGCAGGGTCACGGAGGTCAGATGGTAGGCGTTCCACTGTAATTACCTGATCTGCCAAATCCTGGATCATGGTCAAGGTGGACCCCAGCCCTCGTGAGCGAGAGCACAATCGGGACATTAACGCCGAAATAAATGTAGTGTAATTGCCTAATCAGTCATTCTAGTGACTAAAGTGACCTCCGTGACGCTGTTGACAGAGGAACCTAATCAGATGGGATAATGTTTGCATATTCAGCATTCGCCTAAATGAGCAGGTCTCCTCACGATATTTTTCCTTACCGTAAGAGCAACGGTTAGTATTACAACTAATGCACATACATTGGAAAAAGTCATTGGTACATGGCGACACTGGGAATCGAACGCAGTACCTCTTGCTTACGATTTTGACCCTTAAGCCATTAGGCTGCAAACGACCGTGAACAAACAAACAATATTATCTTCAACTCTTCATATATGGCCAGAGCATTGCCACTTCAGTTTGCTAATACCTAACATTTGTTAAATTTTTCTTTTATCCTACGCACTGACAAATAAGTAGACAGCCCACCTGACGGTAATCGGCAACTGTCGCCCATAACATCTACGATTCATGCATTTGTATTGCAAGCAACGAAATGCAGAACCGCAGGTGTGTTGTCACTGTGAGGACTAAGATGAAATGCTTCATGTCTGTAATTGCGCCGGCTACCTTATCCTTCAAACCGGAACACTGCCATGCAAGTATTGTTGCTTGGTGGCATCAGAAATTGATAAGGCGGTGTTACTCACCAACCGTGGCCGTGTGGTGTCCGGCAGAGTAGAATAGCACCAACCTCTTACACTCGTGGGTATCGTACAAGGCGACTAATATTTTCGAGGCAAAGAGAGCAAGAGCAGCATATTCCAATGTTAAAATTAAACACTGCGATCTCCAACCCGCCTGCCAAGCGTGGAGATTATGGCAATAACCTCCCCTTTCGTGGTAGAGGCCCTAAGTCCTGCAGTGGACTGTTACGGGCTGTGATGATGATGATGATGACTCACCTACCACCTGATACCCAATAGATTCTTTGAATCTATGATGAGATGCATTCCTCAATTTCAAAACATTTAACGTGCAACAAAAATGAATGGACAGGACATTCGCACAAATAGTTTACATTCATTACTTACATACAAACAAGTAAGTAGAATAAATTCCAAAGAGATTTAAATGATAAAGGCTTCAATACAGAAACGTGACCTAGTCCCAATAGATAAATGTAACCTCTACGTATGTGTTAGGTTCTATTTGCATTTGAAAAACTGTTATTTGCTTCTACTAGAAGTTAATGTGTCATGGACACCATTAAGTCAATGGTATTTCAATAGCATACATGTACATACATACGAACACTCTCTCGCCCGTATCCCATAGGGGTAAGCAGAGACTATCGAGCGGCACAAACTACGATCCTCATAACATAGGATCCTCATAACTCATCGCAAGCTCTTAGCGGTGTCACTGTGAAAAAGTTATCAGCCCAAAGAGATTCGTCACTCCAAGTCACTCAACTCCTTTAAGGCAAAGTTGCGCACGCATTTACTCTCGGCTGGCATATGAATTTTGATATCCTTAATTGGCAATTTTTTATTTTATTTAGATTATGTAGGTGTATTGTCTATATATATTTTAGTTTTGATATATGTGTATATTCGCATGTAAGTGTATATTTCTACTTTTCATATCCATCCATCTTTATAAGTCCATGTTGTTGACTTGCCTGTGTATCAAGCGGTTCTTTACACAAAGGTTGCCTGGTAGAGATCGCTTACAGCGATAAGGCCGCCTTTGCCCACAACAAGTTATGGTTTTTTGTCGGAACTTTGTAATGTAATTATTCTTGTGTGAGCAATAAATAATGTATCTATCTATCTATCTTATAATATGGATAGATACACAGAAATAAAAAGATATCATACATCATCATACATATATCATCTAGATGGCATCCTGGCATCGAACCAACGTACGGGCATCACGAGCCTTTTTACCGCGCGCGTGCAGGATGTGGAATGATCATCCCGAAGTCTGCCTTTGCACTATAACACGGGGTTCTTCAAAAGGCTTGTCCACAGATACCTCAAGGTCGGCACCGCATCTGCTCCCCTTAGGTTGCAGATATCCTGGACGGTGGTCGTTTTCCATCAGGTGGACAGTCCGTCCGTGTGCCTCCTTAGGTAATAAGTTTTTAGGGGTCGGCAATGCGTCGGTGATGCCCCTGGTATTGCAAACGTTCATAGGCTGCGGTGACTGCTTACCATCAGGCAGGCCGTAAGCTTGATTGCCACCTTAGTGGTATTAAAAAAATCTCATGAAGAGCCAAGCCCGTAACTCTACAAAGCCTACCTCTAGATTCAAACTTGGCTCTATCCGTTACATGAAGACGAATCCATACAAATTATACACGTGGATTCCACTTCTACAGATAACGATAACATTGCGCAAAATGTTTAATCACGATAAAATCTATATTGAAATATCAAAGAAGCCACTTCTATAGACAATCTGTTATTAAAAAAGGTTTAGTAAGCGATAAAGAACAAAGAATGCAGTGACTAATTATGTTTTTCAGTCTATAAATATAGCAAAATTACACAATATTTATATTGAATATCCGGTTTCCACCGTTAAATAGTGGGCACGTTGATTTTATTTCCTGATATTGATGGGTATTAAGATAAAAAAATAATTAGCGAAAAATTTCATCAGTTATTATGTTTTTGCATAATGTACTATTGCCTTGCCCGCGACTTTGTTCTGTTCTCGTGCTGTGATATCCTGAATTCGACAATACTCGTGGCGTCCTACCCTTATCTTTTTTTCTTACTACAAACCTTCCTCTTAAATCACTTTATATATTGATGAAAACCGCATTAAAATCCGTTGCGTAGTTTAAAAGATCTAAGCGTACATAGATACATAGGGACAGACGGCGGGAAGCGACTTCGTTCTATGCTATGTATGTATATAGAGAATGCCACAATCTGTATTAAAAATGTCAATAAAAACAATTTTCGACATTAGGCAATTATCGAAAATCGCAGGCTACAATATAAAACTGGCTATTTTTTAGCTGCAATAGAGATTTCAGTGACTATTTACTAGAGATTTGCGGCTATTGATAATGTCGGTGGCTTATCGCTGAGCGAGAATTATCCCCCTGTTTTGCGATTTCTCGTCTATTCCCACCCGCAGAGCCCTATCACCACTGTCTATCTATCTGTCAGTCATAACTTTTGAACCGTAAATAACCTTACCGTCAGAAACAGTCGGGTAACCCCTTTTTACTGACGACCTGAGTGGTTCAGTGGTCAACATGCCAGTCAGCCACGCAAGAGGTCCCGGGTTCGATTCCCGGTCGGGCAGAAATTTAAATGATGAATTTTAATTTCTGTTACGGGTCTGGGTGTTCTATGTATATTAAGTATGTATTTAAAAGGATATAAGTAGTATATCAGTTAGTTAGCACCCATAGTACAAGCTTTGCTTAGTTTGGGGCTAGATGGCGCTGTGTGTATTTGTCCATTAATATTTATTTATTTATTATTTATTACTTAAATAAAAATATTTTCAATGTAGAGATAACCGCATTCAGATCGGTCCATCCATTCGTGAGGTACGATGCCACAGACAACACACACTGTGAGTTTGTGTATTACACGTCAAATTATAACACCCCGCTTTTTTGTCGAGGGTTAAAAAACCATGCAAACAAACAGATTTACTTTTAAAATATTCCAAGATAACACGCCCCCACGTTCGATGTGATTCATTTTACTGATAAGAGGACAAATCGTAACGGATTACTTCCTATCGAATTTAAATATCGAATATCGCATGATCAATTAGATTCCTTTCATAATCTGAGGTTGAATTGTTTTGTTTTTACACGCGAGTCTTTAATACTGATAGATATTAGACGGCAGTGGCGAGCTCGTTGCGGTACAGAAGTTTGACTAGCATCAAAGTGCGAAACGGTTTCTGTGTAATAACCTTGGTTATCGTTCTCGTAAGCACACTGGCACAACACCAGTATCGCCTTTCGTACTTTGGATAGTTACTGACACGACGGAGAAGATTGAAGTAGTTTCAATTATTGTCAAATTAATATTTAATCAAAAATGTTATCTCAGTTCTAGGGCTATATGAATTCCACAGGACAGGAATTCCCCGATGGACTTTTCGAATGTCGGGTTTAAAACTTAGTTGAATTTTAAATTTTTATTTTTTTATTTTTCGATTGCAATGATAACACAAAATTGATTTGAAATGATACCTTTTGAATGCAAAAATCTGCATCGAAATCGGTGCAGTAGTTGTCGAGAAACATGGTAACATACATACATACAAACACAAACAACCTCTAACTCCAAACGCATCTACCGCCTTCGTTCCGTTCCTTCCGTCGTGGGTAACAATAGCTTCTGCCCGCGACTTTGTCCGCGTAAAATTCGGTTCCAGCCCCATTCTCCCGGGATCCACATTGAATATCGGTGTAAATTATATATCAGTATAAAGCCTATGTGCTATTCTGGGCTATAAGCTATATGGCTTACAAAATACGTTCAGTAGTTTTTGCGTGAAGGAGTACCAAACAAACATTGATTTGGGGCGTTGGCAAACATTAGCTTAAGCTTATGCTGAGCATTATGCCCATTACACTTCTCCATGGCACGGATAATGACAATTTGTATTTTTGTTTGAAAATGTATTTGTTTCCCTCTTTTTATGTTTGTCTTGTATGTTTTGTACTTTTTGTGCCTTGGAAGTATGTGTACTACTTACAAACATGCATCCTTACAAAGTTTCCCCTTTTATTTCTGTGGATTTTAGATTTCCGTGGATATCACTCACCACTATCATGCTTCAGCTCTACTTTTGTCTATTTACATTGAGACGTACTTTTCTAGAGTCATTAGCGCTGTCGTATAGCGAATTGGAGTCGCCGCCTCTTTCATTAATTAATTATAGTTTAGAAAAAATTGTTGATCTCCTAGTTCGTTAAGGCTATTACTGTAATTGTTACGTAACAAGCGTTCGTGGCCTTGGTGGTATTAGTTTTAGAATGTTTGCATATAAGTTGTGGTTTCGATAGAAACACCGAACAATATTGTTACAGGACAACGAGAGAGCGGACTATATTTTTTTATGTTTAGACTAGCCAGGCATTGAACCGCCATCTGCCGCCGATTGAATGTGTAACCATGATCCAATCTGGTCAGGTTCCCCTAGTAGTAGGGTCACGGAGGTCAAATGGTAGTCGCTCCACTGTAATTACTTTATCTGCCAAATCCTGCATCATGGTGAAGGCGGAAACCGGGCCCTTCCGAAAGCACAACCGGGACATTAACGCGAACATAACCACCACTGTAGTATTTGAGCTTTCTATGATCAATTTTCAATGACAAATGGGCAGACAGCATACCTGATGGAAAGCGCTAACTGCCGACTGTAATATCTCTGATTAACACATTTTAAAGGCATGTACCGGATTTCCTACCGCGTACCTTTCTACCCGGAACGTCGTCGTCGTCATCGTCCTAGCGCTTATCCCGTCCTCTGCCAGTGTCCGCTTTCCTACTCAATTTTCTCCACTTCGCCCAGTCTTTGACATCGTAAGCGGTGGCTCTCGCATACGACTCCGCGATGTAAATCCATCGCTTCTTGGGTCGCCCACATGGCCTATTTCCTGATACCGGCAGGTTCAGGCTTCTGCTACACTTGACCAACCCAGTGCCAGCGCCTCGATCTTATCAGCAATATGTCTCACGCCAAGGCTGCCATGGATGTACTCGTTACATACTCAGTCGAGTCGCGTAACTCCGCACAGGCACCGCAGCATTTTTAATTCGTTGTCGTGGAATTCTCTGACGTTTTTCGTCAGCGCTGGCCATGTCTCGCAGCAATAGAGCATCCACAGGTCTAATTATACTCTTATATATAAGCCCTTTGAGCTTGAAAGCGATCTTTGTACCCGGAACATATCTTTAAAATGTGTGATAATAATCGCGATATTTTAAAACATTATCTATGATTCATGCTATCTTAGGTCTCGTGTAACGAAAATGCAGAATCACAAGCGTGTTGTCAGGGACAAATGAGGATTAAAATGATACGAAGGTTGCTCCTATTGTACTTTACCCATACAGTCTGGTAAGAAAGACGTAACAAAAAGGGCGCCACATGACATCTACTTCATACTACAGAAGTACTCAGTTTGACAAATTCATTGTTGCACGAGCAATAGTTCCTTTTCACGACTTTCTTGCGAGACTGTACATGTGGCCATCATGTCAACACTGCCTTCAAATTCCAGGTCTTCACGAACGCAACACCTGAACATTGGTGCGCCCCGCCTCCAGAGCTAAAGATTCTGAGGCTTCCAGAAGAACTGTTAAAAAACCTAACTTTACCTGAAATACCAGGACATCATGGAGTCTATGAAGGTTGCCTTGCATACTCCGTGGAACCAAAGGCGTTGTACGCGGCCTTACACGACTACGTTGATGAGAGGTAGGTTAGAAGAATTTTTTATTTGTTACTAGCTGGCCTGCTGCAACTCTGCCTACCCTATAGGGTAGGACAATACGCAATGCGATCGGAACCCGAGAAAATACAGATCTAGAGTGAGAGAAGTTTAAGATGATGTTTCAACCGGTGCCTCATATATACAAAATAATTTGTCTCAATACAAAATTGGCAGTGTGGTGTCTGGCAGATTAGAATAGCACCAACCCCTTACACTCGTTGGTGTCTTACAATTCGACTAATGTTTTCGAAGCTAAAGATTCAGTCTCGGTGGACTTGAAAACGGGCAGTAGCCTTTTCCATTGTTATATTTATAACACTGCAACATCTACCCTGCCAAGCGTGGATATTATGTCAATAACCGTGGGTGAGGTCTTAAGTCCTGCAGATAACTGTTATGGGCTATCATGATGATGAATACGAAATACAATATAAAATGAGACAGTGTGCTTGCATTGCGATAACTTAAACTTAAGATTATAGTAATGTCATTTTCTTGAATTCGGACCGGACACAGTGTGTAAACACCCTCAGCCTTTTAACATATAATAATACTACCTTTTGAACCTTACTTTCTGAAAAATTGTGTCATCCTTACAACTTCGATCCAAAATGTTCACGTACTGTGCGTTTCCAGTTACATTGAGAATTTTCATCTTTTGTGGTTGTGTTTGTTGTGTTGAATATGGATATTTAACTACGGTTGCGGTCAGACAGATTCTAGTCTACAGAGAGTATGGGGAACCTTGTTAGTTTCTGTCTACAATATTAGATGTCATCTGTGAACATCTGTAACTGATCAAGAATAGCCCATTTTCCGCCCATACAAATAAGTCAAGAATTAAGTGCATTAACACTCATTCAGGAGGCTTATGTCTAGCAGTGTCAGTGCACAGGCTGATAATAATAAAGGTGATTATGCTGATACATTTGTTTGAAGGTCAGAGATGATACGCGAAGGCGGTTCACTGCACGTAGTTAATATTCGCCAGCTCGTACCAGAGACTGAAGAGGCGTCACGCAGAGAACAGGTGAGTTTTCCTTATCTTCTGCTCATCAGTAGTTCCATTATTAGTATGGTATACCTACCAATTAAATTCCTAAGAGACTGAACAGTTTTGCAATACTATCTGCGCTTATCAGACATTGAAATGAAAAAGGACAGCAATGGGCACAATTTTCTAACAATACTTCCTGCTTTGCCGTATGCCAGACATGGGTGTAATAGATATGTCAGCTGCAGCATTTACTATATCATGTCACTCCAGTAACAAGACGGAAGACTGTATTGATGTTGTTAATGCTTGGCTCTTGCAAGCTCATTGGATGCTCGATCTTTTCGTGAATATTACGATTGTTTTTTAAGACATTTTAAACTTTTTAGTGTACAGTTTCTTCTACGTTTCAGTTAGAAAAGGTGGCAGAAGTCTTCCTAAGTTTGAGGAATGATCAGCCGAGTTTCTGCCCTAATGGCTGGAATTACGACACAAATTTGTACAAACGCACCTTAGTAACTCAGGTTAGTGTACTTATTTCAGCTTTTAGCGGTAGATTTTGCAAAGCTTTACCTACCCATTTTATTTTAAAATCTGGATTGAGAATTTACCACCCTTACTAAGCTCACTATGGAAACTTAACCTACAATAAAAACCAAGCTTAAACCACACCTTGACTTAGTCGAAGAAGGTCATAACCCGAAGAAAATGTAAGAGAGAGAGTCTATCTCTAGATGGTAATGGTATTTGATATGTTAAGAACCCGCCTTTAATATGACGAAGACAAAAAATTAATAAAGACCAATTTCATATAAAATACGGTTTTAAAAAGCCTACACTAAGCTCCCTGCCACGGTATTTCCTTTGGACTATGACATAGGATCGTTCAAGAGGTATATTAGAGGTCTCCTTAGAGGCAGGCAACGCATTGGTAGCACCCCTGGTGTTGCTGTTGTTCACAGGCGGCGGTGACCACTTTCCATAAGGTGGCCCGATTGCTTGTTTATCTGCTGTACTACATTTAAAAAAGCCTAACGAGGACAAAAGGAGTAATTTACAACGCAAGCCATCTTTCATTGGCCATTTTCTCGAATTATGCTAATTGTCGATAAGCCCCTTCTTCAATCTCACGCCCGCATACCCCATGGGGGTAATCAAAGGCTATAAAAGAGACATAAGAAGTGTATCAGGGTCGAAGTTTGTGTCACTCGATAGCTTTTGCTCTGTTTATACCTGTAGGAAACGAACTGGGATAACTTATCTAAAAATGTATCAAAGATTTTCTTGATTTTTTAGTTCAACCTGGTATGTGATCAGGACTGGTTGCCTCGGACAGCGAATACCTTATTTTGGGTGGGCTCCATTTTTGGAAACTTATTCTTTGGATGGATGTCGGACAGGTGAGTCAACTTGACTTGATTAATAGGAAAGAAATCATATGTAGAAGCTTATCCCACCATATAAGTCACCTACGCCCAACATCATCATCCCCATATCAGATGAAAGACGCCCACTGCTAGGCAAAGGCCTCCCTCAAAGTTCTCCACAAAGGCCGGTCCTGTGTCTTCTACATCGAGCTGGTATCTGCGACCTTTATCAGTTCGTCGGTCCACCTTGCGAGAGGCCTACCCTAGCTGTATCTTACGGTGTGGGTTTACTGAACCGTCGTCATCCGAAAATGAAATGCAATGAAAATATTTATTCGTTTTGCATAAAAAAACATCTACATCTGCATGAGCGTCTTGTGGTCATTTTGGCCTTAAAGTTCAGGTTGTGTTCTAACGCGCGAGAGCCCGGGGTCGACTTTGACCATGATCCAGGATTTGGCAGATCCCCATTATTTTAGAGAAAACCGTAAAGAAAACATGAAAATTACTCCGCAAGATACCTCATAACTTGGTATTGACCTAACATCGTTTCAGATACGGTCGTCGCCCTACGATTCTTCTGATGATATTCCTGGAGGTGCCACTTGCGATCGCCTCTTCCTTCCCCAGTACTTACTGGAGCTACGCTGGCATCAGGATTGCTTGTGGCCTTTTCTTTCCGGCGCTTTACCAGCTACCGTTCATCCTGGCTTTGGAGCTCATGCCGCCAGCTAGGAGGCCTTATGCTGGTAAGATATATACCTTTTGTATTTTCTTTGTGGAGTGACAGTACATTTGAATCGCATATCTACGCAAAGAGCAGACCACCCACCTGGTGTTAAGCGGTAACTGTAGCCCATAACATCTACGATTCATGCATTTAAGCATTTACGTTCAAATCTTTATTAGGCAAAACATCCAAAAGACTAAATCTACAACTACTACTACATCTAATACTATGTCTACATACAAAACGATTGGAAAGTTAGCTACCTCCATGGTTAAATGGCAATTTTTATTTTTGCTCTGTGTCTACATACCTCTTGAATTTCTGTGGCTGGGAACTCTTTCCATATCGGAATAGTACGAGTGAGATACGTTTTATCGAACGAATACAATTTTCAGGGATCGTCGTGGGTATGCTGTTCGCATCTGGGATGTGTCTGCTGGCTCTGCTCGCATACGCAATACGCGACTGGTTCCACCTCTCTTTGGCTACGAGTCTACCATTTATTTTACTTTATGGGTATGTATGTTTATGTCTTTTATTAAATTATGATCACATCATCGACAGTCGTTTATATAGTCCACTGCTGGACTTCACCTCCACATTAGATTAACATTTTGCCATAATCTCCACGGTTAACAGGCGAGCTGCAGTTGAGTTGTTTAAGTCATTGTCACGAAGCCCGGGGTCCACCTTCGTCCACCTTGATCATGACCCAGGATTTGGTAGATCCGGCACAGTAGAGCGACTGTCATCTGACCTCCGTAACCCAGATAAGGGAGGAACCTAACCAGATTGGATCATGGGTACAGATTCAGTGGCCTGAATGTGCAGGTTTTCTCACGATGTTTTCTTTCACCGTAAGCGCATCGATGGAGATCGCAATAAATACGAGAACAACTACTACGTAGTTAGTATGCCTCTGTGTCGTTAATTGCTACGTACAGTCAGTTGCAGAGTGAACCCCCGGCACACGTTAAAATCCGTTTAATATAATATTAATGATAAACGAGAGTGGCGGTCTGTTAGTTATTGTATTTATTTCCACATTTAAGAAAGAGAACTTTAACCTCGCTATTAATAAACGTAGATAAGATTAAGTATGTTTACTACTTTGTTACTATGTTCAAGTAATTATAATGCAATAAAATATAAATTACATTTACCAGATGAACCACTCAGGTTCAGCGGTCACACATACACGTGGTCGGGCAGTCACGTAGGCGCCCCCGGGTTCGATACTCAGCGTTTAAAAAATAGCAATGATTATTTTTTATTCCTGTTGCATGTCTGGTGTATATGTATAATAAGTATATATTTAAAACGTGTACCTATAAGTAGCAGTATAGTATTAGGCCGTATAGTGTCCGGCAGAGTAGAAGTACATGGCTTTTGAGGTTAAATATCTAGAGTCTCCGTAGGCTTGAAAATAAGCAGCATCGTTTTTGAATGTCATATTTACAATACTGCGATCTCCAACGCGTCTGCCAAACGTGGAGATTATGGCAATGACATTCCCTTTCGTGATAGAGGCCTAAGTGCTGCAGTGGCCTGTTATGAGCGGTGATGATGATAGATAGCTCAAGCAAACATCACTTCACCAACTTGTGGTCCCCCTGCTGATAGAGGGAGTTCAGGTCATACGAGGCTATGGTAAACCCACTTTTTCCTAACGTCTTGCGCTTGCGCGTGTCAGATGTTATCGCCGTCAAAATGCACAAAGCCTTGAAGATAGGAAAGAACAGGGGTGGTGGGAATATACTGGAGCTAGTGCATCACCGTATGCTGTCCATGACCGGTTGAAGTGAAGAAGTGTAGGAGAACTTGGAACAATTGATGGCTAAGATGAGGAATATAGTTTTAGGCGGGCATAGCGTCCGTCCATTCATCAACACCAATGATTTTTAAACGTAGAGATTGGCGTAGGTCATAATTCCAACCTAATAAAACAAAGGTTCGCCGATTACAGGATATGTATGATGTATTCCGATGAAATATTGTTCTTGAATTGCAAAAAAAATTAAAAACTACCCTACAAAAATTAGTTTTAATCGTTATTTTACTAATAACAAAAATCAGCACATTTTCGGACAAACGCGTCGCTCCGCGTTCGAAAATGCGTGATACAACAATGGTCCTTATTCTATGAGCAGCATATTCCAGTTTGGTCTTTTAGTGTAAATAAACCAAAACTTCATATTTTTTTCAGATATTACTGGTTCCTACCGGAGTCCCCACGATGGCTCGTTAGTAGAGGTCGCATAGCTGAGGCTGAGAAGGTCCTCAGGAATCTAGCGAAGAAAAACGGCATTCAACTGCCTCGGGGGTTTCTTTTGGAGCTGCACGTAAGTTTATTGCCAATGTGCTTGTATTGTGCCAAGAGGAGTGGGAAGGCGGACCTCGGGCCCTCGCGTGTCACGCGGGAGCGCAACCAGAATATAACGCCAAGATTATGATGATGATATTGTGCCTGAAACGATATGCGTAAAAAATATGATATTTAAAGCCTATAATTAGATTGAAGATGCCCTGACGATGGTGGCCGCTTTCCATCTGGTGGACCGTCCGTCCGTGTGCTTCCCTAGGCCATAAAAAATTAAGTTAGATTTACTAGAGTAGATATATCAATAGTTAGATGGATGTTTGTTATAATTTATTAATCAGATTTTGAAGAGAGTGAAGAAGTTTGGTATTGTAGCTTATATTATAACCCAAATTTATAAAATAAACTAAAAATTTGTCTGTAATACTGAATCCAGTTAAAACTTGCAGGTAGTTTACAAATTGTCATAATATCATCATTGTTTTATCAGGTGGTAGAACTCTGTCAATTCTGATCTATTTCTGCTACCAAGCAACATTGCTCGCATTGTTTTGTTTCGGTTTGAAGGATGAGGTAGCCAGCGCAATTACAGGTATGAAAAATTTCATCTTAGTCCTCTCAATGACAACGCACCGTGGTTCTGCATTTTATGCTTGGATTGTTGTGTTTCGGTTTGAAGAATAAGGTAGCCAGCGCAATTGCAGGCATGAGGAACTTCATCTTAGTCCTCTCAATGACAACGCACCTGGGACTCTGTATTTTATGCTTGCATTATTATGTTCCGGTTTGAAGGATAAGATAGCCAGCGCATTTACAGGCATGAGGCATTCCATCTTAGTCTTCACAGTGAGAACGCACCCGCGGTTCTGCATTTTTGTTGCCCGCAGTGTATGAAGCGTAGATGTTATGAGCTACCATTTACCATCAGGTGGGCTGTCTGTGCCTTTGTCACTGCGTAGTGTAAAAAAAAGGTGATAATATCGTTACCATATGGTTGATTTACGTAAGCTTTTACTGTAAAGACTTTAGCCTTCATGTTTATAAAATTGAGCAGTAATTAGTTGTATGTTATGAGATATGTTGACAGTAAAGTTCAAAAACAAAAACATATTTTTCTCAGCCTAATTAGTTAGACGTGCGTAAGATACCAATTTTGTTTTTCTATGTTGAACGTTTTATTTATTGATAAAATTAGTTTCACCGCTATGATTACGTCTTAATCAGTCTCTTTAAATGTGATTTGTTAAGTTATTTACATTATTATATCGACTTTGAACTTCAAAAATATTGGTAAACAATATCTATGCACCATACATATACGATCATTCTATGACTGTCTCTCACAGAGGTATAGTGCGTGCCTTGATCTCTCGGCCAACTAGTGCCATTATGTCATGAAAACTATTCTAAACTTTTCTATTTCGTCAAATTGTAATGAATACGACTATTAGCTTTACAGTTATCACTGATCGCTTGCGAAGTAGTTCAGGCCGAAAGATCAATGTCCGCTATAGCGAATCCATTTGACATAAACTATAGCTTTCTATAATTTAAGTGACACATTATTTTTGAGCTACGGTCCTGGCACACGAATTGTGTTGAGGGTATTTCTGATAGGGGTAGTTCTGATTAGGAGAAATGGAAAAGAAAACGAGATCGATAGAGAGAAAAAAGTTTATTCCGATACATGGGAGTTGAATACGAATTACAAAACTTAATAATAATATTAGCTACGGGCACCCGATTACATAGTTGCCAATGTAAACACTTAATAAATTAAACTATTTTGTACTTTACAATTTCAGAAGAAAATAAAAGAAGAAGAAGCTGACGTAGAAATAAGAATGCTACCAAATGCAAATGGACATGTCACAAGTTTCTCAGACAATATCGACAGACCTGAAAGTTTGGATAGACGTATAAGCAACATGTTAACTTTCAAACCTGATCTTACTAAAATTACAGAAGATAATAAATCTGATGGACTAGAAAGAATTATAGCCCTAGAAGTCGCTGAAATTGTAAATAAGAAGTCAAGATTAAAGAACAAATCGTTGTTGTCTAACGATTCTACATTACCAAATGACGAAGAACATTTCGAAGAGGAATCTCAAATCGACTCTGATTTAAATCAAAAATATACACAAACTGAATCTTATAAGACGCCTACAAGTAGTATAAGAAGGAAATCTATACAGCTAGTGACTAGGATATTCATAAAAGAAGATGGTGAAGAAGATATGATAGAGAATAAGAGAATGGACGATCAAAATTCAGAAGGAGACTGCAAAGCGTCGCCGTTAGATGTATTTAGATATCCCAATATAAGAAGAAAGTTCTTTATTTTAACATTTGAATGGATAGCATTAGGAGTTGTATATAATAGTCTTAGCTTTATTACACCTAATTTAGGAGTGGACGATTATTTGGCGTTCTTTATTGGTAAGTTGGATTTTAATAATATTAATATTGTTCTGTTCATAACCAAAACGTAAAAACTACTAAACGGATTTTCATGAAACTTTGCAGTGTTGTAGGTTATACCCAACATGAAAAAATAATAATAATAGGTTGTGAAGGTGACGTAGGTTCTCCTACGTCGTCGAGTACAAGAAAAATTCTACTATGTAGCGATGGTAGACGTTTAGGAGACCCACAAAATAAAGTCACTTTTCTTCTTAGCGTTAATGTTCCGGTTGTGCTCTCGCGCACGAGGGCCCGGGGTCCGCCTGGACCATTATTCAGGATTTGGCAGGTCAGGTAATTACAGTGGAGCGACTGCCATTTGAACTCCGTGACCCTGCTAACAGGGGAACCTGACCAGATTGGATCATGGTTACACATTCAGTCGCCTGAATGTGCAGGTTTCATCACGATGTTTCCCTCACCGTAAGAGCATCGGTTAGTATTCAACTAATGTACATAACTCAGAAAACAGTCATTGGTACATGGCTGGAGCGGGATTCGAACCCGGGACCTCTGGCTTACGAGTCGCATACTCTAACCGCTCGGCCACCGACGCTCCACTGTGACTACAATGTGGGAAAACTGCCAAGAGAATATGACGTCTACCGATTTTTTACTAATAGAACCCACACGTGTAAGTACATCGTACATCGCTACGAAAAGTCGATGTTTGGGTCCTTCCATCGCTACAAAGTGGATTTTTTCTTGTACTCAATAACGTAAGATAACATACGGCGCCCTCATAGTCTAAAACAATTCTTTAAAATTCATCCCGAAATTCAATATAGTTCCAGCGAGTATACCTTCTAACTGAATTTTACAGCATCAGCAACACCAGGGTACCGATTCTGGTGTGCAATGCAGTTGTTATTATGTTACAATGTAACTGTGACACGTTTTCGTTGACAGAATTGAAGGCAGTTTGACAACTAAGTAATATGCAACTTAGTAATTTATTTATTTATTGGAGTACCTACCAACAGCCATATAAACCTATAATGCAACGAAACGAAATCCAGAAAACGAATTGTGGAAAGCTTCGAACTCATAAAAGTTGCAACTCAACATCTTTCATTTGAGTAACTGTCATTTGAATTGTAATGTTACTGAAACTGAGACGATTTCCGTACCAGAATCGAAGCCCTGGGAAATCACTAATGCGTTGCCCGCCTCTAAAGAGACCTCTAATGTACCTTTTGAACGTCACCAATGTCATAGTCCAACATTATAAATATTCTGGCTTACTAGAATTGAATAATATATTGATCCAATTGAATAGGTGGTGCGGTGGAGTTGCCTTCCTACTTCATAGCTTGCCACTACATGGAGCGCTATGGTCGGCGCTGGGTCCTCTGCATCCTCATGTGCGTCGGTGGCGCTGCTTGCCTCAGCTGCCTGTTGGTGCCTGAAGGTAATTTTTTATATTAAACGCCGGACAAACAGACAAGCGGGCCAGTTGATGGAAAGTGGTCACCGCCGCCTATGGACATCAGCAACACCCGGGGTGCCAATGCGTTGCTCGCCTCTGGAGGAGACCTCTAATATACCTCTTGAACGATCCTATTTCATATCTAAAGCAAACACTGTGTCTTGGAGTTCATTCTAAATCCGAATCGTACGAGAGAAAAACTTTTTTTCGAACCTTCGCGTTGTGACCAACAGAGGGTATTTTAATTTACGAGCTATCGACCTTAGACGATTTCAGATATAACTGAATTAATGCAAATATTTTACATCAGTAGCAAGGAATTAGGAGAAGTTCCTTCGTCATCATCATGGTCAGCAGATAATATTCCAATACTGCACAATCATTTTTATCTTTTTGACTGCCATCTGACTGTGCAGTTTTCATGACAATGTTTTCCCTTACCGTAAGAGCTTCAGTATTCAACTAATGTACATAACTCAGAAAAGAGTCATTGGTACATGGCCGCAGTGGTATTCGAACCCGGTACCTCTCACTTACGACTTACTAGTCGGATACTTTTAGTTTTAGGCCATCGATGCTTCTCAACGGATAAATAAGTAACGTAATGTGTCGTAAAAAGAATTTAAGCGAAGCGAATGAAGTGAAGAATTGAGAAATCTTTCTCACGTTTATTATCAAACCTGTCCCACCCTGTCGTATTCAATTGATTCTTTTATTTCTCAAGTAACTACTCGGCCACCGATGCTCTTTACTTCACTATTGACTTAAAGATGTTTAAAGTTACCAAATTTTTCCCAACACACAAATAAATAAATAAATAAATATTCTTCTTATTTTACGCCTTCCAGAATACCCCTGGGCAACAGTCTCCCTCGCTATGCTTGGGAGGCTGTGTACGGCCGCGTCATTCGCTGTCTTCTACGTCTTGATTGGAGAGTTGCTCCCCACAGTACTACGGTCGCAAGCGATGGGTGCTTCGTCCTTCATAGCTGGGTTAGCCCTGCTGGCTTGTCCGTACATCGTGTATTTGGTTAGTTCAACTACACTGATATTTTCATGCGAAACTTTATGTTTAGTAACAGCCCTGTAGACTAATAACGTAACTATGTTGCTAACAGTTATCTGATTTCGATATAAAATTGTTACTTTTGCGATTTTGTATATTCACTCAAGCCTTACGGGAGTCTAGGTAGTACATTTCGGGGAACACAATAGCAGGCACTCTGTTAGCGAACTCCCCGAAATGCCGTATATATAACCCCTATACTCTACGTCGATTTTTGAGACTTTGCAGCTTCGCATCCATAATTTCATGCATATGAGACACAGTCATATATCATGGTCTTCTCAAGACCTACCTACATAGGTAATTCCTAATGAATCAATCAATATTCTTGCAGTCGGTGTACTCAAGGGCGTTGCCACTCACATTATTGGGAATCCTGAGCGTGATTGGAGGCGTGACATCGCTGTTCCTGCCAGAAACATTGAACCAGCCGCTGCCACAGACCCTTGGCGACGGAGAATTGTACGGAAGAGACTTTAAGATCCTCAGCTGTGTACAGAGGCCGCAAGAAATTGATCGATCTTGAACGCGCTTTGAAGATACAAAGATACAATTTCCCAGAAAGCACTTCATATGGAGAATTGTTCGGAAGAGACTTTAAGATCCTCAGCTGTGTACAGAGGCCGCAAGAAATTGATCGATCTTGAACATACTATGATGATATCAAGATACAAATTCTCAGGAAGCACTTCATGTACAAACGCGTGGCTTTGGAGTGGAATACATTACCCGATGACGTTATAAGTGCTCCATCAGTGAACTCGTTTGATGGGTGGGTGGACAATAATGACTTACAAGTGCAGTGATATACACGCATCAGTATCCGAAAATAATAATAATAATATTTCTCGAATTTATAATCACAGCAGGTAGACCTTGCTGCATTGCTTGCCTCAAGAGATATATGAGACAAATGCGTCAAATCGAAAATCTGATGATGACTGGGAGACTTGATTGACGATTACATAAATATTAGCTTAATTGATGATGACAAATATTATGTTAGACGTATTCTGCATTTTTTATGTTATCAGACGTGACAAATTTAACTCTAAAAATATGGCATATACTGCTACAAACTTATCTGACCCAAAGACGGCGTCGCTGTTGTTGAATTTTGTATTGTCATTTAAGAGGTATATTAAAGTACACAAAGTACAGTAAAACAATTTTATTCCACTCAGACTATTAGAGGTCTCCTTAGAATCGGGCAACGCATTGGTAGCGTCCCTGGTGTTGCTGATGTCCATAGCAGCGGTGACCATTTTCCATTCGGCCCGCTTGCCTATTTGTTTGCCGTATTAGGAAAAAAAAATATTTCAACTGGCGACACTTAGTTTCTTTTGTGGTCACCGGATCAGATAAGTTTGTAGCACTATAAGTAAGTTTATCATGTAGATAACAAATAACTATAAATATAATAGGAATAAGAAATAGGTAATAAGTTTTGTATAAATCGTAGGCAGATTAAAATGAAAGCCCAACTTACAATGGAAATATCACAAACTTGACATAAAATAAAATGCCTACTTCCAACCTTTTAATATTGTATTTTTATACCTAACCGTTTAACTCCAGAATACCTACCTACCACTCCTAGTTTTTTTATTATACCACCAAGGTGGCAAACAAGCTTACGGCCTGCCTGATGGTAAGCAGTTAAAAAGTTGTTCAGATTCGTACCACATCGCAAACGTACAATTCGTACCGCCATTAGTTGAACGCTAACTGGTGCTCTTACAGTGAGGGAAATATCGTGAAGAATCTGCATTCTCTTTTGAAAAAATGAAAATTTTATATATTTATTTATCGCAACAATTTGAAACTTTGGGTTCCTGTTTATTTTGAATGAAAATGAAATAATTTCTACTCTATACTTGCGTGTACGCAGAAAGGCATCTGAACCATGCTTGGACTTCTAGCGATTGTGCAACATGTTCATCAGTGTTTTATAGTTCAATCAGACAGATCTGATAATACCGGAAGATGCTTAGTCCTCTTATGTAGTTATGTAGTAGTTACTGTCAGGAGTCAAATAAATTACACGTAGAGGGTCCGATGACGGATACACCCATCAAATCCACACCTTAGTTTTTACATTAGCATTGTGGAAAAATTTGTTAAGCCTGTGGTTTCATTTGTTAAGCCTACCTGAATGGCCTATTCCGGTAGGTAGTAAATATCAATAATCAAAATCTCAGGAAAAATAAGTTGAATTGAAATTTGCCAAATCGATCGAGAGTATAGGACTCTCGATTTGGCAAAATTCAATGTAAACATTTATTTTATTTTATTTATTTTTATTAAATGATCATCTTTGCATTTCCCGGTTGTGCTATCACGCACGGGGGCCTGGGGTCCTCCTTGACCATGATCCAGTTTTTGGCAGATCAGGTAGTTACAGTGAGCGACTGCCATCTGACCTCCGTTACCCTGCTTTTTTACTTATTATGTACTAGGTAGTCAGTGGTCAATCTGTCTTTATTTGATTAGGATACACGGTATCATCTTTAAAACGTTATAATACAAATAACCTTCTTTTCCTGCACCGCCTACCTTTCTCAGGCTTAGGTTATCCCGGTTGACTGGTAGATAAGGCTATTTTAGCTTTAAGTCCGCCACTGTGCTTTTGTGTATAAAGTTTTAATAAATAAATAAATAAAATAAACAATAATTATAAATACAAAAAGAAATGTACCATGAGTACATAGTCCAAATTCTTTGCATTAAGCTTAATTAATTAAGAAAAAGCTTAAAAGTAAACTTATTCACACACACAATTCAATCAACGAGTAGGTATAATATGTATAAACATCAGTATTGACCGTTGAACACTTAACTTAATAAAACTACTATGGTAATAAAATTTCGTCCAGTTTTCCATTGGATTGTAAACATCGGTAAAGAACTGTTATAATAAACGACCACTGTGCAGTTCAGAAGTATGTTCGAAACAGAGTTTCTCAGCATTTTCAAGCTGCTGTTTTTCTTGCAAACCCTCTTTGGTTTTAGGAAGTTCAGGATTGTCAACAACATTTTGTGGCCTAACAGAAAATTGGAGATTTGTGTTTGTCTGGTATTCAATCTTGCAATATTAGGACTGTGTTGTATGACTATTATTGAGTTCACGGTACGATCTAATACACAAGTCGCAGTTATAATTATATACGTGATAATTTACGCACATTTTGCAGTATTTATTATGATACTAACAATCTTAAATATCATAGAACGCGAAAACAATGTCACACTACTCATACAGCTGCAAGAAATCGACAGGAGTCTTTATAACGCAGATGATTATAGACATTTTAAAATGGTTACACTCGTTTCATGTTGCTTTTACATTGTAGCATATACCGTTTTACTGGTAACAAAATTCGTTGCAGATCCTCATTGGGGTATTGTTAGAATTATAGCCGTAGGAGCAACAATAGTATGCGATCTAGAAGTGATGTATGTTGCTATAATCATAGCATTTTTGACGAGGAAAGCATCGAAATGGATAGAAATAGTGCAAAACTCAGAATCTCAAATGAACCTGCAAATGACTCATGTAATGCTGAATCTATTCAGGAAGATAATTGGGACACTGCATTTGACTAGGAAGCTGTTTCAGTTGACGGTAAAACAAATAAATTTATTGTGTTTAAAATCTTCAGAATTAAAACAGCCAAAAATTATTTATCTATGTTTGTTGCAGATCTTAGTGCATTTAATTACAACATTTACTGAATCCTTGATGTACGTTGAAATCCTCATTTTGTATACTAGTCGAAATGAAGAGGTACGTAGTATTCTTTACATGAATTATTTGGACACACCAAAAAAAATTTTGGCTTTAATGTCCCGGTTGTGCTTACGCGCGAGAGGACCCGGGGTCCACCTTGATCATGATCCAGGATTTGGCAGATCAGGTAATTACAGGCTATCTGACCTCCTTCCACCAGGGTCCGTGTTACCACGGGAACCAGACCAGGTTGAATCATGGTTACACATTCAGTCACCTGAAAATGCAGGTTACATCACGATGTTTTCCCGTGAAAGCATCGGCTAGTGTTCAACTAATACGAGTAACTCAGAAAAGAGTCCTTAGTACAGGCAGCAGTGAGATTCGAACCCGGTACCTTCTCCTTTGCGAGTCGGATACCACTGGCCACCGACGCTCCTCATTTGGACATTCAATAAAGCTGAAAAATTCAATCTTGCAATACGAATGCAGTTCAACTGCACAGTTTGGAAGCAGTTATACAGTTGATCACAACATTTATATTGCCAAATTTATCGGGTTTCTCGATTAAGGAACTCATGTAGTGTGTAACCATAGACCGTGCAACCGATTCGACATACTGTGGTTAAAATAATCAATAGATGCGTAGGGTGGAACCTCAGAGATAAAAATTTTTGGCATAGGACAACCAACAGATCGTCTAACTAGGTTTCATTTTTATTATTTAATTTAACTTCTTTAATGTTTCTTTTAAAACTTGGTTCGAGCTCGTTATAGTTTTCATGAATTCAAGTGCAATTTTGCTGATTTCAGTATAAATCTTCACTGGACATGATAAGCCATACAACTGGGGTGGTAATATGGGTAACAAAAGCTTTGGTCGTCGAAATCATCGTGAGCTGGTGTTACGAGACCCTTTATAAACGCATAGAGGAACTAAACTGTGTGGCTATTTATAAGTTATGCTCCAAGAATAATGGTAAGATTTTTTGTGATTTTTTTTCAAAAACAGTTTCCTTCTCGATTTTTTTTGCAAAAGAACCTTCGCGCATCATGTTGGATTTGTGTTGTTTATTGTTGTTTCTATACGAGAACATACAAATCTTCTGCAGGACAGTCTTTTTAACTTTCATCATCACCGCCCATAATAATCTAATGCAGAACTTAGGGCGTCTCCCGGTCGTTATAATAAAAAGCCGGCCAACATTTTATAAGATGGTTTGTAAATTTTTTGTGACGTAACTACAAATTTACAGTTTTTCGATTCTTTCGTTTACTTGTGGCACATGGCATTATTTTTTGCCAAATTTTATGATTCTAGATCAACGAGAATATCGTATAAGTTTTTATTCGTTTGAGAGCGTCAATATATGTGGCATAAACGGAACATAAACGGCCGCATTTTTTGATTGCGTTGACTTTTTAATTTGATTTTTTTACTGCTCCAAGGGATTCCAGATCTGAGTATTTGGAACTGATTTCAGCTTGACACCTCTCCGCGTTTCTGAGAAAAAGGGTCTTGACATACACGTACAACAAAGTGATCCTAAAAGGCGCTGCCCTAATTCGTAACGGTCGTACGACGAACATCACCAGACCAATAGGAAACCTCAAAACCGCCCTTCATACGAGTAAAGTCACACGACCAATTAGAACAACGCCTAAAGGATCTGTTTTTTTATACCAGTAAGGTGGCAAACGAGCTTATGGCTTACTGAGGTAAGCAGTCACCGCAGCCTACGGACGTTCGCAATACCAGGGGCCCACTCGTTGCCGACCCCGCAAAAGCCTTTTCAACCCTTTCTTTAAGAACTCCATGTTGTACTCATGTTAACTTACGGAGCTTTTCGGCAGGATGCGTCAGAAAGCTATCGAAGAACGTGCCTCGGCTGTCAAACGCAGCGTTCTGCAAGCTGACTGCGTGCGGTGCTGTCGTGGTGGATGCAGCCCTCCCTCTGCGGTTGGTCGGGCTCGTGGCTACCTACACATTCGTGCTGATGCAATTCCACTTCCTTTAATGAAGAAGTCAGTCGGTGGAAGGCGCCGGTTATGTTTTTTTTTTTTTTTTTTTTTTGCGCCCAACGCAAAGGAAATGGGCACCCTGCGGTATAGCGGTTGGGAGGGAGGAGGTGAACTCACATGAGTACCAGCCGGCCGGCCGGACTGGTTATGCACGACTCGCTAAGAAAACCTAGGCGCATACGTACTAAACACCCCCTGGGAGCACCTGTAGCCATAAGGGCCTTTCAGGTTTCATCGGATGCACCCCGTAGGGACGGGGTGGTGGAGATTTAATCGGTTATGTCTGAGGAGCCTGCCTAAATGGAGACCATATCTACAGATACCACAAAAGCCGGCACCACATCCGCTACCGTTACGTTGCAGATGTCCTGGACGACGGTGGCCGCTTTCCATCAGGTAGACCGTCCGTCCGTCTGCCTCCCCAGTAATCCTGCCGTAATCTAACTCTGCCGTCAACAATGCTATCAAAATAAAATATTAGAAGACGTTGTTTACAAAGGTGGGCTTGGGATGAGGGTTCAATAATTGTTGTTGTTTTCGCCTAGGCGGTTATGTGCGTGGCGCGTATCGGTGCCCGGTGTCTCGCCGGAGTAAGCCCTCGTACGCGCTGATCGGTCTGCATGCGTCGCCCCCTACCTGAATGAGCTCGCTTCCCTTTGTTTTCCGTTAGATTTTTGACTTTTGAAAAGAGATTAATTAACGTAATCCTAATTCAATAAATACTTTTTCATTTTCATTTTCATTTTCCCATTTGGAGGATTAGGTAGCGTGTTTATAGTATTTCAAGGATAACGCTTTCAAGGCTAAAGTGATTATGTTGTTCCTAGACAGGTATGCTCCATCTTCGGCCGCATTGTCACTTACCACAAGGTGAAATGGCGGTCAAAGGCCTGCTAGTCTCTAGTTTTTAGTTAGAGGGCATTATGGTCATGAGGTAGGTTTCTAACTTTATAGTTTGACATGTCATCTGTCAGAGAATCGTGTTGTATGTGACAGACACAGGTACAGTCATTTGCAGAGATAACCGACTATTACCATACCATACATTTAGTGTATGCTAAGGGTTTCTGCAGCTGACTGAACGTCAGACGTCAGTTTATGTATTTATTCGTATAGCATTAATACCCGAGTCGCTAATTAAAACCTAGGTATCTAAATTCAATACGGCAGTAAACAATCCTAAATGGTCCACTTAACCCAGTGTTCTGAATAAAACAAATAAAATCTAATTTTTTATGTCAATCGGTAGAGAAACAGTCGTTGAAATCTTTTGTGATTGTGGAGTGCCACAAATTTTGCTGTTTGTGGCACTCTAGATGTTATGGACGACAGTTACACATCATGGCAATATTATCTTTTGTCGCAGTAGTAAGAATAAACACATTGGTCGGTAAAATAAAATTCTAATAAAGTATGACTTGTGTGTTTATTTTCTTTACCTAACATACACATGATTAATAAAAGTAAAGTCGGAACTGGAATTTTTTTATGCTTCAGGCTTTTGACGTCAATTATTTTTTGTGGTAAAATAAGTAAGTAAATAACAATACATTCTCATCACACTGTAAAATACTGTCTATACTTTTACATAATATGGAATATTCCAAGGTGGCTTCGAGTACTTAAATTAATAAAGTTCAGCGTGAAGTATGAAGACAATCAGGTGGTAAACGATCCTTGGACCTTGATTGAATGGCTCGGCTCGTGTCTAATGGTTTTTAATTTAGATATTAGGCACGGAAAATTCATTATTTTTAATATCATTGGTAACACCCAAAAGCTTAAGATTCCCAAAGGGCCTTAAAACGCTTAAAATGACCAAGTCAACTAATATGTGCTAAAGTACGTCAAAATAGGTTCCAATTTTCAAGTCTCATTCCAATGACAATTCCGTCCCGGGCGCTATGTACAGACGCCAGACGATCGATCTACTTTAACCAGTATAAAAGGCGCTAACAATGCTATGCGTGTGTATAGAGACACAAGCTCTTTTTATACTGGTTTTGGCTAGTTCGAAATACTGTTTTCCATTCTATACCTACGATGGATTAGATCCCCAAGTATAAAATGAATTAACAATACTTGGCGCATCTATGGAGACACTAGCTCATTTTATACTGGTTTTCGGTTGGTCGATATGCCGTTAATGTACCTGTGATAGATTAGAATCCCGACCAACGTAGCGAAGGAACAACTATTTATTTATTTATTCCATATACTCGTAACTATTGGTTGCTTTCTGCATCCTCTAGAAAAACTACCGCCCCAAAGCCTTTCTTACCGATGCGAAAGAAATAACACATCCCACAGCTATTTCGAGGCCTTATTCTACAGAAATGCAAACTGTAGCAGAACTATGGTGTAGGTAGCGACAAGGCCGACTACTCTGAGCGGCAGTGTCGCATCCACCATGACGGCACCGCATGCCGTCAGCTTGCAGAACGCGGCGTTGCTTAGCCGCGTAACGTTCTTGGCTAGCTGCCTGATGTTTGCTGCCGACAAAATAATAACAATCATCATCATCTGAGCGGTCCAATCTGGCCCCTGCCCCTTCTTGCTCTTTCTTCTTCACTTCGCCCAGTCTTCGGCATCCTTTAAGCCGTAAAGCCGTAAGCCGTTGGCTCTCGCATTAGACTCGGCGATGTCATCTTCTACCACCAAACAAAAGCTTCTAACTCAAAACACTAATTATATTTGAAACAAAATATAGAATATCATTTAAAAAGAAGCTATGCATTAAATATGTAATCCAAAGTAAGTATTAAATAGGGTTGTTACTTTTGACAGTTTCTACGTCGATATTTTAAAGAGATTATTTACATTATACTCGAACGGCAGTTGGTTAACGGCATGTCGGCGGCTGTCTTTACTGCAGTGACTGTATTCCAACGGCATTTGACGGAACACCGACGGCAAGGCTTCACGGTAACGGCAGCCATTGCAATAGCCAGCGCTTGCAATTTATCAATAGACTGTAAAATGTTGATTTCAGTGGCAAGGCGACGATAGCCGACGATATACCTGGACCCACGGACGTGAAAAATCCGGACGCCATGTACTAAAGAGAAGTGAAGCTTTCAGGGTACGACAATATCTTGACAGTTGATTTTCTTGTACTTGACCTACACACTCAGACTGATACATCAGGACCGACAATTCTCCGTCATTTTGTATGATTTCGTAACGCGCTGTCACGCCAGTGACAGTGTCAAAGCACGCACACGCATAAATGGGTGGCCATTTTTATGCTTCACTCTGATTTTAAAAGTATCCGTCTGCATTTTTTTAGGTCCGTGCCTTCGCCAATGTGCCGCCCTTGCATAAGCACGCTAACATAGAACTATTTCTACGATATATCTTTCTATTAATCTTACCAGGCACATCGGGGTAAGACTTGGCGATGACAACGTAGGTAGCCTCTTCAACTTTCTTGTAGAGATATACGAAACACCAACAGACTATCACTTCCACTGCTAAAGCTTTGGTCATCCAAATGACGATGCCGGTTGTGTGACTCACTAACTCAATTTTACTGACGGGGTTCTGGAAGATTTGAGAAGTTGAGAGAAATTACCAAGATTGCATTGTGAGAATTGGAGATAGTTTTGAATCTCAGAAAGACGTCCACAACACTTTTTTTTATTATTACTTTACTAGCCAGGCATTTGACCGCCACCTCACCTGGTGGTAAGTGACGATGCGGTCGATGATGGAGCATGCCTGTCTAGGAACAGCCTACTCACTCTAGCCTTGAAGGCATCCAGATTATATTAATCAGGGAACACACTCGCAGGCAACGCATTCCACTCCTTAGCCGTACGCATTATAAAAGTCGAGCCAAAGCGGCTCGTTCGGATAATAGTAGTAGATATTTTGCTATACACAGACCTAGTGTCGCTACCATGTCGATTTCAACCAAATAATGTCGTCAAAAATTTACCCAAAAAGTACCAAAAAATGAAGAAAGTGCCGCAAACAACTTATAAGTAAGTATCGAGTGCAACAAGCTACGAATCTGACAAACCTCTTTCGCCTCTTCCACATTCATACATCTTTGCATGCATTTCGAAATTTCTACTATAATATTATTGGCCAGCACTTTCAAATCTTGTTACTTTTTGTATCGGCACTTTGTCACTAGAACAATGTCAGTGAAAAGTAATAAATTATCCACACATCAACTTCTTTACTTGACTGAAATCGATGTGGTCACAAAATATATTGTGTATTTAGCCTGATACTCTACTCCAAGGATCCTGTTACTTTTCGGGTATACTATAACACTCGGGAATCACCGACGTTGGTTCAATAGTTTCGGAGGTTTTCTTTTATGTCATGCAGTGAGAAACGAGACTGCCCACCAGATGTTAAGCGGTAACTGTCGCCCATAACATATACGATTCATGTATTTAGGTTGCGGCATCAATAATGCAGAACCGCAGGTGCGTTGTCACTGTGAGGACTAAGATGAAACGTCTTGTGCCTTTAATTCCGCTAGCTACCATATGCTAGGTTTGTTGCTTGGCAGCAGAAATAGATAAGGCGATGGTATCACGACGGACGAAGAAAAGAAACTTATACGACGTTGAAACAAACAAAAGAAATCCTGCAACTTTATAGTAGTATATAGATTATACTTACGACGTTGTTGGTACTTGTCCATTTGATAAGAATTTGAACATACATTAAAGACTCCATAAATAATGTTGTAACATGCATTAGGATCTGCAACAAGGAATTGTTGATTTACATGTAATACAATTGGTAGGCTGAACGTAAGATCTTTCGGAAGATTCTGGGGCCAACAAAGGTAGAGAACGGCACGTGGAAGAGGATGAACGAGGAGATGGAGGAACTTAATATTCTGGGAGAATCGCGACCGGTCGGGCGACCCAGATATCGCTGGATGGATGAAATCCTAAAAAACATGCTGGGCATCCTCTTTTGGCTGGAGATGGCGCAGGATAGGAAGAGGTGGCGATCTCTGTAAGTAGGTAAGTAAGTATATAATAGGTAATACCGAAATCTGAAATAGCTGTTTTATTAAATCCAATGTTGATAGTATCGCTCCGAAGGATGACAAAAGCGTTTTTGCCAACGTCTCGCCTACTTCCGCATACTTCACAATTCGGATCCACTTCTTGATTTTTGTTCCAAGAAACGCTACAATTATTGCGCAGTATACAACTTCTAAGTCACATATAATTGTTAGCAACAACACTATACATCGCGTTGCTGGCCAACTGGGGTCCCAAACAAATTTCATACCAACCATACCTACATAACAGCAAACAGATATAAAACAAAGACAAAATGTGCATATCTTGAACTTTTTAAAGTCATGAATGCAGTATAGGTTTCTATTTATTTCTTGGAGAACAACTATAAGTTTGACATTGTTGTTGCGTTCTTTGATATTCAAAACAGTTATTATGAGAATAAATATAAAGAAAAGACTGTATATAACTGTGTACAATGCAACTACTTCCATTGAGTATTTTGCAGTAAGTTCACGTAAGGTAAAAATGCATAACAAAAAGTAAACTACAATTACTGCCAATGTCACAGCTACATCTTTTCCTGTAATAGGAAATACACAGTGACCACTTAACTTTAGCTTTCTGAAACAGAAACATGTTTGCAAAAATACTAGAGGTTTTAAAATGCTATGGAAATGTTTGTCAATGATATTTTTATTTAGGATGTTGACCATCTCTGTAATATCAGTATTTTGTGTGTGACTGCCGGTACAAGAAACAACAATGAAGTGCGGATATAATACCTTACCCTCCATTAAAGTAATGAGTAATATTGATTTGGTTTGAATGAATAATGATTATTGCAGACGGCACACCATTTTAAGTTAAGTAATACAGTGTCGTTGCTAGGAACACTGTATTCAATTGAATACAAATTGTTATACTAGGGCCTGTTGCTAGGGAAGACAATAAAAAAGAAACAACACTAACAACCAAAGTTTTATTTAAAATAAAAACAACTAAGATGTTGATGGCACGTAAGTATTCTGTTGGTCCGTACAAAGAATTTTAGGCGATTTCTTTCGTAGATTCCATGGCCCTTTTAGTTTCCAGCTCCCTCTTTTCTTTTTTCGTCAGAAGGTCATCGTAGATTTCTTCCAGGCTCCTCTGTTTGGTCTCAGGTACCACCAGGATGAAATATGCGGCAGCAGAGATGCAGACTACTCCGAAGAAGTAGAATGCCACATGGGGCCCTAGAGCTGTGGCCAAAGGCTTGAAGAACAGCATTTGGATGAAGTCGGTAAACGACGCTGATGCCATTGTTGTGGCCATCACTGTACCTCGGAACTGGGGAAGGACAAAATAAAGTATAAGAGAGTTTTAATAACTGCTTCATTAACAGGACTTATTTTCAAAAAGATTTTATGAGAAAACTAGCTTTTTACCGCTCGCGACTTCGTTCGTATAAAAATCGGTGTTTACGTCGTGTAAACAACACCTTTTGAAATTTCGGGTATCCTCTGTCTAGGTTAGCGAGTCCAACTCAAAAGTTGAAAGGTCCGAAAGCGTATCGAGTTCGATCTCTAATGACCTTTTTTGAGTTATGTACATTAGTTGAACACTAACCGATGCTCTTACAGTTAGGAAAAACATCAAAAAAACCTGCACATTCAGGCGACTGAATGTGTACTGATTCAATCTGGTCAGGTTCCCCTGTGAACAGGGACACGGAGATCAGATGGCAGGTGCTCTACTGTAACTACCTGATCTGCCAAATTCTGGATCAAGGCCGACTCTGGTCTCTCGCGTCATAGCACAACCGGGATATTAACGCCAAGATAATATGATGCTCAATAATTTCCAGTAAAACACACGGCAATCTACAGCAAGCGCTCACACTCCCATTTTCTTCAGGACTTTACTAAATTATTCAAAAGTTTCGTTGGTATATGTTAGCTAAATAATCATACCTTATAGGAGAACATCTCGCTTCCTACAATGACTGATACCGGTGCTAATCCAGCGGAGTCGCAGAATATGCAAAGACACAGAGTGACGATGGGCAGCCAGCCAGGCATCTCGTATCCTTGAGACCGCAGCATGAACCAGGTGGCTAGAGTGCACATGCTGCAGCCGGAAACCAGCGATGTCACGAAGAGAAGGGGCTGAAAGGGGAACCACAGTTTAGTTCGCATACTTTGTACAATACAAGAGAATACAAGAGAAACGCGCCAGAGCAGAATTTCTGTTTCTGAATTTCTGTCATTTGACTATCGTGAAATTACTTCTTATTTATTATAAGCATGCGTTTTTAGAGGAGGAGAACTTTAAATATAAATATAACAGAGAAAACATATTTAGTATAAGTGAAACTATCTGTATTGTACTGGGGATCAAGGACAAGTTATTTGGGCCTAATGGTCAGCTAATGCCAAATATGCACTAAATACCCTGTATGTGACTGTAGCTGCACCTGCAGTCTGTATGAGAATACGTATAAATATTGAAGATACAAACGAGGTTGTTTTTTATACCACTAAGGTGCTAAACAAACTTACGGCCTGCCTGATTGTAAGCAGTCACCGCAGCCTATGGCCGTTTGCATTACCAGGGGCACCACACACGCATTGGCGACTCCGTAAAAACCTTTTCACCCCTTTATTGAAGAACTCCATGTCGTACTCTCCAGGGTAAATCTCTCCAGGTAGTTCATTCCACAACCTTAGTGTGCGTGGGAGAAAGTTCCTTTAGAGTAAGGACGAATTCTTTGTCGGTGACGAGTGGTGCAATTATAGATTGAGCTGTAGGCATAATGTCAAACAGTTTTTGAAAATAAACACCGTTGTACAAGCGGTAGAACACACAAAGGGAAGCAATATGTGTGTCAGGATTGCAGCTTGTGGCACACGATAACCTCTGTCTAATATTTATTCCTTATTCTGTAGAGTATAATCAAAATATCTAAACTTTTTTACGGGGAAGACTAACAGACATCTACCCATGTTACAGCTAAAGAGTATTCAGGTGTACCTAGCAACTAAATTGCGGCGTAGTTACCTATTTGAAGGTTGTCAATTATCATTCCTTTTGTTGAACGATTAACTTGCTAAACAGATAGTGACTTCTCTGTTAGGTAATCATAAATATAAATTACGTAAACAAAGTAAATATTAGAATGTGGTTTCTGCAATTATAATATGAGATGCAAGATATCATAAGCCTTTGAAATTTTTTATGAAAGGTTTACCCATGAAATTGCCATTTTGTATGACAAATCCGATTACATTGAAACTTTATTTATTCATTTATTCATTTATTTATTTAACAGTTTATTGTGCACAGGAAATGTATAGCGAACTTTGTAAGTAAAGATAATATGACATTAAGCTACCAGGTGAGGGTAAAACTAACGATAAATAAAACGCAATATTTTCAAACCCCTATAATTCTTAACACAATACTTTTTGTCACATTTTAAAGGACTCACTTTTATTGAGAGAGAGAAAAATTTATTTGAGAAAAAAGACCGTGACTGACGAAAGAAAAAGACGACTGCCATCTTAAATATATGGGACATACAGATGATTGAACGAGTTTGTCTAAGATGACAATATAATTAATTATTATAAATATATTAATATTTATCAAGAAATTATCTTATTGATTTTACATTAAAATATTCATAAATTCGTATAAGAAAACACCCGTAATTCCATAAAGCTTTCAAAATTATATCTCATATTCAATTTAAGATATGTGACACTCGCTTGTGAATGGGAATTTCAATACCAGAACTATTTATTAGGCCCTTAACAGCCAATTAACTCACCTTCCTCCCAGCTTTCTCAACGACGCTCGAAGCCAACGCAGACCCTGCCACTTGAACTGCTCCCAACATCATGGCTTGTTGGTTTGGCGTCAGCACTAATCCGGTACCCTTTGATGCATTTGCGAATATGTCGCCAGCAAAGTTCAGGACAGGAATGGCACCACAGACTTCTCGAGCTAAGGCTGCCACCATAGCTATTCTGAAGGCTCTTGAAAGAATTTTGTCGGACACTGAAACGTACAGAGATCTAGTTAAAATAAATAACCCCTATCCTTTTCTTTCGTGGGTTTTAAGAATAACTACTCAAATATAAAAAAATATTCATCACAATCTTTTATTGCGCGGTATAGTACCTACTCAACAAGACCATTCCAAAGACCCCAAAAACGATGGGGTCTCTTATTGCCTATGAACACCTTCCGACTCCATCTTCAGACCAGTTCGTTGGTACCATATTAATGCATTGTCATCCAAGTTACATAGGTATACCAAATTTCAGCTTAATCGGATAACAACAAATGGTTGAAAAATTATTTGTTATCGTACAAATTACATACGAACAGTCCAAGTTAAATAAAGGCTTGTAAATATAAAAGAGAAATGCCTTTCAGTAACGTTGTTACTGTAATTTATGAGTAAGGCATTCCCCAAAATATATATCTATATAGTTGTTAAGTGCTACATTTATTTAAGTTTAATTTCTATTTGGTTGCAGTGCCGATACCGTCTTTAAGTACATAGAATTAAATGATATTACCTTATCGTACTTATCATACTCATTCATTGTAAAGTTCTAAAACCAATATAATTACGAGTACTAAATATAAATTTTCTCGGCTACTAGTTTGCAATATGATAAAAGAGTGTTAAATCTGCAAATATGTAATAATTATGAGTAAACACACCTATGACAATAAAAGTAAGACCTAATCATGCAATAATTAATGGCATAGATAACCAAATAATTAAATTCCAATTTAAATGCCGATAAGGTGAGTTGATACAAATAACGGGAAAAGCTCTGAAGAATACACAGACAAAGTGAAAGATAAAATAAGTAACGATGATGCCTATTTTGCGATCTACGGAGGTCTAAGGAGGTCTAGAAACTAATCGATAAAAACGCATCGATAAATTTTAATATGCGGAACAAACATAATAATATGGTGTAATAAACAATGAACATAAGGTCAAGTATCAATTGAACTGCACAATTGATTTCCAAGTGTGTGTATTCAAGTCCAATGGTACAGCTTGCACTGAGGCAGCAAATCCGTGCTGGATACGTCATCCACAGTAATTAATCATCTTGGCGTTACTGTATAGAGTCGTTTGTACATGGCGGCAATGGGATTCAAACCCGGTACCTCTCGCTTGCGAGTCGGATACCATTACCTATAGGCCACCGGTGCTCTATATCAGGAATGTTAACGATTTATTGCGTATAACTTCTTCTTAACGCTGTATGCGTGGCCGAATACTGGGCGAATAAAGTGTAAGTCAGAGTTCAGTCCATCGACTGGATAACAAGAAGACTTCTAAAAGACCATTTACAAAAGATAATAATAATGAATCAGGTCTTATGTAAACATTAAAATTTTATACATTCAGTCTGCATGCAGCCTTGCGAATATAGTGTCGTAAAATCTCAAGACAAATCGGCTACAGATATAATATTCTATTTCAGAAGTGTCGATACCACTACTCAAATAGAACTACTTTTGTTCTGTATTTATTCCTTCAGCTTTATTTATTTGAAACGTTGTAAACACGGATGTTTCATTCCTTGTATGCAAGTCCTTATACCCCGAGGTACTTCGTACAATTTTAGTACCTCTCGTAAAAATTTCCGATAGTAAAGCGACTGACTAGATACCGGAAACGTCTAGTGACACGTACCATTCATGCCATAATTGTCACGTCAAACGTCATCCACGGCACAAATGTAAACAAATATGGCACATCAAGCTCGTCAATATCAATATCATCTTGGACAATTAACTGTAAGAATTGTTTCTTTTACAAAAATTTCTCTACGGTTTATCTTAAAACCTTTTATCAATATAAACACATGGAAAAATTAAAATGATAAATGTTGGTGATTATTAGATCGTTTCAGGTGATTAATTGCTTACAAAACTGGAGCGTCGGTAGCCGAGCGGTTAGGGTATCCGACTTCCGATCCGTTAGGGTAAGCAAGAGGTACCGGGTTTGAATCCCGTTGCGGCCATGTACCAATGACTCTTTTCTGAGTTACGTACATTACTTGCATACAAACAGACGCTCTTACGGTGAGGGAAATCTTATGTATGTATGTATGTAAACTCTTTATTGCTTAATAAATACAGGAGCTACAAAAATAATTTTTCAAAGCAAAGGCGGGCATATCCCACAATGGCATTTCTTCCAGCCAACCTTAAACAATCTGAAAGGACATCCAAGAAGAGGTGGAGGCAATATTGAGGTTTTAAATTAAATTACTACTACTTAAATTATATTATCTACAACTAATTATTTGAACATTACCTAATGTTTAATTAAGTTGAAACTTCGTGATGAAACTTGCACATACAGACGACTGAATGTGTAGCATGACCATTGCCCACTCTGGTCAGCTTCCCCTGTTAGCCAAATCCTGGATCATGCACAACAGGGATATTGACACAAAAATGATGATGATACTTACACACTGCTTTGAGAACGAATTTGCTGCTTCCTTCATCGTTTTCTTGTTCTCTCCTTATCAGATCTAATTCTTTTTTGACGGCGGCATCGTCACGGCTTCGGCAGCGCAACCACGCCAGGACCTCAGTTGCTTTCTGGTAAAAAGATTTTGCATTATCCATTTTCCATTCCATTTCAGTTTTCATTCCATCTGATAGACCATTCCAATAGACTTAGTTAGCCGTCTCCTCATCGTCTCGCACTTTGTTCTTGCAAAGACCTGATGTTATTTAATTTAATGTTGACAAACTACTAGTATCCATCCGAATACGAAGCTTCGGGTTCCGTTCGGCCATCTTCGGTCAAAATACCACCTTCGGCTTCGACCCGAAACCCGGCCGAACTTTCGACGAAGGTTCCTAGCAAACGTCATCTTTAATAAACATTTTACATAATTTCGAAATAACATAATGTGTTAAACTATCGCGGTTGTTATTACACACTTTCAGGGTATTTTCCGGGTTTCCTACATACCCTTGAAATGTGTGATTTCGAAATGTTATTATGTTTGCCAAAAAATTGCAAGGTATATTTCTATCATCTCAACTCAACTTTAACTTCGAGAGATAATTTAAACTACTATTCTATAATATACAGTCAGAAAACCTTTAATATTAAAGTTTCAAAATGATTTATATTATTAATTGTGGCTTGTAGCCAATCCTGAACAGTATTTCTTAGAGAGCTTTGGCTTCGACGGTTGTGGTGATAGACGATTAATCGTCTTCGGCTTAGGCCAGAAGTTAACTTCAGTCGAACACTACAAACTCACCTCATGCTGTCCAGTCTTCACCAAGTAGGAAGGCGACTCCGGCACCACATAGAATACAATCATATGGAGTACAGGGACAGCCAGACATATCCACAGGATCGTGTAGTAGCCCAACAAATCACCGATCACGTATAGGAACAAGTTTCCCGTTGTGTGGAAGAGGATGACCTGAAAGAAGGTGATAGTGAAGTGACAATATTTTTGGTTAATTATGAATATCATTTTCTTTATTTTCTGTGTAATGCGCTTAATGCACCTGGCTAAATTCAGAAGCAATTTCCCTCACCGTAAGAACATCGGTTAGAATTCAACTAATGTACATAACTCAGAAAAGAGCCATTGGTACCTCTCGCTTACGAGTCGGATACTCAACAGCCACCGACGCTCTTAAATCGCCTCAGCACAATGTAATTAGCGCATAATACGCTAGGCAAATAGGCAAGCAGGCAATTTGATGGACAACAACAGAAACTTTACGCTTCTGCGTTTAGGTCAGATAAATTTTTATGTGTACAGTGTACCCCTCTACCTTAATCGGCCCAGTAGATTCAGAGAAAATTGGCTGCGACTGACGGAGAAACTGAAAAGTGGTCACCACTGCCTATAGACATTAGCAACACCAAGAGTATCGCCAATGCGTTGCCCACCTCTATAACACGTTGCAGTAGCAGCAAAAAGGCAAATGCCCCTCCACAGCCAAAGCCACGGTTCCCCAAATGCCCACTCCATGGCGCTTAAATGATCGTAAGAATAGCTACTTGCTGCGGTTGGCAAGAGCATTCAATTATTTATTTCTTGATGAGCGCTTTGACTTATTTTGTTGTAGCATACAACTAGTTCGAGGTATCATGGCTTTTTCTCCAAATGTGAAGTTAATTAAGTTTATCATTGAATTGTTTTCATATCATTTGTTTTATTATACACTTCGTTATACATTGTATTGTTAACCTTTCTCACTGATTTCCTATGTATCTTGTGAAATTTAATTGTGATGTCTCCTAATTGGATAATCAATGTTATGCTATTTAATATTTTCTTTGTTGCACGCTGTGAGATATTCAAACTAAACAAAATCCTATGAGTGTCCCGTTTTCGGACGTACGGACTACGAAACTCTGAAAGCGAAGTTTACGCGTATGAACTCGCGGTCAAAGCTTTAAAGCAAAGTCCAACTTACCAAAGTCCCGAGCACACCTCGCACGCTGTCCTCACTTATCTCTTTAGTATACAGCGGGCATGTGACGTAACACCCTGCCATGGGTATACCCACTAATATCCTGGCCACTATGAACGCCCATGGTTGCAGTGACGACAGCTTCATGATCCATGCACACTGATAAAATATGAGACATTTTAAATCGACATTGTTTTGAATTCGTACAACTATAGTTCATTCGCGATAAGAAAATAGTATCGTCATCGTTGTCCGCGGGGCTAGCCCCTCGACCAAGCGGGTCGCGACTTATGAGAAAGCCAAGTTCACAGTTAAGAGCAGAAAATATGATAATGAATACGGACCGTTTGGAATAAACAGCAAATACTAGACTGATTGTTAAGCAAAAGGAAAGGGAACAAAGGACTGCAATCCTTGACTTTGATATAATTTTGTTACTTAATATAAGCCCACAACAGTCCACTGCAGGACTTAGGGCCTCTCCCACGAAAAGGGAGGTTATTGCCATAATTTCCACACTTGGCAGGCGGGTTGGAGATCGCAGTATTGTAAATGTAACAATGGAAAACGCTGCTGCCCATTTTCGAGACTACGGAGACTCTATATCTTTTACCTCGAAAACATTTGTCGCCTTGTACGACACCCACGACTGTAAGGGGTTGGTGCTATTCTACTCTGCCGACACCACACGGCCACGACACCACACGGTCATTATACTACCATATTTTGTTACTTATTATCCATTAATCAGATTAATCTTTAATTGTTTGAATTTTTATATCACTGTGACACCTTTACTCGCTATTTTCTTAACGCGAATAGACTATCGTGTTATAATAAGCAAAATAGGTCTAGAATGTCAAATCATTGTGCTCTATGTATTCTGTTTAATATTTTCATTGAAACACATTTTGATATTCGTTTCCAAAATTAGTTGTAGAGTCTACTTACCCCTGTGGCGATAGATAGGAACATCACTGCTTTCTTCCTACCGATCTTGTCTCCCAAATACGCCATCATAAAATCAGCAGGAATACACGACATGTACGCCACCGCCGCCATCCATGATACCTACAGGTCACCGTGATTATTGTAAAAATAGGAAACGAAATATCGTACGGAAACCTGCACATTCAGGCTGTATGTGTAACCATAATCCAATCTGGTCAGGTTCCCCTGTTAACAGGGTCTTGGAGGTCAGATGGCAGTCGCTTTACTGTAATTACCTGATCTAATTCTGGATCTTGGTCAAGGCAGATCCCGGTTATTGACATTGAAGCTGATTATTTATGAATATATAAAAAAAAAAACAATAACTGTTCACTCATCGATGGACCGCTTTGCCTCCTGACTATACGAAGATGACAATCACATTTCGCAGGCGGTTTAGAGATAATAAAGGTTGAAAGAAAGCTATAGAAGGGCGAGGCGAGGGTATGTGGCGAGGGGCCAGACTCTTAAGCGAGAGGAAATAAGTTCGATCCCCACTGCCGCAATGTACTAACGACTTTTTTGAGTTATGTTGTTTGTAAAACGTAACTTTAGTTGAACGCCAACCAATGCTCTTACGGTGAGGGAAAACATTGTGAGGAAACCTGCACATTCAAGCGTCACACACATCCCAGCTAGTCGTCCAGCCCTTGAAAGAATGTACATAAAAGGCTACTTAAACTTTGTCTGAAAAACGTACGACCTCAACAGTAATTTACCTCGGTATCAGTAAGTGGTGTACCTCTAGGTGATTCTTCTGACTGTAGCAGCAATACCATTGGGGACATCCATCCAATCGTCATGCCGTATGCGAACACCGGTAGGTTTACTAAAAATTAAGACACAATTTGTTAATACACAATGTACATAACATTTATTAGCAAAATTGTAGAAGACTATGTATTGCAGTTACCATTGTATTTAACATTATTGTCAGTAGCAGCAGTTAGTTTATTAACTATAACAGTTATGTAAATAAAATAGGAAACTTTAGGTCTATTTAATTATCTAGTGCAATGTACTATGTAAACGGTAGTTTGTTTCTAACTAAATAAAAAAAAAAAAATATATGAAATTAACTATGACACGTAATTCTTTAGTCCCTAGTGGGGCACACAAAGGTTATCACCATCCATCATTACAGCCCATAACAGTCCACTGAAGGACTTAGGGCCTCTCGCACGAAAGGGGAGGCTATTGCCATAATCTTCACGCTAGGCAGGTGGGTTGGAGATGGCAGTGTTGTAAATTTAAAATAAAATACGCTGCTGCCTATTTTCCAGCCTACGAAGACTCTAGAAGTTTTGCCTCGACAACATTAGTCGCCTTGTACGACACCCACGAGTGCAAGTGGTTGGTGCTATTCTACTCTGCCGGATACCACATGGGTTCATAACGGGCACACAAACGGTGCACCTGATGGAAAATGGTCACTGTCGTCTAGGATATCTGCAAACTGTAGGAGCGGATGTGCTGCTCTTTGAGATAAAGACAATGTTACACAATGACACAGCACGCCAGGAAATATTTCCATGGGAATGATTTGTTTGAAATTATGTCCTCTGTTCGTCTTCGGACTTTGCATCAAGATTTGCCACACCAATTGAAAAAAATAGCTAACAAAAGTTTTAAAATAAAAGTCTATGTAATAAAGGTTTCATACAAAAATGTTCCAACTGCCCTTTATTGAGACTCTATTCTAGAAGTCTTCGTCAGTTTCTATCATTACAGCGAAAAATACTTACTCAGAATTGCACATAATATTTGAGTTATCTTGCTCCCTTCACTAAATAAAAAATAATACTTCTTCATTGCTTGTTTTTCTCTTAAAAATATATTAAAAAAATTTCGAAGATTTTATCAGTCACAAATATTTTTTATGCCTTTACTTGCATTTTCACAATTTTTTAATTACTATTTTAGTTTTCAGTCAATAATTTACTCATTAATTTACTTATTCATTATTAAAATTAATTTGTACACTAACACTATAGTTATTCTATCTTGAAGCCGTATTCAACGTACGGCATACATCGCTACACTGAGTTTTTATTACAAGACCATTTCATAATGCTTATTTGTATTGAGCTCAACGAACGTACGCTGAAATAAATACACCCAACCATACATACATAACGTCATGTCGTGCTTTATTAGGTAGCAACGCGTATCATTCGAAGTCACTAGTTTGAAATGCAATTTTGGTGTCCGGTCCTTGTTCTACCCAAGTACCCAGACGCATTGTGGTCCCGCGCTTTACTGGTCCCATAGGTTATATATAGGTTATATTAATATGATTTGTCATTTGTCATTTATTTATTGCTTCACATGATAATATAATAACATTAGATCTTAAAAATAGGTAAGTATCTCATGTGACCCTGTGAGGGCACTGCAAAATAATTAAAAATATAGAAAACAAAATTATCTTAACAATTAAATCTAGATTCCATTTTGCATAAATTATTACATGTTCATTAATTACAAATTAATTAATTAACCAATTAGCGATACGTCAAAAATGAGAATATGTCAATTATTTAAATAAAATTATGTTAAATTTCACCTTATCAAATTGAAGTACATGTCAATGATATAAGTTATATGTAATATATAATGATGATGATATAACTACAGTGCGACAATTATAGGTTTCCACATTTTTAATTAGACTAGGCTCAAGTCAGGCCCTATTTAGAGTATTGCTCTCATCTATGGGCGGGAGCCCCGGCATATCAGCTTGGTCCTTGTGGCTCGATCCAAAAGCGCGCTGCGAGAATTATCGATGATACCATGCTCACAAGTGGTAATGAGCCGCTGAGCCAGCGGAGGGGTTTCGCCTCCCTTTGTTTGTTCTACCGCTTGTAAAGGGTGTTTTTTTTAAGGGTATAGAACTTTGAAATTGAATAAAACAAAGATGTTCTTTTTAAATTGACATGAAATTAAGTTTATTCGATAGACAATTTTCTGGCATTATAATTTGAATATGACTTCTGGCATATGACCACCACGGCTGGCTCGGACGTAGTCTAATCTGGAGGTCCAGTTTTCGATTACTTTTTCCAACATTTGTGGCCGTATATCAGCAAGAACGCGGCGAATGTTGTCCTCCAAGTGTTCAATGGTTTCGGGCTTATCGGCGTAGACTAGCGATTTCACATATCCTCACAGAAAATAGTCAAGTGGCGTTAAATCGCACGATCTTGGAGGCCAATTCACGGGTCCGAAACGTGAAACTATGCGATCACCAAACGTTTCCTTCAATAAATTAATTGTGGCACGAGCTGTGTGGCATGTTGCCTCGTCTTGTTGAAACCACAGCTCCTGCACATCATAATTGTTCAATTTTTGAACGAAAAAGTCAGTAATCATGGCCCTATAGCGGTCACCATTGACTGTAACGTTCTGGCCAGCATCGTTTTTAAAGAAGTACGGACCAATTTTTCCACCAGCCCATATAGCACACCAAACAGTCAGTTTTTCTGGATGTAACGGTGCCACACAGCTCGTGCCACAATTAATTTATTGAAGGAAACGTTTGGTGATCGCATAGTTTCACGTTTCGGACCCGTGAATTAGCCTCCAAGATCGTGCGATTTAACGACACTTGACTATTTTCTGTGGGGATATGTGAAATTGCTAGTCTACGCCGATAAGCCCGAAACCATTGAACACTTGGAGGACAACATTCGCCGCGTTCTTGCCGCTATACGGCCACAAATGTTGGAAAAAGTAATCGAAAACTGGACCTCCAGATTAGACTACGTCCAAGCCAGCCGTGGTGGTCATATGCCAGAAGTCATATTTAAATAATAATGCCAGAAAATTGTCTATCGAATAAACTTAATTTCATGTCAATTTAAAAAGATCATCTTTGTTTTATTTAATTTCAAAGTTCTATACCTCTAAAAAAAACACCCTTTACAACGGTGTTTATTCTGAAGAACTGTTTGACATGATGCTTACAGCTACATTCTATCATCGCACCGCTCGCCACCGACAGGTAGTTCATCCTCACATCTTGGAGCCAAATTGGTCGCGAACTGTACGGTTAAAAGGAACTTTCTCCCACGCACACTAAGGTTGTGGAATGAACTTTCTGGAGAGGTTTTCCCTGGAGAGTACAAAAGGTTAAAAGGTTTTTACGGGGTCAGCAACGCGTGGGTGATGCCCGTGGTATTGCACACGTCCATAGGCTGCGGTGACTGTTTACCATCAGGCAGGCCGTAAGCTTGTTTGCCACCTTGGTGATATAAAAAAAAACTAGCCAGGCCGACCTCCATCTCACCTAGTGGTAAGTGACGATGCGGCCGAATATGAAGCATGCCTGTTTAGGAACAGTCTCTCCACTCGAACGCCTTGAAGGCGTCCAGATCATAATGCTCAGGGAACACACTCGCAAGCAACATTAGACTAAATCAGCAAATAATTTGTTCGTACAGAGTCTTACCATTCTCCAACCTCTTCCACTAACAGGAGTTTTTGGTGATTTACTGTGTATGGTGACTTTTTACGTCACTTTTTGTGACAGTCTTGTAGGTCGCTTATAGCCCAGAAAAGAGCCGCTGGTACGTTGTTGCTGGCTGATACCTGAATTTACACTGGTTATCCTTCAAAATGGAAACCAACAATATAAACGTTATTTTTTCCCTTACCCAGACGGACATCTCCGGCTTGACAGAGTCCTATCACAAAAGATTTACTGGTTTGATTTCATAGGAACCTTTCAGAAATGCCACTAAATAAATCCTATAATTTTTCCCCGTATTTTGTGTACCGTTTTTTTGTGTTAAATGTAATTGTATTGCAAATTATCACGTCGTGGGGTCCTTTGTAATAAATGTTTTCTTTCTTTCTTTCTTTCTATTATTATATTTCAGCTCGAGGTTCCTGATCCATTTTTACGAGTAGTAGTAACGCAACTCAAAGTTATCATTTTATATCATCTAGAAAGAGTATAGATAAAATATGTATTTCTAAAATTAACTTCTTTGCTTACCCCACGTAATCCCCGTCATAGTGCATTTGGATATAACACGGTGATTATTTTTGTAATGCTTCACAACTTTTCTATAAGTGTGATGACTATCGACAATATTCTATTATTGGATAGGACATCGAAGACGTGGTCCATCGTTATTGTCAAATACGTTAGACGATATCCCTGAACAACTCTAGTTTGCACTTGACATTACTGTGATGGCGCTTTTTCTGTGTAGGTAGTCAAAATAAAAATAAAATGATCATCTTGGCGTTAATGTCCTGTTTGTGCTCTCGCGCAAGAGGGCCTGAACCCCAGGCCATGCTTTAATTGCCCTTTGGCTCTGGCCTCGACCATGATCCAGAATTGGAAGTGGAGGGACTGCCATCTAAACTCCGTGATCCTGTTATAATACCAGGAGAACCTGACCAGATAAGATCATGGTTACATATTTAGTCGCCTGAATGTGCAGGTTTTATCACGATGTTTTCCCTCACCGTGAGAGCATCGTAAAATAATGTACATAACTCAGAAAAGAGTCATTGGTACGTGGCTGCAGTGGGAGTCGAACCAGATACCTCTCGCTTCATTCATTGGCCTTAAACATATATTTTAGATGATTTAAACAGCGGCATCGTTAGGGGTTTGCGTACGACACTTTCTCTGATGACTGTAGAGCCCAACACGGGAAAGACAGACTCGGCCACACAGTAAGCAGACATAAGAATGCGCCCTGGATGGTAAGGGATTGTTATATTAGCAGGTATTGTCGTGTATGGTCACACCGTCACCGATAGTCTTCCGCCAAACGGGGCGGTCGACAGCCAGGCTCTCCCAGCTATTCCAATTGATGTCAAAAGAGACCATATCTCGCTTTATGCCGTCCTTGAAGCGAAGCTTGGGGCGTCCCACCGGTCGCTTGGCATTTGCAATCGCCCCCAGAAGGGTTTGTCGAGGTAAACGGGAAGGTTCCATCCTGTGCACATACGCTCTCGCTTACAACTCGGACATCTTAACCGCTCGGCCACAGACGCTCCTAGTCGAAATTCAGGAGTCGCAGTTATTGTTAAAAGTATACATTGTCTTTTACTCACTCGCTAATAAGTACTTCTTACTACGCAGTAAAATAGCAATGAAAATAAACAAACACACTAAAACAAACTATGAATATTTGCTATGTATTTTTTGTAAGGAACTAACGATTTTAATGTACTATTATTTTGTTCTTCCTTTATTTATTTTTAGTTCTGTTATCCTGATATAATTGATTAAATACTACTACCCTGAGCTCTCTTGATTAATTTTTCTCTAATAGCTGAGTATGCGCTGTACTTTCACTTATGGCGCAATGCTGCTGTAGGCCTACTCTACTTATATGTGTAACCAAAGGATTGGTATTAAGAGGACGACTCCTTTTATAGACACAAACATTTCATTTTATTATCACGCGTTTTATTTCAAACAACAATAACGTAATTAATGTAAATTTTGACATAAAAGTAAAATACAAGTGCATTGCCACTTTAAGAATATTTTATGGTAGATAATTGAGTCAAGTCAAGTCAAATAATTTTTATTCAATTTAGGTTTACAAAACTCTTATGAACGTCATAAAACACAAAATTATGTTTACAAATAACATTTAGAAAAATAGGGCTGCGGGCCGTGGCAACATTGAGCCGGTGTGCCTTCCAGACATTATTAGTCCCAGCATTGGACTGACTGTCACTGTCTGTCACTGTCACCTTGACAGTTTGACTTACCGCCCGAATCAACGGTGCACGGTGCCGCGCCGCGTGCGTTGTTTTTGTGCACATATAACAAATATTATACGAACACGAAAAAAAACTATATATCAAAGGTGATAACTGTAAAACCTAATAATTAATGGCTAAATCACAACCATACGCATTTTCTAGTAGGTACACAGTGCATACCTGTGAATATGCAACAATTAAAGTAAACATAACCTAATTAACAGTGCATTCACATTTTAGCTCGTTTATGAAGAAATACATTAAGAGGAAATGAGTCTTGCAATGTATGAACATCTTTTACGTATGACTTGAAACTTCCGTAATAAATGATGGATAACATAATGGAATTTACGGTAAGGTAGTTTTCACGTTCTAAATTACATTACTATTACAATTATTATAAATACACGATTCAATGAATCAATTGATCTAATATTACAAATGTCAATAGTTTATTCACTTAAACAATACAATAAATAATATAAAAATGATTAAATCGAAATTACCTATGATTAAATGTCAAGATACTAATATAATTATGAATGTCAACATGTAAAATTAGAATTAAATTAATGAAAAAATAATGCTCATTTCAGGTTCAGGTTCAAACTATACCCAGGGATTTTTGTCTTCATTATAATCATTTATTTTGTAATATGCTTTCTTCAGTAATTCTTTCTTAATAAATGACTTAAACTCATTGAAAGGCAAACTCTGAACCTCCTCTGGTAACTTATTAAAGAAAGGAACACAGTGGCCAATGAAGCAGGATTTGACCTTGGACAGTCGGAAGCGCTCCACCGCCAGCCTGTTCCTGTGTCGAGTGTTATAACTGTGTTTGTCTGAGTTTTTGCAATAGGAATCAATGTTTTTGTAAGTGTGCATCAAATTATAATATATATACTGGGATGCCACAGTTAAAATACCTATATCTTTAAAAAGTTCTCTTAATGAGACTCGTGGACCCAAACTGTAAATGGACCTGATGGCCCGCTTTTGTAACACAAATATATCTTGAATCTCTGCTGCAGCACCCCACAACATTAGACCATAGGACATAATGCTATGGAAGTAGCTAAAATACACAGTTCTGGCTATTTCAATATTTGTAAGGCTCTTTATTCTTTTTATGGCATAGATAGCGGAACTTAATCTTTTGCCCAACGCAGCCAACTGAGTCTTCCATTGTAATTTTCTGTCCAATGATATTCCTAGAAATAAAGTGGATTCAGAAAATGACAGTTTATTTTTGTCAAGAAAAAGGTTGATTTTACCAGTAACTACATTGGGCATCTGGAAAAGTACGCATTTAGTTTTATTTGGATTTAAGTATAAGTTATTGATTTGAAACCATTTGTGCAGTTGCGAGAGAGTACCATTTACATCGTCAAAGTTTGTTTTATTTCTATCAACCTTAAATAGTAGAGAAGTGTCATCTGCAAAAAGTACTATCTCGCAGTGCTTACTGATAAAGTATGGTAAATCATTTATATAAACGAGGAACAGGAAAGGTCCTAAAATTGAGCCTTGCGGAACGCCCATAGCAACAGGACAGCCACCAGAGGTAGATTCATTAATTTTTACCTTTTGAGTTCTGTTGTTTAGGTATGACGTTAAGAGTGATAAAGCATTACCAGTTATACCGTAATGCGTTAACTTTTTTAAAATTATACTGTGACTGACACAATCGAAGGCTTTGGAAAGGTCACAAAAAATGCCAATGGCATTTTGTGACCTCTCCCAGGCGTCGTAAATATGTTTAAGCAATTCAATGCCAGCATCAATTGTGGATCTACCCTTTGTGAAGCCAAATTGATTTTTGTGAAACAGTCCATGTTCTGTAAAATGTGCTAACAATTGTTGTAAAATAAGTTTTTCAAAAATTTTGCTTAGCACTGGTAAAACTGAAATGGGTCTAAAATTGGAAGGGTTTTGTCTTCCACCATTTTTGAAAAGAGGGACTATTTTGCTAATCTTCATAAGATCAGGAAAAATCCCTTTGTCTATACTATTATTAAAAATATCAGCGAGTTGAGGAGCTATGTCTTTTATAATGCTTTTAATAATATAGACTGACATACCCCATATATCCTCAGTTTGTTTTAAATTGAGAGAGTTGAATGATTTAAGAATATCAACATAACCGATGTGCCTAAACTTGAAATTTATCATACACGCAGGGAGACTTTGTTTAAGAACTTGCTCCGCTAAATCAGCAGACGAGTTCAGATTTTGAGTGGTGTTTATGGCAATCTTGGAAAAGTACTCATTAAAAGTGTTTGCTATCTCATGGTCATTTCTGATGGTTTTGTTATTAACTTGTAATTCAAAGTTACGATCATGATTATTATTACCCTTGCCTGTTTCGTGGTTTATAATTTGCCAGACAGCTTTAACTTTGTTATTAGCTTTGTTAATTTTGGATTTTATAAAATTGGCCTTCGCATTATGGCAAACACTTTTAAATATTTTGGAATACTTCCTAACATAATTTGCAAATGTGTCGGACTTATTATAGGTTTTCATATTGTACGGCTCATATAGTCTTAATCTACTTTTGTAAATTCCCGTAGTGGCCCAATCACCGATTTTAAGTTTACCGTTTTTTTTAAATGTTTTGATTTTGAAAACATTATCAAATTCTGTCTTAATGTCACTGAACAGGGCATTATAATGGTCATTCGGTTCAGTAGTTATTGGATGTTTTAAGTAAATCTGTTTAGCCACATTGTTTGAAAATGAATTTAAACGTTGTTTAGTAACTGGTCGACATTTCATTATTGTGGGTTTGGATGGTATTTGTTCCTGCATCTCGATACCAATACCATAATGATCTGATCCAAGGCAATTCAAAACAAACTTATTGGAGATCTCACAATTACAGAACACGTTATCCAGACACGTGGCCGATGACTCAGTGACTCTTGTGGGTTCACTAAATATTTTATTAAGATTGAACGAATTAAACAAAGATATTAGCCTTACACATCGACTAGAATCATCCAACATGTTCACATTAAAATCCCCACAAACTACAATGGATTTACTACCACTTGTTATTTTTATTAGCGCCTCCTCCATAAACTCTTCAAATACCTCATAGTCCCCTGAAGGGGGCCTGTAAACGCACAGGATTGTATAAAGTGGCAGTTCTACACAGGATATTTCAATTATTTGTTCCACAGATAAATTAGCTATTTCTTTACGTTCCTTATATTTTAGACAATTTTTTAATAAAATAAGTGAACCTCCATGGATTGCGTTTTCCCTCGTGTACTTGCTAGCAATAATGTAGTCGTTGAAATTGGGAATTAATGACAAGTTTGTGAGCCAATGCTCAGTAATGCACATTATTTTAATATTACTATCATCTAAAAATAAACTTAATTCTAATTCTTTGCTAGCTAAACCTTGAATATTCTGGTTAACTAAGTTAAAATTATTTTGTTTTAATTGAATGCAAGGTTTAGCTATTGTCCTACATGTTAGTTTAAAATTGAATCTGTAAATGAATTGGTACTTGTTGTACAGTGTGAATTGTTAGTAGAATTATCAGATATGTCAATAGAGTTATAAGATCTGTTAATAGAATTGTAAGAAATGTCAGATTTTAAAATATTAAAAGATAGAAAACTAGCAAAGTTTAGTTTTTCCTTATTAGGAATATACAAATAATGTCCACAATATACTGCATGTCTTACAAATTTATTAATGTCAGAGAGCGATATTTTGTCGCTACGACTCGTCAGTTTGTGGAGTAAGTTATTTATATAAATTATTTTATTATATCGGTTATATCTAAAGGAGCTAGAATAAGGTAATGTACAAATTAATATTTTGCCTACACTTTGTATGCAACTTAAAACGCCAATTATACCAATTAAATCATGTCTTGTGTAAAATAAGCTATCCCCCAATGCCACAATTAAAGTGTCAGTACTATTAAAGTTGTATTTGTTTATTTTTGCAGTTAAAGTTGATGGTGATATGCCTGGGTAGCAAAAATTTACTACTTCATTATTGGCATACTTAGCCACCATTGGCCCCAGGTTACGGCCCAACATATCACTGAAGATAATGGTTTTACCACGCACAGTGGGCTTATAACTGGCAGTACAAGGCGCAGAGAGGCGCATAGATGTCGGTGGCACGGGCGGCTCTACCGCCGCGCACTCGCTCGCCAAATTATTATTATTAAGTACCGAGGTGTCCACTGGGGTGCAGTCGCAGTTGATACAAACTTGCCTTGCACAGAGCGAGTTGAATTTCTCCTCATTATACTTAATGTCGTTTAATAACTGGGACATAGATTCAGAATAATCACTTATAATTTTTTGAGACATGCTGTACTGGTATAGAGTATCCTGTAACTCAGTTTCTAGGCAGCTGAGCTTCAATTGCAAAGAAGTTATATCCTTTTTGTACCTACCCTGGTTTTCACAAATAATTTTAGCACAATTTCGCAGTTCATTATTTGTAATAGAAACGGTTTTTTTAAATTTCAAATTGTTGCGTATAAGCCTTTTAAAGTTAACATTATTTTTATTATTACAACAGGTTTTACGCCTTTTTCGTAGTTTTTTTGTGGTGATATTATTTTTTGATATCTCAACATTACAATTACTTAAAATTAACTCATCATATAATGACTGCGTTTTTGATGCTTCGATTTGAAATTTTTCTGTTTCGTACTGCTCTATAGTACGGTGTGCACTTTGTAGCTCATGCTCGAGTACCGCGATGCGGTCGAGCGTAGCCATGTGGTGGTCGCTGCACTCCTGGAAGGACTCCAACATGGCTTGCAGCTCGTCGCGCTGCCCCCGCATGTCCTCGAGCTGTATGTCGAGCTCAGCGAGCTGCTCCTTTAAGTTCTGGTTTTTATTGTTTATTTTCAAAATTTCGGCCTCGCTGTCCTCTCTTTCATTTAGTAACTTTTGTATTTTCTCTCTAGAGAATTTTAAGTCGCGAAGTGATTCCTTTAATTGGTCTTCGATCTTTATAGTATACATTCTACGTGTAGTCGTTATTTATTATAAAAAAAAAATGTCAAATAAAAAAAAATATATGTCCTACACGGGATTCGAACTCTCGACTTTACGAAAGAGTTTTGCTGCGTAAGTAACGCTCTAGCGTACTGCGTTACGATGACTCTTACATAGAGTGTTAAAAATGGCTATGCCTTTATAAGTCTTCAAATCCGAGGGTAATATGGTAACACACTCTAACACTTTGTCTTTGTTTCCCCTTTTGCACTTTTATCAATTAAAATAAGTTTGTTTATAAATGTATGTTAATTTATTCACTTGTTTCTGTTATACTTTTTAATTATTTCACTCTTGCACCACTGTTAATAACGTTGTTTATGTTCATATATATCTATAATTATTAATCAAGGGACAATCACTTAGTATTCATAATTCGATGTATATACATAATTTCAATATAAGATAACACTTGTACAAATTTATCAACGTTTGGATTACTTATATTGAATTAAAAAAAGAAAACGGAGTATATGGCCAGCTGCGGCGCAGATCCCTACACCATCCGTATAGGTAACGATTAACGAAGCTGACAATATAACAGATAAATCCAGGATACCTAGGATCCCTGATGCACGAGTCCGGCGATATCGGCCACGATGTCAAGTCCCGAATCTCTGCAGCTTGGGCCAAATGGCGGGAACTCACGGCAGTCATATGTGACCCTATAATCCCTGTCAAGCTCAAAAGGCTTATAAGTATAAGGCGATATAAGTGTATAATTAAACCTGTGATGCTCTATGGATGCGTGACATGGCCAGCGCTGACAAAACACGTTCGCGAACTCCAAGCCAACTGCGCTGGATGTGCGGAGTTCCACGTCTCGATCAAGTACGCAATGAATACATCCGTGGCAGTCTTGGCGTGAGAGATATCGCCGACAAGATCGAGAAGGCTCGCCTGCGCTGGTTTGGTCACGTGTTACGTAAACCTCAGGGATAAGTGGGAAATAGGTGCCTGAACCTGCCGGTATCAGAAAAGAGGCCTGTGGGGTACCCAAGAAGCGATGGGTTGACATCGCTGAGTCGGATGCGAGAGCCAACAGTTTATGACGCGAGGATATCGAAGACCGGGCGAAGTGGAGAATAATAGGTGGGAAAGCGGACCCTCGCAGAGGCCGGGATAAGATCTAGGACGATGACGATGATGATGATGATGAATTGAATTAACTGAAAAAAAAAACGGGCCTTTAGCTGTTTTTTAGGCCTCAAGATAATATTATATTTACACCCAGGATTATTTTAAAAACGCCATAATCACTTTCACAATTCCTTTTTACACAATCACTATTTACTGTTAAAAGGAAACCTGATAATACAACTTTGAATTGCAATAAAAACATTATAAACGGATTGTGATAGATAAATTCTTTATTGCTCACACAAGAATAATTACATAAAAAAATCCAACAAAAACCATAACAATTTTTTAATAGTTACGGGTAATGGCGGCCATATCACTGCAAGCGTTCTCTACCAGGCAACCTTTGTCTAAGGAACCACTTAATACACAGGCAAGTCTACAACACGAACTTACACCTAATCTTCTACTAAAAAAAATCTTTACTTTAATTTTCTTACATTATGACAACAGTAATTAGCGTTATGTTAATTATTTACAATTAAAGCAAAATAAATAAAACTACTTATCGGAACAACAACAAAAAAAATTACTTTACTTAATATTACAGTTTTTGAAGGCATTGTCTGGAGACAGAGACCCGACTCCCTCACCAGCAGCCAGAAGGTGAGCGCGCTATGTAAAGTTGGTCGATGCGTTTTTTTTATATCATGCGCAAATGCCCCTCCACTGCCAAAGCCACGGTTCCCCAAATCCCCACCCCATGGAGCACTGGAGACCTTACTCACCGGCAGAAACACAATACTATTTAAAAGAGTATTGTTTAGCTGCGGAATTCTGTAAGGTACTTACCCAATCGGGCGGCTCCAATTCTAACGGGATGCCCCGCTATGCCCTACGTCTCTTAAACGCGTTTATTTATTTATTCGTATAGCATTAATAGCCGAGTCGCTAATTAGCAACGACTCGGTGATCCTACTGTGAGGTTGCTTTAACAACAGGTACAGTCGATGCGTTAAAAGTAAGTTTCACGCCAACCTACATAGCGGCTCGTCTCGTAGCCCTACATAGCGGCTCGTCTCGTAGCCGCTGCGAAGAAGAATTAGAGGGCTCTACCTCCAGGCAAGCCAACTGCCACTGCCGTTTTTGGCCTCAGTAGAAAATGCCGATAGAAAGGTCTATTATTTAGACAATAATTTATTAACTATAATTAGAGCTATTTACCGAGGAACGCTGACAGGGCGACCCTCTGGACTTTGCGAACGCCCAGACCTCCATAGCGAATATAATACAGAAGTTCTAATTAATTCATTTAACAAAATTAATACAAACAGTAATTATTCACTTCTTGTGTTGTATATGAAGTACTCGCCACAGGGGCACATTCTCTCAGGCTATATCAAAAATATCAGGTGGTAGGACTCTGTCAAGCCTGAGGAGTCCGTCTACGTAAGTGCCACTATCTTATTAGAAAGATAAGTCCTCATAGTGACAACGCTGTTTGTTGCCTACAACCCAAATGCATGAATTAATCGTAAGAGTTATGAGAGACAGTTACCACTTATCATTATAGGTGATTGCTCGATTCAAAACGCATAGTTCAAAAAAAAAATCTCGCCCCATCTCGGGCACATCCACTGAGTAAATCCGTGTCACAGTTCGTTTTTACGACGTGTTTCGCAAGGTGTTTCAAAACAGGTAAAAATATGACTTCTAAGCCATTTGTTTGTAAGTCTCTACAGTTGTGATATTTTCAACTTCTCTTTTCTCCTTCTTCGTCATCAAGTCGCTGTATATTTCTTCAAGACTTCTCTGCTTGGTCTCAGGCATGACTAAGATGAAATAAATTGCGGCAACGAGACAAACGATGCCAAAGAAGTAGAAGGCAACGTGAGGTCCGGTGGCTGTCGTCAATTTCTTGAAGAATAGCATTTGAATGAAGTCGACGAAAGATGCTGTGGACATAGTTGTGGCCATCACTGTCCCTCGGTACTGGAAAGACAAGAGATACAAGAACATGAGAAGACTGACTCGCATAATTATGTATAATTCTTAAGCCGGTACTGAGGAGACTTGAAGTGTTTTGACAAAGGTTCGAAAGGTTTGAATAGAGAGGTTCTGAAAAATTTGTAAGGGATAATTAGAGTTGGTATTATGATACTCGTATATGAAAAATCGTGGTGTCAGAAGCGTTTGTGGCCTAATGACGAGCGAGTCGATCTCGAAAGCAAGATGTACCGATTTTAATCTCCAGTGCACCCATGTTCTATTGAATAACGCGAATAGTAATGTAGCTATAGGGGTACCACGACTTCAGGTTACTTTGACAGATTGCGGAAAAATGAGTATACTAAATTTAATTTACTGACAATAATAAATCATATAGAGGAAATATAACTTGACGCTATTGAGTAGTCTATATACCTTAATAAGTTGCTTTCGTTATTGTATCATTTAAAATTAGTCGGTTTATTCTGTCTAAGTGTGGTGACAATGTCTACTACATCAAATATTGACTTATTTGACAAGAATCATAGCCCCATGAAGAAATTTTTCCGAAACGTCTTTGTTCTAATTTTACAATCGTGACATCTCAGTTTCTTTTACGTCACGTTCTTTCTTGTCTATATCCCATTGTGGCGACATTCGAATTCTGTCACAGAATACTACATGCTTCCGGTGTTGCTACATAAAACGCAGAACTAGCGCCACCATTGACAGATCAAATCTGTCTCTGGTCAAGCTTTAACATTGCATTCGTTTATACTGGTTTTAGATAGTTTGAGATTCTGCCTTTGAATTGAAGACTCACCGATACTCTTAAGGTGAGAGAAAACACTGTGAGAAAACGCTCATTCAGGTGACTGCATGTGTACCTACGATCTTGTAACCATGAACTTTTATTAACAAGGTCACGGAGATCAGATGGTAGAAGCTCTACTGTTATTACCTGATCTGCCAAATTCAGAATCATGTTAAAGATGGACCTCGGTCCCCACAATCGGGATATTGAAGCCAAGACGACTATTTACTGTTCTAATTAAAGTTACCGAAAAAATACCATAGGTAGATCAACCATAGAATAAAGTCGAAGGAAATTAAATATATTTAAAAAAATCCACATACCTTAAAGGAGAACATCTCGCTTCCGACGACGACCGAGATCGGTGCCAAGCCAGCGGAGTCGCAGAAGATGCAGAGGCAAAGAGTCGCGATGGGCAGCCAGGTAGGTAGGACATGTCCAAAAGAACGCAACATAAACCAGGTGGCTAGAATGCACATACTGGTGCCAGAAACCAGCGATGTTATGAAGAGGAGGGGCTGAAAGAAATATTGCAGTGATTTTTTAAACAATTACAGAGGATGAATATGGGGAATGCTCCGAAGAACTGTTCAACTTGGTGCTGCCGTCACTTTGGTCCCTCCAACGATGGGACAGATTTGATTCACATCATCTAGATGTCTGGCATCCAAGTAACGTACGAGAATAGCGAGCCTTTTTACCGCGCACGTGCAAGATGAGAAATGAGCTCCCTCCCGAAGTCTTTCACTTGCACTATAACATTTCTTCAAAATATATGTCAACAGCTTCCTTATCTTGCAGATGTCCTGTCGCGTTCAATCAGATGGATCGTTTGTTTGTGTGCCTTCCTAGGTAATAATAAAAGGAATAGCGAAAAAGACCAGAGAATGTCGAGTACTTGGAGATTTTTACGTCCAGTATAGTACTACAAATGTCTGAATGTGATGATGAAAGATGTGGGAGAAAAGAGGACGATTAAGGAATATAATTTGAGAGTCTAGAATAAAATCTGATGTTTCCTTTGGACTATGACATGGGGAGGTGTTCATTTTAACAAAAATCGAAAACCTTTTTTGGATTCATAATATATGATTGGATAGGAAGTATGAACAATCCGTTCATATAATCAAGATCTAAAACTTTAAACATTAGACTTTGTCACTTGAGAATATTTCTTCTTGTAAGAAGAACAAATAGTTTATTGATAAAATAATTTACATTTATAATAACAATATACACTAATACCTACATCTAAAATACCAAAAATATATAAAATATATATAATATATATAATAAATATAAATATGTAAGAAGAATATTTTTGAATCCTCTTGTGAACATGAATTATACTACAAAAGTATGACGCAACTTACCTTCCGTCCAGCTTTTTCAACTATACTCGACGCCAAAGCTGATCCTGCAACTTGTACTGCTCCCAACATCATGGCTTGCTCGTTCGGTGTCAGCACCAACCCAGTGCCTTTTGATGCGTTGGAGAAAATATCACCAGCGAAGTTTATGACTGGAATAGCTCCACAGACTTCGCGGGCTAAAGCTGCCACCATTGCTATCCTGAAGGCTCTAGACAGGATTTTATCGGACACTGTAACGTAAAGAAGTTTTTTATTATTTTTTATGTGGTTCAGCAGGTAAACAGGTGATCGGGTCTCCTGATGGAAAGTGATCACCGCCGCTGAAGGATATCAGCAATACAAATATTGCGTATTTTATAAAAAAAACTCGTTTTTCGAAGAAAAAAAGAGAATTTTAGATTTACTTTAAATTAAGTAATGTTGACACCTGATTCATGATCTAGGCCTCCTAGAACCTCGAATTCTTCACAATCCATATCTATCTCCTTCTATTCTTTGAAATAAAGTGCTGCCAGCTGTAAAACTTATTCCCAGTCTAACCTCTTGGGCCTATCAGTGATTTTACATAACAATGATGATAATTTATGTTTGTTTCTTGCTTTCATTAACTGGATATTTAGCTGGAGTTTTTTCCACCAAGATAACCGGTTATCAAATATAGTTATCTACATAGAAAAAATACATTTGTGTTGTATGCTTTTCTTTATTTTTAAACCCCGACGAACAAAAGTGGGTTGTTGAAAGTTTAACATGTGTATCTGTTGATCTGTGTATCCGTGTATCTGTCTGTGGCATCGTAGCTCTTAAACGGATGGACCGATTTGGATGCATTTTTTTTATTTGAAAGCTAGTTTAATCTTGATGGTTCTCCATCATAATCGGTTCAGTAGTATAGAAAATGTTTGAGTATATGTTAACTTAGTCGGGGGTTGTTTGACTTTTCCTATTGGTTAGGTTATATGTGTGTTATTTTGTTGTAATGTGGCTTGCCAAGCAACAATACTAGTATTGTTGTGCTCCGGTTTGAAGGATAAGGTATCCGGTATACAGGCAGTGTAGTGTGTATTACAGGTATGAGACATTTTATCTTAGTCCTCACAGTGACAAAGAACCAGCGGTTTTGCATTTTTGTTGCCTACAACCGAAATGCACGAATCAAAATTTTATTAGCGACAGTTACCACTTCTGATGTATTGCCCTGTAATATGTAATAGCGTTTATCTTTCACGGTATATCAGAATAACAGGATCCGTAACTCGTGTCATGACTCTTTTACCGTTTTTTAAGCAAATAATTGTTTGACTATCTATGTTTAATGTTGTGTTTAGATTCAGTATTACTTTGCGATATGAACTGCTTCTGTATTTATCTACTTTTTCTAGCTCCAACTGATACGAATCTGAGAGCGACAATGTCAATACCAAATTTTCCTTACTATAATTTTGGTTAATTAATAGTAGTAGCTATTACCAAGTGTTTGCAGAATGATAAATTTTATTAAGGGTGAATTTGTACTGGATTATAAGACTTAATTTTTACATAAGCATAATATGTGTGTGTAATATTTGTATAGCGGCTCTGATCTAGTGGTAGCGTGCTTGCGAGACCGACAACCAAGGTTAAGGAATGCTCGTCAGCTGTGAGCTGAATGCGTGACCGTTTCATATTTTGAGGCTAGTCGAAATTAAGCACCGCAATGTTCTCGCCACTCTTGTAACCGTTGCCTAAGCGAGGTTGATCAAGGTCTTCAGCTAGGGACCCGGAGACTGGTTGAACAGTTTAGAGCCTCTTGACGAAATGTTATTTTAATATTTCTGTACACAGATACAGCGCTCTGATTTTAATCCTCCTTATCTGTTTCTGCCGCCAAGCAACAACACTGATATTATTGTGTTCCGGTTTGAAGGATAAGAAAGCCAGCGCAATTACAGGCATGAGGCATTTCATTTTAGTCCTCACAGCGACAATGCACCTGCAGTTCTGCATTTTTGTTGCCTGCAATCTAAATGTGTGAATCGTAGATGTTATGGGCGACAGTTACCGCTTACCAGGTGGGCTGTCTGCTCGTTGGTCACGATATAAAAAAACTTACACACAGCTTTAAGCACGAATTGGCTGCCCCCTTCATCATGTTCTTGCTCCTTCTTTATCAGGTCCAGCTCTCTCTTCACTAAAGCATCGTCCGGGCTTCGACAGCGCAACCACGCCAGGACTTTCGTAGCTCTCTGTAATCACAAGTAATTTCCTAATGTAAATAAATTTAAGTAAGTATTATTTTTGTGTATAATTCAAAAGGGCTTACCCAAGAAGCGGTGGATTGACATCGCTGAGTCAGATACGAGAGCAAACGGCTTATGGCGCGAGAATACAGAGAAGTGGAGAATGGCAAAGGCCGGGATAAGGGCTAAGACTATGATGATGATGATGATTTAGCCGACCGACGAAGACCGAGATCTTCGTCGGTCGTTAATGAGTGATTTTCTTACAGCTAGTTTTAAAAATAGAAAATGTAGTTCGACGAGCCTCGCTAGATAGTGTTGCTTACGTTGGATTCTCAAGTATTGAAATGGTTTTAAAATGCATAAAATTATGCATTTGGGAAAATAATTACACAGAAATATGAACAGGATAATTTAAATTTTGAATTTGTTAGAGACATTTAGGTATTCAGCCATCATTTCGTTGTGTCCCGGAGCCCGACAAAAATTTAAAAAGTAAAAGTGTTGCATAATGATTAAAAAGTTTTTTTTCGATACATACAATGAAAATAGAATGGGAAATGTAATTTTTTTAAATTTTATAGACTGGCGTGAAAAAGTGTACACTTCAACAACTGTTTTCGAATATGTAATTGGAACATTACGTTAAGTGTAGAAAAAAAAATCAATGGTCTCGATTTGATTCATTTTTGAGAATCGTGTCTCATCAACGACATCTAAGGCATTTGAATATTAAACAAAACAAAAACAGCCTATTCTAAGGCATTTGAATATTAAAATAAGTCTGCATTACATACCTCTTGCTGTCCAGTCTTCACCAAGTAAGAAGGTGACTCAGGCACCACCCAGAACACAAGCATATGAAATACTGGGACCGTTAAACAAATCCACAGGATCGTGTAGTAACTCAAAAAATCACCTATCACATATAGAAATAAGTTTCCAGTTGTGTGGAATAGGATTACCTGAAAGAAAAAACAGTGTGGGTCACACAATAGTAATGCGATAAAATAGATTTCATCCACACGATCTAGATCCTGATGAATCCTGGCATTTAACTAACTTACGGGCATCACGAGTCTTTTTAACAACGCACTTGTAATTTTTTTTTATATCATACGATAGGCAAACAGGCAAGCGGGCCACCTGATGGGAAGTAGTCACCACTTCCTATAGACATTAGCAACACTAAGAGTATCGCCAATGCGTTACCCACCTCTATAACACGTTGCTCTGGCAGCAAAAAGGCAAAAGCCACTTCACTGCCAAAGCCACGGTTCCCCAAATCCCCACCCCATGAAGCACTGGAAACCTTACTCACCGGCAGAAACACAATACTATTTAAAAGAGTATTATTTAGCTGCGATATTCTGTAAAATGTGAAATAAGCTTACTCCCGAAGTCTTTCCTCTGCACTACAACATGGGGATCTTCAAAAGGCATGCCTAAAGGTACCTCAAAGGCCGGCACCTCATCCACTGCCCGTAGGTTGCAGATGTCCTGGATGACGGTAGCCACTTTCCATCAGGTGGACCGTCCATCCGTGTCCCACTCTTGGCAATAAAAAAAAATACCTGATTGAACCAAATGTTAGGCGACCAAGAAAAGGCATGGCAAATTTTTTTTTTTTTTTAACGCAGGGATTGCATTACGCACGATACCCTCCGTTGGGGGACGAAGGGCCTGTGTGGGACTCCCGGTATTGGCCGGTCTACCCACTAAACCCCGCGGCGCTCCTACGACGTCTGAATGGAGGTGTCATGAGAGCAGCCGAAGCCTTGTCATCCACAACACCTCCGACGACCGCCCGCCTTACGCGGCAGGTCCGCCATGCCCCCCGCAAGGGGGACGGATGGGAATAGCCGGAAGCGCCGGACTATTCCGATCCAGCGCAGGTGGAGGCCTGTGCAATGCAGGCGGAGATGCCCCCGCACCTCTGGCCCGCTGGCCACCACCGGGAGCGAGAACAGAACGGTCGTACATCCGTCTTCTCACTGCTCTTCTGCGTCTGCGGAGCGGTGGAGCGAGAGGGTCCTCCTCCCTCTCTCGCTCCGCTGCCTCTTTCTGCGAGATTATGTCCTCGCAGAATGTGGCCATGGCTCCCCAGGCCCTTTCACTTCCCAGCATAGCTTTGATTACGCTTGGAAGCGCAAGGTCCGGACCTACAACCGCATTCAGAACACGGCGCTGCTCCTCCCAGCCAGTACAGGCCACGAGGGTATGTTGCGCTGTGTCCTCCGTCGCGTTACATTTGTGGCACGACGGGTCTTCCTCTCTCCCGATTCGGTGCAGGTACGATCCGAAACAACCGTGTCCGGATAATATCTGCACTAAACGGTAAGAAAGGGATCCATGCGAACGCTCGACCCAGTCCTCGATGACGGGACCGATGGCGTCGAGCGTTCGGCACCCAGACTGCTCGCAAGCCATGTCCTCTTTCCAAAGACGGAACATGGTCACGCGAGCTTCATATCTTACGGCGTTGCGCTCCTCCGGGGCCGGGCGGTCACCTTGCGCCCTCTGCGCCGCCGTCCATTCGTAGACGACGGCTATAACCCTAGCTTCCAGCTCCCAGGGGGGAGTGCCTGCAATGGCGCACGCTACAGCATGCCCCACCGTACGATAAGCCCTCGCCACACGCTGTGCAATGGCTCGTTGAGGCCTGCGAAGAAGGGCCGCATTCTCCCCCTTATTTAAAGAATCTGCCCAGATGGGGGCACCATACAGCGCCATGCTCTTTAATATGCCGGCATATAAGTGCTGACACCTTGAGCTTGGTCCCCCCAGGTTAGGGAGGAGCCAGCTGAATGCATCAGCCGCCTTTAGGAGGCGCGGTGACAGACCGCTAAAGTGCCGGCCAAACTGCCACCGACCATCCAATATAAGGCCCAAATATTTCATTTGAGCCTTAACTTCGACCCTGATACCCCCGACCACGATATGGGCGTCAGAGGGTGCACGCTTCCGCGGACCGGGGAAGAAAAGGGTCTCGGTTTTCTCCAGCGCCACCTTCAGGCCTAGTAACTCGATCCTCCGTGCGACTAAGGTCCCGCCCGCAGAAGCCAGCTGTGCCGCCTCTTTGTAAGTTTTGCCCCGGGCTATGACAAGGGTGTCATCCGCATAGCAGATGACATCCATACAAGCCAAGAGATCACCCCGAAGCAACCAATCATACCCGATGTTCCACAGTAGTGGCCCGAGAACCGATCCCTGTGGGACACCAGATTCAACGACGTGACGCCGGAGTTGACCATCCCGGTCCACAAACAAGACTTCCCTATTGTGGAGGTAGTCACGTAACAGAGCCTGCAAATATGAAGGCACCCCGTGGAATTGGAGTGCCTCCAGGATAGTCGCATGGGGGATCGAGTTAAATGCGTTAGCTATATCAAAAGATATAGCCAACACGCCCTCCCCCCTAGCCGCCGCCTCACGCGTTAGACATTTGAGCCTGGTAAGGGCGTCGATCGTCGACCGACCCTCCCGAAAACCGAACTGGGCATCAGACAGACCCGGACCGGTCGACAATAAGTGTGCCTTAAGACGGGAAACAATGATGCGCTCGAAGATCTCACCCCCCTCATCCAGGAGCACTAATGGGCGATACCCTGATGGAGAGTCCGCCGACGGAGCAGGCACAGTTGCCCCTCTTTCCACGGTTTTGGGAACCTCCCCGTAGCAAAACATCTATCGAAGAGGACCCGAAACCTTGCCTCCATGTGTTTGGTGGCGATCGCCATCACACGCGCCGGTATGCCATCCGGCCCTGGCGCTGTCTGTTTGGCCCGGAGGCAAGCTGTCGCCGTGCCAAACTCCTCCACGGATACGAGATCTATCTCTTCCAGTGAAGGTACACTTTCCACGGAGAAGGTCATCCGGGGCGGGGTAAAATCGGTGCGGTCCGGGAACAGACCGTGGACCACTTCATTTAGGAGATCTGGCTGAAGGGTCTCGGTTAGCGGGGGACCAAATGGGCGAAGCTTATTTCTTATTGCCTTATACGGTCTCCCCCACGGATCGTCATCCAGACTCTGCAGCATCTCCTGTCTCGAGCGATCTTTTGCGTCTGTGATCGCCACCTTGAGGACACGCTTCGCCTCCTGATAAGAGGCGTATAGGCGATCCTCATTTTGCTGGTCTCTACGGCGGCGGCGGCGACTTCTTGTATATGCCCTCCTGGATGTTACACATACCGCGCGGAGCTCAGCGATCTCCGTCGACCACCAATACACGGCCCGTCGCGGTGGCGGCCGGCAGGACCGAGGCATGCTGGCATTACATACCTCTGTTAGGGCATCTCGTAGCTGCAGCGCAGCTTCATCTACATCAGGACTAGCAGGCGCACCAAACCAGTCCTGGACAAATGCTGCTTCGTGGGCCATCTCATGATCTAAATGAGTTAGAGCCCATCGGGGGAATAGCGACTGTCTCGAGCGGGACCCGCCCTGGGGACGCTGGGTGGATATCTCAATCCGGATGTACCTATGATCGGAAAGGGTTTCCATCAAATCAACTTCCCACTTCGTAACGCGTGCAGCCAGTGCAGGAGTGGCGAAAGATATGTCCACCACTGACCCTCCCTGCCATCTAATACACGTTTGAGTTGTGCCACTATTTAGAAGGGACAGAGAAGACGATGTCGCCCACAACTCCAGCAGACGCCCGCGATGGCACCTACACCAACCTTATGTGTGACTCCGTTTTTACTAAACATAGGAATCGCCTAAATCCGGTGCCCAAATACTTAGGAACTGCTTAGGACTATACTATTTAACTGTAGAAAAATGACGTCTATTAATTTTGAAATATGTGGACCTTGGTCCTTGATTTGGACTGACATGTCAATACCAATGTTCTTTAAACTTACCAACGTTCCAAGCACTCCGCGTATACTGTCTTCGCTTATTTCTTTGGTATACATTGGACATGCGACGTAGCATCCAGCGGCTGGTATACCGACCAATACTCTTGCTACAATGAACGCCCATGGGTGTACTGACGATAGCTTAGTGATCCACACACACTGAGAAAATGTTAAATGGATATTTTATTTCTTCAGGTAACAGTAGGTGTAGAGTAGGGGTAGATTTGACTAGTGTAGGGTAGGGTTAGGTAGGGGGGTAGAATGGAATAGACACAGGATACCACGTGAACGAAGTCACGACGGACCAGCTATTCAACAATATTTCTAAGAACTTGTGCTTGGATCTTGGAAATCTTTCTATGTACAGATGTTAGCGGTGAATATTGCACATCTGCTGCAGTCTCACTTATTAGTAAAGAATTCATAGTTTTGCTAGTATCTCGACCATATTGCCCGGCCAAGGTATTGCAGCCATACATTTGAGTATACTCGTAAATATTGCCTGTTCAGAAGCATCTTTAGAGCGATGGTCGAAAGTAGATCCAAAGGGCAATGCTCTTGAAGGTCCATAATTTAAAATTAATGTATTGATAATTGTCAACATTGCTGAAACATTGATTCTCACTTACCGCCGTGGCGAAGGACAGTATCATAACAGCTTTCTTTCTTCCAAACTTGTCCCCGATGTAGGAGATGATATAATTAGCAGGAACACATACTATGTACGCCACTGCAGCCATCCATGACACCTGAAGGAAAAATGAAACTTTTGGTAATTAATAAGACAGAAATATCAACTACAGCTATAACTATGTAATTTCTCATAGACTTTTAACGGTCCAGAAGGAAACTAAGATAAAAATTCTGCGATAGTTTATTCTGTGGTGGAGGACATTACGAGAAAATGCACAACATCTTAAGAATCAGACGTTTTGGCGGACCGTTCAGACGTTTTAACGTAGGAACCCTATGCGTTCGATCGCACTATGAGACTTCATAGTAATGTTTCTGCATACGGATATTATTATCGTTGTGGCACTCAAAAATACGCTTCTATTGAAATACGCTGTACTTTACAACGGGGAATGTTCCGAAGAACTGTTTAACTTGGTGCCACAGTCACTTTTCCGCCACCTCAGACGATGGGCTTGATTTCATTGACACCATCCAGATGCCTAGCAATCAACTAACGTACGGGCATCACGAGCCATTTTACCACGCACGTGTAAGATGTGGAATGAGCTCCCTCCCGAAGTATAGACTTCGGGAGGGAGTCAAGAGAGGGAGGATAGCCTCTGCACTACAATTGGGGCTCTGCAAAAAGCATGTATTACAGGCACCTTAATGGCCGGCACCGTATCCACTTCCCTTAGTTTGCAGGTGTCCTGGACGACCACTTCCATCAAGCGGACCGTCAGTCTGTGTGCCACATTAGGCAATAAAAATAAAAATTGTAGTTACAGGTTGATACTTACTTCAGTATCGCTAAGTGGTTCGCCTGTCGGTGATTTCTTCGACTGAAGCAGCAACACCATTGGTGACATCCAGCCTATGGTCATGCCGTATGCAAATACCGGCAGGTTTACTGAATAAAACAAAAGGAAATTGTTAAGTGTGAGATGCCCCTTATAGGTGCAGGAGAAGTGGTCATACGATCTATGCTTAGGCTAGGGGCTGAAGTGCATTGCGTGTAGGTTTGAGTGCCCCTTTCAAAACCATTGGATGTCAGTGGCAATGGGGGTAGCAGTAAAAAATATAATTATCTTGGCGTTAATGTACCGGCTGTGTTCTAGCGTGCGAGGGCCCGAGGTCCGCCTTGACCATTATCCAGGATTTGGCAAATCAGGATACAGTGGAGCGACTGCCATTTGATCTTCATGACTCTGCTACCAGGGGAACCTAACCAGATTGGATTATGGTTACACACTCAGTCGCCTGAATGTGTAGGTTTCGTGATGACGTTTTTCCTCACCGTAAGAACATCGGTTAGTGTTCTGCTAATGGTTGAACTCAGAAAAGAGTCATTGGTACATGGCAGCAGGTTCGAACCAGGTCTCTGTTACCATCCACCGACGCTCCTACTGATAATAATGATTCATATCATATTATCGAGGCTTATTACAAGAATTATCATGAAATAACAATGTACCTAAGTGATTTAGAACAAAAATTGTCAAGATGCCGCCAAGGCAGTCCGCGAGCAACGTTAGAAGGTGATAAATGATAAATAGGTACTTAGATTCGGAAGATTTGTTTAACGCAATGTGTCTAATAAAAATACTCGTACAAGGAAATGTATTAGAAGCTGTACCTACTCATATTTCACGGAACAACTTTGGTTATTTACTTTGTTAAGTAAATACAGGCTGTAATATCCTATCAGATCCGCTACATAACAATCACATACACGTATGTTATTAGGTCCTTACCTATGAAATTGGAAATTTAAATTTCTTGAAAATTCCAAATCTGATTATAATGTAACTTTGTAGGTATAATCAGATAATATTAAGCTAACTGGTGTATATTGTGATAACTATTCCCTTCATAAAATTACACCAGGTAAAAGAGGCAAAATTAACGACAACTGAAAAGGGTGTTTTTAAAACCCTTATAAAACTTAAGAAAGCAATTTTAGGGACTTATTGGCATCTAAACATACTTTATTATTGATATTAAGTATTAATTTAGATATGTTATGTAGGTACAATTAAAAATATTTGCGAAATAACGCCGATTTCATAGGACTCAATGTATACTGTCACGCCTTTTCCGGTAAAGGTATGAAGAACCCGTGCCTGATGGAGATATCGTGTGGTGTCCGGCAGAGTAGACTTATAGCACCAATCTCTTACACCCGTGGGTGTTACGACAAAGCGACTAATGTTTTCGACGCGATCTAGAGTCTGAAAGATCTAGAGTCTCCGAAGACAGGAAAATGGGCAGCAGCATTTTCCATTGTTATATTCCATATAACTTGTAATGTAAAAAATATATTTTTAAATAAATCTCTTAATGCAAATTATACGAGTAGTGAACGTAAGGAGCATCGGCAGCCGAGTTGTTAAGTAAGCGAGAGGTTCTGGGTTCGTACCCCAGTACCGCCATGCACCAATGACTCTTTCCTGAGTTATGTACATTAGTTGAACACAGACCAATACTATTATGGTGAGGGAAAACATCATGAGGAAACCTGGCGACTGAATGTGTACCTACGATCTAATATGGTCAGGTTCTCTTGGTAGCAGGGTCACTGAGGTTAGATGGCAGTCGCTCTACTTTAATTACCTAGTCTACCAAAACCTTGAATCATGGTCAAGGCGGACCCTCGCGCACGAGAGCACTACCGGGACATTAACGTCAAGATTACAACCACCAATACATACATACAATTTTTAATGGTAATAGTTGTAATTTTCTGCCTACCTTTGGGAAAGAGCATGACGTAGGTACAGTAAGCTGTAGAGTAAACCGACCTCGTCAGCACACATTGAAGCCCCAATTCCACATGTAAATTTTAATCACGAATGTATGCTATTTTTGAGCAAGTGCTTTTTGTGGAATATGTGTATAATATACAATATAATAGTAGTAATATACAAATATGCTTATTTCAAACAAAAAAAAACGTGCTAGTTTTCAGCATACTAATAAGCATGCCAAAAATATTACCAGTAATAAAATAGTTTTAAACTATCGTGGCTATTATCACACATTTTAAAGGTATGTTCCGGGTTTAATACCGATGTCTAAGGTTTTGGGTTGGGCGCTGATGTAACAAACACACTGTATATATTCATGTAGGTACGTAAGTATGTATGGGTGTAAGTATGATAAATAAACAAAATAAATAAATAAATATTCGTGGACAAATTCACACAGCGCCATTACTAAGCAAAGCTTGTACTATGGGTGCTAGATAACTGATATAATAATTAAATACTTTTTAAATACATACTTTCTATACATATAACACCCAGACCTGTAACAGAAATTAAAATTCATAATTTCAATTTCTGCCCGGCCGGGAATCGAACCCGGGACCTCTTGCGTGGCAGACATGTTGACCATTGAACCACTCAGGTCGTCAATAATGTGGATCCAATTAACTTGTGCCTTATAAGTAATAAGTAATTCAACCAACCAAATTACTAGAGTAAACATTGAGTAATAACTAACTAAATTAGGACTTACTCAGAATCGCGCATATTACTTGATTTATCTTGCTGCCTTCCTTAAAAAATAAATAACGCTTCCGCATTTTCAACATTTTAAAACAATTTTTGAACTTCCCAAAATAATTTTAATCACAGATATTTTTTTATTTTGCGTCTTTAGTTAATTCAATAGCAATTAGGTACGGATTTTCACAAGAATTTATAGTTCGATATTCCATGTGCTTTTCTACCACGTAATTTTATTTTATTTTTATTGATTGATTGGAGTACCAACAGCTATATAAAACATAAATAATATTATTTTAGAACAATCAAGTCAATTACAGATTCTCACTAGTAACAAGTTTTATAGCATATGTGTGGAATACGTGTTAAACGTTAGAAACACACGACGTAACTGCGCTCTTATGGCAAGACCCCTTGTATTCTAATTGATCTACTGAACGTTCGCTGAAACAGACCTGCGTCATATCGAGGCTTTACTAAAACACACACACACATACACACATCACAGCCCATAACAGTCCACTGCAGGACTTCGGGCCTCTCCCACGAAAGGGGTCATTGCCATAATCTCCACGCTTGGCAGGCGGGTTTGAGATCGCAGTGTAGTTTATGTAAATCTACCCAGAAAGATGCTGCTGCCCACCTTTCGGATTTGTCCCTTAGTCGCCTCTTACGACACCCACGGGAAGAGATGGGGTGGTGCTATTCTTTGAGTTACTAAAACGAGTTAAACGAATTCTTCAATCAAATAAACCAAGCCAGTGACTCCTCTCTACCAATTTGCTGTGCCCTATCCGGGTCCATGTTGATTCTTATCGTTATTGTAATATCTATATATAACACATGGAATGCGAAATAAAGAAATTGAAATTGAATTCATTCGGGTGAATAGCCGTTCGAAACGGAGCTGCCCGACTGGCTGGAGCTCAGTCCTAATAATTAAGGGTACTGGGTTCGAAACTCAGTGCCGCCATGTTCCTACCAATGACTCTTTTCTGAGTTATTCGTTCGTCGGAAAGTGTACGTTTTATCGTGATGTTTTCCCCCACCGTAAGAGAATCGGTTAAAATTCAACTAATGTACATAACTCAGAAACGCGTCATTGGTACATATGTCGCAGCCAAATGGTTAAATTAGCCGGTTAATTAAACGGCTAGCTATTTAAGCAGTCATTTAATTAAAAATTGGCCAAATTCATGAACTTTGAAAGTAAAGTCAAATGAACGATATTGCCTCAAGTTTACGGAGCTCTTCCATTCATTGTCTTAATGGTAACCTAAACTAACAGAATGGAAACCTAATGCAAACTATTATTATACTTTGAAGTTATTGTGGGTAGGTTAGCATTGGAACAATGTGTGAAAGAGCTGCGTAAACTCGAGGCAATATCGTTCTTTCAACATCACTTTAAAATCTTATGAAACTGGCAAATTTTCAACTAAATAATTGCTCAAAATGCTAGCCGTTTAGTTAACCGGCTAATTTAACCATCCGGCTGCGACACATACATGGCCGTAGCGGTATTCGAATCCGGTACCTCTCTCTTACGAGTCTGATAACTTAACCTCTCAGCTACCGATGACCGACTGAGACGCGACGAAATTATCTCTAATGTTTGATCATGAAAGAGTTGTGCCTTTTGCAATCCATATCGTCAAACGCTAAATTTTCATTGATCTGATCGGGCCATTTCATGATGTAGTCAGCGGGCATTTTCCATTTCATAAAATATAACCAATTCATAAAATTGTAGGCCACATCTTGAAGTGAATTCTAAGATCTGGCCACGATATAAGTCAGGGATTTCAGAGTCACAGTTGATTGCCGTGAGCTAACGCCATTTGGCCCTAATTGCGGTACTTGACATCGGAGCCTTTGCACGAAGTGCTAATTTTAGCCAGCGCGAATCCCTTCTCCAAATCTTTAGCCTTTTCCATATTGATAAATCTATACCTACTTAAAAATAGGTAAGGTAAGAGTATACTAAACTAGCTCTCAATCCGCGGCTCCGCCCACGTGGACTATTGTAGGGTATTATATGTGGCTAGTTTCTATAAAACAAAAAGTAAATCGACTGCAGGTATAAAACAATTTATACAAATTTTCACCTCTTTATCTCTTAAAAAGGTACTCAAATTTCCATAAAGAATTCAAGCTTACAGACCCAGGGGTTTCAGTCACCATTGAAAACCTTCTAAAATCTGTCCAGACTGACTTGTCTTATCTCGTCATGAAAATTATGTATTTAAATGATAATTTAAAGCCGTATTCGTTGAAATATACATGCTATGTGTCTTACAAAATTCACACAATGGACGTAGCGTGCTTGATACGGTAAGTCGTGATTTGTTCACCAAATAAGACAAGTCAGTCTGGACAAATCATAGATCCAGCGGTTTCGGCTATTTGCTGTCAGTTAGAAAGCAGCTGTCAGCAATGCACAGTTTCACGCTCTATTTCACCCCTTTAGGGGTTAATTCCAATAATACCTTTAAAGTGAATTTTTTATGCAGTAATAATCATGCTAAATTGAAACCTTGTAGACCCAGTGGTTTTGGCTCTGCGTTGTCAATTAGCAGGCAGTTAGAAAAGTCACAATTTCAAACCTCTATTCCCAGTTTCACCCTCCCTGGGGGCAAGTTTCCAAAAACGTCGAACTACATTTTTCCAATATATTTTTTAGAATAATTGTTTATAGTTTCAAGTGAATAAAAAGTTGCATTAAAACTTCCAGCTAAAGAATGGAATTTTCAAAAATTTCTTCTTAGTTCGCGTCATATGGTGCAACATTTCTAGCTCCAGCAGGGCTATTGGCTAACTCAGTTGGAAACTAAATTTGACATTTAATAATTCTATACTACGTCATCTAACATACTTTTATTGACGTAATAATATGTAGGTAGCTTAACAGAATATTACAATTTTATCTTTTAGATGTATTTATTTGCTATGGAGATTTAGAATATTTGCAAGGTTTTAGGAATTTTAGGTTCCACGTGTATTCGTTTAATTTTTTGTTTCGTGTTTCATTTCGTTATGTGTTATCATGAATAATTAACGTACATCACGTACAGCACATCGTCAACGGCATGTCGTTGGTTGCCGACGCCGTGCCGTCCGTCGATAGCCGACTGCACGCGGTCGGCAAGGCGACGACAGTCCTTCATCAACACAGCCCGTCACAGTCCACTGCAGGACTTACGGCCTCTCCCACGAAAGTGGAGGTTATTGCCATAATCTCCACGCTTGGCAGGCGGGTTGGAGATCGCAGTGTTTAAATGTAACAATGGAAAATGCTGCTGCCCATTTTTCAGACTACGGAGATTCTTGATCTTTTGTCTCGAAAACATTAGTCGCCTTGTACGACACCCATGAGTGTAAGGGGTTGGTGCTATTCTACTCTGCCGGCCACCACACGGCCTCGCCGGCCACCACACGGCCTCGCCGGCCACCACACGGCCACGGCCACACCGACGACAGTCCTTACTATAGTAAAATAAAATAAACAGAATAAATGAAATAAATAAATAAATATGCTTGGACACATTCACACAGCGCCATTTAGCCCCACAGTAAGCAAAGCTTGTGTTGTGGGTGTTAAAACTGATAAACTACCTATATACCTTTTTATAATACATACATACTATAGATACACCCAGACCCGTTACAGAAATTAAAATTCATAATTTCAATTTCTGCTCGGCCAGGAATCGAACCCGGGACCTTTGCGTGGCGACCAGGATGTTAACCAACTGAACCACTCAAGGCGTCAAAACGCCTTACAGATTTATTAACGTAAGTCTAATTCAATAGATACTAATTTCATTCATTGTCGGGCACGGTCCGGATCTCTTTGACAATGTCAATGTCGGGCGCAGTCCAACTCTGCCTGGCATTGTTGGGCACTGTCCGGCTGTGACGTCCATCGCCGTTGTCGTCGTGGGGTGGGTATGCTCCGGCTCTGCGGCTAGTATGTTACTGTGTTACCTTCCTACTATACTTTCCTAAAGATATACCTATTTATGAATTAAATCACTTTTTGTACACTAGTTCCACTTTATTATACAATTTTATTAAATTGCAACCGGTTTCGAATTACTCATCTTCAGGCAATTATTTTATATTTTGATTACAAGCTATATGTAGGTACCGACAAATAATAATTTAAAATTGATGTGGGTACCGACAGTATACAATAATGTTAGGATGTCACAGTGCAGAGAAATGTACAGTATGTCCATCATATGATCATGGTCAAGGCGGACCCCGGGCGTTCTCGAGAGCATAACCGGGATATTAACGCCAAGAGACCTATTTTTTCACTGGCTAATAAAAACATTTTTATCAGAATCATCACTAAGCCTGTGACACATTACTTCTTACACAAATATTACTATTAACTGTTCAAATATTTATTTTCAAACAAAAAAAAAACTTTTCCTATAAAATATAGGAAAAGTTTTTTTTAAATACTTATACTACAATCAAATATGGAAATTTACTTTTGTCATGTGTCTGCATTTAAGGTTATCTATATTATAATAATTTTGTAAAGAAGAAAGATGTGATTGTTTGTCGGTTTGTTTGTAATGGATAAACTCAACAACTACTAATCCGATTTCAATTAATTATTTCACCCATAGAAACACCCATTCTGGTACGAAAATCGTCTTAGTTGCAGTAACATTACAATTGCATCGCATGTCAAACGTGTGCTTGTTATTCAAATGACAGATGTTGAGTTGCAACTTTCATGAGTTCGAACATTTCCACAATTCGTTTTATGGTACTTTAGTTGCATTATGGTTTTATATGGCTGTTGGTACTCCAATAAATAAATTACTAAGTTGCATCTTTCTTAGTTGTCAAACTGTCTTCAATTCTGTCAACGAAAACCTGTCAAAGGTCGAACAATGGTTTAACTGCAATTTAACTGGGATGAAGCTGGGACTGACTCGATACCTCGACGTAGTTATAGTAACATTACAGTTACATTGCAACATAATAACAACTGAATTGCACACCAGAATCGGTACCCAGGTCATATTTAACTAATAATTTTTTTTATAGGTTTGTAATTATCTGGACAAGGTTTTTATGTAATTAAAGATGGGAAGATGGGATTCGTGCATTCAGGTTGCAGGCAACAAAAATGCAGATCCGAGGTGCGTTGTCATTGTCGTTGCCTTATGTCTGTGATTGCGCTGGCTACCTTTTCTTCAAACCGGAACACAACAATGCAAGCATTGCCGCTTGGCGGCAGAAATACATACGGCGGTGGTACCCACCCAGGTGGACTCCTCAGCCTTGACTGAGTCCTACTACCTGATTTTTATTAATAGGACGGCCTCTCAGCAGTTTCACTCGACTGAAGTGCTACAGATTAGTGATAAACAACGTCACTAGTATCGGCGGCATGTTAGTGCCTTTTTACGCCATATTCATGATTGTCCTAACATGCCGCCGATAGGGAAACTACTGATGAAAAGACACTGACATCACGGTCCTTTTTATCGTGTGTCCTAATGTTATGAGGTGATTTTGTAACATAGTTCCTTCGTGAAAAATCACATTGATACTCATCATATCAGCCGAAAGACACCCATTGTTGGGCATAGGCCTCCCCAGAGATCTCCACAAATGCTGGTCCTGTGCTTTCCGCATTTAGATGGTACCTGCGATCTTTACCAGGTTGTCTGTCCACCTTGTGGGACGCGACGTACCCAAACAATGGGCCCACAGAATACCAGCGCTGTGAGTCGTTTCTTGCGCCTCACAGCACATGCTGCGTGGGTACCATTTACGCTAGCCGCTGCGGCACCGACAGTGTCATTGGAGACTACACATTGTCTTAATTAAAATATTTTAAATGTCAATGTGTCCGTTGTCTGTAATTGTAACTATTATTGTGTCGTGGTGTGCTATGTGTAATAAATGTCTGTTCTTTCTTTCTGACGTCATTTAGCATTCATAGCACATAATTCGAGCGAGGTTCGTCCTATTAGCAAAAAAATTTACTAATTTACTAATAACTAATAAATTTACTAGGAAGTTCGTCGCAGAAGTAGTTAAAATTGACAGTAGCTAGCCACGATTCATCGAGATGGTCCACATGGAGGTTTAATTTATTTCTTGCACATCGTGATTTATTATTTAGTAGAGGAAAGCGAACTGCAACAACACGATGATGTAGTCGGCGAGTAGAATGAGCATTCTCAACGGTAGTGCGGCATCCACAATGAAAATGCCGCAACCGGACAACTTTCCGCCATTTGCACGGTATGCGCGGCATACGTTCTTGCACAACCGTTTCAGCGGCTCTGGAATAAAAAAACAGCATTGGTACCGCCTATATCCGACTGTATGCCGCCATTTTGATGCAATTGAGTTTGAACCAATCGCAGCAAGACAGGCCTGGCTCTGGCTTGCACTCAATTACATCGAAATGGCGGCGTGCTATCGGAGATCGGTGGTACGTCTGTAGCTTGGCGTCTATATCCCAGTTGAACTCTCACAAATACTTAAATGTATTCTCACAAATACAATACAACCGTAAACTTGACAATGGCTACAGTCACCGTAAGATTGAAAAACCGTTAGTTTTATTTTTATTTTTATGACATACAGTAGGCAAACAGGCAAGCGGGCCAGCTGCTGGAAAGTGGTCACCACTGCCTATAGACATTAGGAACACCAAGAGTATCGCCAACGCTTTGACCACCTCTATAACACGTTGCGTTTTTAATCTAACGTAGTCAAATACGTTGATTTATAAATTAGTGAACTACAAATTGTTGTGGGTGGCGATTTAAATAGTCATGTTGGTGAGAAGGGTAAAGAGTTTGGCCATGTTCATGGCGGTTTTAGTTTTGGGGGCCGTAAAGCTAAAGGGGAAGATTATCTCCGGACGTGTATGTCTTCCTATCTGGCCGTCATGAACCCGTTTTTCCAATAGAAAATGAGCGTCTAATCACCTAAAAGAGTGGGAGGAGCGATTACTTTTTGTCTCGGAGAGACAATATTGGTAAAGTAGCTATCTGTAAAGTCATACCACTGGAGGCTGAGTATCATTACTACAGTCTACAAGGGCAAGGCCTCGGTGTAGGAGTGCACTAACTACCGTTCTATAAAAGTGATGTCTAACACCATGAAGCTCTTCGAACGCATTGTTGACTCGCGGATCCGACGGGAGTGCACAATCGGAGTGTTAGCTCATGTGTGAGCAAAGAGATTGGAATGTTAGCGACCTTCATGGTTATAGACTGGCAAGAAGGGCGCTAACATTCCAATCTCTATGTGTGTGAGCCTCGGACTCGGATAAGGGGCAACTAGTCCAACGTGTAAAAAAGTGGTAAGAGTCACTTGAGAACGGCGGTCTGAAGATTAATGTGAATATTTGATGGACAAAATGTGTCATATTTGTTGCTTCAGTCGGAACCCTCAAGGGGAAACTACTCTTATGGTCATAAGACTAACCTGGGCAGTCGCGCCTAGTTTTCAACGACATGCATATTGCATTTGCTTTCTCTGACATCATATAAAACTTTTCACATTCAATTCCCAATAGTGATATATGTAATGCGTCTTTTATGAGCCACAACACCATAATTTCCATCATGTATGTTGCACTCTGAAACATATAGAATCACATTCATATAATACATATTTTCATACATTTATACCGGAAAAATTATACGTAACACAATTGAAAACATTTTTTAAATTTCTTTGTAGCTACAAAGTACTTACCAACTTAAGCGTCTCGTTTTTCGAGAAAAGTATAATTATTTGGAGAAACGCCAAACATTGGTAAAACGTTTCGATAGTGTAGTATGTGATCTGAAATATAATTAAAGTTAATTACCTGCTAATTTACCTACCTAAAGAACAATAATTTTCCAAGAACGGGTTATCTAATCATTCTTTAAAAAATTGGGTAATTAACAGATTCACTGCGATTATCCGTATGGCCCCTCGGGTAACCCAAAAAGCGATATATTGACATCGCCGAGTCGGATGCCAGAGCCGACTTACGACGTGAAGATGCCGAAGATCTGGCAAACTGACTGTTCGGATGATGATGATGATGATGATAATTGGATCACCCATGATCAGTCTGCCACCACCGTGTTTTTACGTATAAAACTTATTCTTATTCTTATCTCTATTAAGCAGAGGTAGGCCAAAAAGGAGCGGAAATCAGGTGGGTAGGCTATTTTATTGATAAAGTCCCTGTCAACGTGAAATAAACGTACAATTCCTTTGTAAATTTTTCCAATTTGTTGAAAGACGATTAATATTTCTTTAAACTCTTCGTGCATTAGTTTCGGTTTTGAAGTGTCCAAAACGTCTGAGATAGCCAATTTGTCCAACACATTTATCCAAGTTGAAAACTGTTCATTTGTAAGCTTTAACAATAAGGTGCATCGTACTATGTTGATGTCAAAGCTGTATTGTGATATAAATATCAAAGAATAGTAGCCTTTTGCAATTATTGTGGGTATTAACTCCAACAATGTAAACAACCAAATCCCAATATTGTATGACCAACTTTTTCTGATGTATTTCTTAAAATTGCAATTATGGTTTTTGGCAAATCGGTATAGATGTTGCAGCTTTAAAGTCAAATTTACTTCGCTGTTGCTGTAAGTACAATTGAATGCAAAGCTTAAAAGAAAACCGATGATGTAATCAATTCCAAGTAACACATACAAGACAACTATTTTTTCGACAATTAATCGTATATCTTGAATAGCCTCAAAAGTTTGGACAGCATGACCGATAGATAAAGCAATGAGGCTGCAAAAATTGAGAATGTTGTATCCTATGTTGTTAGAAGTAATGAAACCGTCTTGGATTCTGTATTTGAATTGAAGGATCAGTGTTTGAAACAGGTTGGATGGTTTGATGAGTTCGTTGAAATCGCTGTCAATAGCGTTGTCAAGTAAGTATTCACTGTGGCCAGTGAAATAACGAGGTTGGAATTTCCTCTCCATGGTAATATCCATAATATCAAATAGCAGAGTAGATAGCTGCAACATGGAAATAATAATGCAAGATTTAGTTAACAGAAGTTGCAATCTTAAAGGATTATTATACAATTACAAGAAAGAAAACGTCATTCACATACCCGAGCGTAGCAAAAAATCAACCGGGGAGTCACGAAGCCTCCATCATTTAAATTAAAAATCTCTGTCAATTATTTAAGAATGAACTGAAGACGAAGAAATTTTCCGACGTCTACACCGCCAGACTCATTCATGACTAACATTAGATCGATTCGAGCTAATATGGATTTTGAAGAATATGAAAATTAATTTAGGTTAATGGTCTATACATTACAGAACAGAATATATTGGTTTTGATAGGTCAAACGTATAGTGATAATAAATGAACCTTGAACATTATGGTGAACTATGTATAGCTTACGAAAGTAAATATATTTTTTTTACTAGTTCACTTGCCAGGAATTTGACCGTCACCTTACCTGGTGGTAAGTGACGATGCGGCCGATGATGAAGCATGCCTGTCTAGGAACAGCCTATTCACTCTAGCCTTGAAAGCATCTAGATTATATTGATCAGGGACACACTTGCAGGCAACGCATTCCACTCCTTAGCCATTAAAAAACACAGTTTTCACCCGCATGGCATTCGAGACTCTAAGAACTGTAAAAATTCCAGTGGAATCTTCACATTTTTTCGAAATTATCATACCATAAGGAAATAGTTTAGCTTCCTACTCGTATTTGTGAAAGTATGTTTGAGCCGGTTCGGTTGTCTTTTATCTCTTCATAACGTATAGATAATACAATAGATGAGCTCATACTATAGTAATTTTAAGCTCCTTAGCACAATAAAAGTCAAGCCAAAGCGGCTCGTGCGGATAGCTGGAAGATCCACGACATAAGGATGAAGCGCTCGCCCGGATCGCGTCTCCCGATGGCGGAAAGGGGCCGGCGGAATGAGATCGTGCAACACAATGTAGCATAGCTAATACAAACAAAGTTACAATGCATTTTCACAGTGCTCGTTGGATCGCACGGCGTTTAATACGACTCTATGACGCTAAGCCGAAAAAAAGAAGAGAATTTAACATTACCTACCTTTTCCCGAAACGTTTCGTCGAATTTTTAGACCCCCATATCTTCGATCTAGATAATAGAAGAAAACTTAAATTTTCAGAGTAAGATGTTCGTAGCAGATTTATAAAAAACTCAAAGTTTCATTTATTTAACTTTTATACTTTGGATTTTATTATCATCTGAAATACGTCGATTTCGACACTGACTGGCCGATTCACTGACTGAGAGAATGACTGACTTTTAATTAATCAAAAACTTTGCGGTAAATGATAAGTAAACGTAAAAATCTTCAGCTTTTAGCCTCCTCCGTATAGCTTGGCCGTTTCATAAAAACATAGCTCTATCAGAGACAGATATTGCCAAATCTTGTTCTTTCGATTCTAAACTTACTCGCCAACGGGACAGTGAAGAAGGCGGGTAGGGATTCACGAGGAGTAAGACGCTTACTCTAAAATCTGGGACATCTCCGAAATCAGTCTCTCTTTGTCTAAACTATCTGTTTTCACCCGACTGCAACAGAAAAAGCTTGTTGTTTTTTGTTGCTTCAACATATGTTATTTTACCGCGACGGAGCTCTCTACTTGACTTTTGATAAATACAACCCAGGAGTTTTCAAATGCAAAGTAAAAAGCTCCTTCACCAGAACACAGAGTTGCTTGATATTAGACATATAAAACATCCTGTAGGCGACGCGAACAAAGTCGCGGGCACAGCTAGTATTAATAATTCCTGTCTCAACCCTTTATCAGCTAAATTTTGTACGTCGTTTACGTTGGAATACTTGTTTGTAGGGTTCTCCTGGTAACAGGGTGACGGAGGTCAGATGGCAGTCGTTCCCCTTTAATTATCTGACCTGCAAAATCCTGGATCATGGTCAAGCCGGACCCCAAGCCCTAGAACGCGAGAGCACAACCGGGACATTAACGCCAAAACGATTATTTTTTAATTTACTTGTTTGTATAGATATATTCGATAGCATGTTGAAGTCCACATCAATTTAGTTAAAAGCGATGGCACACATCGTTAGTAGAGTTTGCTGTCGCAAACGATATTAGTTTGATGAAGTTTTCCAATAGTCGCTGAGAACAACGTTGTTTGTTAGTGGTTTTGCAAAACAATGCGAGTGAAAGCATCGGTGGCCGAGCGGTTAGAGTATCCGACTCGTAAGCCAGACATCACAGGTTCGAATCCCGCTCCGGCCATGTACCAATGACTGTTTTCTGAGTTATGTACATATAAGTTGAATACTAACCGATGCTCTTACGGTGAGGGAAAACATCGTGATGAAACCTGCACATTTAGGCGACTACATGTGTAAACATGATTCAATCTGGTCAGGTTTCCCTGGTAGCAGGGTCATGGAGGTCAGATGGCAGTCGCTCCACTGTAATAACCTGACCTGCCAAATCCTGGATCATGGTCCAGGCAGACCCCAGACCCTCGTGCGCGAGAACACAACCGGGACATTAACGCCAAGATGAAGGACGTGAAACAGGGCGACCCACTCTCACCGAAGCTATTTACAAGTTCTCTAGAAGATGTTTTCCAAAAGTTGCTATGGACTGAAAAGGACGTTAACATTGGCGAAGCGAAGCTGACCAATCTCCGCTTCGCCAATGACATTGTGCTGTTCTCCTGAACAGATTGGATAAAATTGTTTCATGAATATTTTTCAACATCAATTTTGCGACAATAATCAAATAAAAATAACTTAAATCACACGAATCAAAAGTCGACTGATAAACCTACTTAATCAATCTAATTATAGCAATTATGCAAAGAAAAGGGGCACCGTTTCTTTTACTGTAAACACAAAACAGCAAAACGGTTTCAGTTCAGAATGGCCAATTCCCAAAATGTTGGACATTGTTGACAAAATGTTCAAAATGTCCAATTCCTAAAACGTACGTTTTTTTAGGTAGGTATGTGGTAGGTTAATAAATAATATGTCCTCACATCCTTTACAATATAATAATGTTTTCCTAATACAGTGGACCTGGGACAATTTTTTTATCTATAGGTTTGTTTTAATAAGTTTATTTAATTAGTTGTAAATTCTGTTCTAATGCTTAATAAATGCATAAAAAATATAATAATTGATATGATTTTTATATTTGCTCATAACAGACCACTACTTGACTTTATCCTCATCCACATTAGCGGATGTTACCACAATCTCTACGCTTGGTAGGCGGGTTTGGAGATTGCAGTGATGTAAAATTTCAACAGAGCCATTTTCTTCTCTGATCTATGGAACGGAGGTCCAAGCTAGTCAGCATCTCAAATATTAGTATAGATACGTGTTCCTCCTTCACGCATATACGGAAGGACAACGGACGCTTATTGATGCATGCTTAATATTTGGAATTTTTGATTTAATTAAAATAAGGAACGCCGGTGGCCGAGCGGTTAGGTTAGGTTGGAATCCCGCCTCGGCCATGTACTAATGACTATTTTCTGAGTTACGTACATTAGTTGAATACTAAGCGATGATCTTACGGTGAGGGAAAGTTAAAAAAATGAATACTTCTAATTTGTTAAGACGGCAACACAGCAAATTTGTCTATGTTACGGTTTAACTACATAATTTTGTAAAATTTTAAACTACCTACTTGTAGAATCTCATAATAAATAAGATATAATTAAGGGAAAGAGCAAGCCACCTCAGCACACTCATATATTGTAAAGATTTGAGAAATAAAGATTTTTTTGATTTTTTATATAACAGGTAAAATTATAATATTTATGTCACAGAACACTGATTACGTCAAATACAATGACGAATTGGACATTTCGCGAACTCGACATTTTATTTGTTTATTTTATAAAACTTTATGCACTAAAGGTACATTGGCAGACTTAAAGCAAAAATAGTCTTATCTACCAGTCAACCATGAAAAAAATAGGATCGAAAACGGTAGACGGTGCGGGAGACAATAAGATAAGGTGAAGGAAGGGATACTTTACATAAACAAATGCTAAATTTATACAATTTTATAGAGATACAAGATATAGGTAAACAAGAAATACATACTAAAGAAATACATACAAAAACTAATAGGAATAACAATAGGGGAAATTAGCCTTTTTAGACGAGAATTTGCTAGTTAAATGTCTAATTTCAGAGGGGAGATCATTCCAGAGTCGCATGGGCGCCATCACGAAAGAGTTGGACCGGAGATTGCGTTCATGAGTATCAGATAGAAACTGGAACTTGGATTTTAAATAGTTAGGGATAGCTGGGTCATGCAGGATCGAATGAAGGAGGGTAGGAATTCTCAAATTTCGACGTTGTCCGATACGAAGCCACTTCAATATGGCGCAAAAGTCCAAGATGTGGTCGTATTGACACTATGCAGTTATTTATGAGGCGATCCAGCTTACTAAGAAGGTTCTGATTAATGTCGAAGCAGCACACATCTGCGTAGTCTATGGCAGGCAAAATCAGGGACTGCACAAGTAACATTTTGGTAGCAGGAGGGAGGAAAAACTTAAATCTGTAAAGGGCACAGAGAGTCGAGGTAACCTTCCTGCTAATCTCAGTCATATGAGCCGCCCAACTGAGAGTGCTGTCGACATGGAACCCCAAATGCAATGACGAGTATGGAAAAATTGAACCTGACCTGAGAAGAGTATGGAATAATTGGGCCATTAAAATGTGTAAATGGTAACAGGGACAGGTCGTTTAATTAAATTTTGACTACCCAAAATGATTTCCTGGCATTGACCCGTATATGATAAACCTAGATGACCATTCCCGGACGGTTTGGAGATAGCTTAAAAGAGCGTCGACAGATTAGCAGGATCAGCATTCGCATAAATTTGCAGATCGTCGGCATAGAGGTTGTAAGAGCACTTTAAATTGTGGGTCAGCTGATTAATATAAATAGCAAAGAGGAAAGGTGGCAGGATCCCACCCTGTAGAACGCTTGTCTCGAGGCTACACTAGCCCGAAGTTGACCCCGTATCAGCCCGGACCTCCTGCTGACGACTGCGGAGATAGGATGCGAACCATTCCAATTCTAGTTGATATTGTAAGTAGTTGAAAATTGTGTTCTGATTCTGAAAAATCGACTGCCATTACTACTCTGAATAAAGACGCTTAATTTAAATTACTATCTATATCTCTACAACTATCAACTAATTGCCTGCGAGCCTGCCGAGATGCAAGTTCACGGGGAGTATTTTTCGATGAGTGAAAAATCTTGGAGGGGTAAAATAACTAGGATTAGAAGGGAAGCAACTCTAGAACAGTTAGATTGTACTCACAAATGCAGATTCTCCCTGCGTAGTTGCGGCTAGTTGATATATCAAATCTCCGAGATGGGGCTGTAAGGCCGCCCAAGCGGCTCGCGAATCTTGATATCATAAGATTTCCATTCACAAGTCGGCTTGCGAAGATCTTACCGACTGCGTCAGATACGTAGGCTACAGCCGGAGGGTCGAAAATAAAACGAAAATGTTTTAAACTAACATCCATAGGCTGCGGTGACAGCTTACCATCAGGCAGGCCGCAAGCTTGCCACCTTAGTGGTATAAAAAAGAACAAATTAATATAATTAATTAAAAATTACAATGAAAGTTAGGGTAGAAACTATTTCGAAGTGTGAAACTAGAATGATTTAAAATTAAGTGAAATGGTGTCCGGCCACAAGATATCAGCATCACGTGGCCTGCCACGGGTTGGCAAAATGCATCGGCTTGTATTTTCCGTTGATGAGGTGAATGCTGTGTTTGCCTTCAAAGAGTAGGTGTGTGTAACTAAGTCCAGGAAACTGTGTGTGACACGTGACACGTGGAAAAATAGTAACACGGCCAATTTTCAACATTCAGTTTCTTCGACTGCATCGACTGTAGGTACATAACATATTACGGGTAGGCCGGCTGGTGCGTGCTGGTGTGAGCGCCGGCGGGCTGGCTGGGGCCGGACACGCTGTGCACATGATTCGCCTAGGCGGTTATGTGCGTGGCGTGTGTCGGTGCCCAGTGTCTCGCCGGTGTAAGAACTGGTACGCACTGATCGGTGCATGCGTCGCCCCTACCTGGATGTGCTCGCTTAACTTTGCTTTCCGTTAGATTTTTGACGTTTGAATGAGATTAATTAACGTAATCCTAATTCAATAAATACTTGTTTCATTGTCATTTTTATATTAAAATCCAAAGATGAATACATATTATCATTAACAATTCACGCTGCAGCTGCATCCTTAGCAGGAAAAGCAAACTGTAGAAGCACAATAGTGTATTCTGCTAGCGTGACGAGAAGTCTCAGCGGTAGCGCGGCGTTCACCGCGAACGCGCCGTAGCCGCGCAGCGCGCCGCCTTGGGCGCGGGACACGCGGACCACGTTTTTGCACAGCCGACGCAACGGCACTGCAAAGTAAATAATAAATATGCTTAAACAATTCACACAGCGCTATCTAGCCCCAAAGTAGGCATAGTTGCGTTATGGGTACCAGAAAGTTGGATAAACTATTTGTATATGTATATTTTTTAAATACAAACTTATTATACATTACATCTACTACATCCGTCTTTTCACTCCTTTTCTGCGACCGCGGAGCGCTGGCGCGAGAGGGTCGACCTCCCTCTTTCGTTTCGCTGCACTGCTTCTACGACATTATATCCTCGCAAAAGGCAGCCAGAGCTTCCCAGGCTATTTACTTCCAAGTATGGCATTACTTGCGCTTGGAAGCGTAAGGTACAAACCCACAACGGCATTCAGAATGCAGCGCTACTCCTCCCAGCCTATGCAGGAATGGAGGGGTGTTATACTATATCTTCCGCTGCGCCACATTTGTAGCACGACAGGGCTTCTTCTCTCCCGATTCAGTGCAGAAACGATCCGGAACAACCTTGAGCGGATAATACCTGCACCAAATGGTAGGAAAGGGATCCATGGGGACGCTTGACCCTGTCCTCGATAGCGGGGCCAATGGCGTCGAGCGTTCGGCGCCCAGACTGCGAGCAGGCCAAGTTCCTTCTAAAGATGGATCATAGCTTCGAGAGCTTCTTGCGGCACGGTGTCACGCTACTCCAAAGCCGGGCGTTTGCCTTGCACCCTCTGCGTTACCGTCCATGCGTAGACGACGGCTATAACCCTGGCCTCCAGTCCCCAGAAGGGGGAGAAGGGCCATATTCTCCCTCTTGCTGTGGAACATGTAACCTGCGCAAGGGCCTCAACATGCGCAAGCTGCGTGCGCCGTATACCCGCGGTATGAGAGCGGTACTGTATGTCTGTCCCCATACCTCAGATCAGACTCACTGTAACATCTCAGGGAATTTATTTATGCCCAGATCTACTAACCTGGCGTTTTATTATTGGTTATTAAAACCATGCACAAATTTTCAGCTCTTTCTACTGCCATGTAGAATTTCTCACATTCCATACTCAACATGGCTACGTGAAAAGTATTCTTCGTGAACCATAGTACGACAACCACGAGAATTCCTCCAGCATACTGAAATAGTATAGAAATGAATGAAAATTTTAATATAGTCACAGAGTCAAAAATACAACGTACAACATAGGATCAACGCTCAAAACGGGTGAAGTTGCCATCATAAAAGAGCGCGTGTACTGATACTGATACTGTTTTTCTTTTTAATGGAAGTAATAATAATTAGAATATATGTTCCCGCTTTATGCACGGCTTTTTCGTGGGAAATGTGTGTGTTTCAATTAGTTAGTTCATTTCAGTTGTCATCAATGAAATTGAAAACTCCAGAAAATATTATTTTCATCATCACAACCGCAGTACGTCTACTCCTATCCTCCAAGTTTTTCACACTGATGGAATTTGTTCCTCATATCCACCGCTTCTCCCACACTTTACCAGGTTCTCTATCATGAAAGCCATCCTAAACTTCGATCTCCAGTACATTGTCGCCAGTGAGGGATCTTTCCGCACCAATGCCCATCGGTTTTGAGAGTAAAGCCTACCTACTACCACTATAGTTTTGAAACTCTGCAAACCTTATTCACTTATCGAAAAGCGAATCCGCTCCAGCGTACGTGGTAACTGCGCGTAGGCAGTTTGTAAACGGGCCCTAAAGTAATTAGAACGTACCATCTGTAAAACGTTATCCTTTGCAAAAAATAAAACCAATTGCAAGCAAGCCAAACATTCGAAGAAGATTTCGACTGTGTAATATGTTATCTGAAAAAATAAGAACAATTAAACAGACTTGTATTCATGTTTTTTAAATTCATCCTATGGGAAAATTACATAAACATACCAAGACTATGTAAATTTTTTTAAGTTCTTTAAAAGCACCCAGCAAATTCAAATACTGAATAAAGAATTTTTCTTGAGAGGCTTTTTCCATTCCTGATTTACTGTCGTCTTTAAGTTTCTGGATCCAAGTGCACAACTCTGTAGTTATTAGCTTTACCAATACGGTACACCTTATGATATTTATATCAAAAGTATATTGAAATGCATATCGGAAAGCATCAATCCAAACGAAAAATATTGATCCTATAATATGTAGCGCTATAAACGATATCCCAAAAACACTGTAGAACCAGTTGAATCTGACATAAGATTTATAGTTATCAGCATAGCTCTTGGTAAACTTGAACACTCTCTGAAGTTTGAGGGTTACAGTAACTTCTGTGGGACTGTAAAAGTAATTTGTCCACAGGTTGAGTGTGAAACCGATTACGTAGTCTATGAGATAAACGGAAAAGTAAAAGTTTACTGAAGCTCTTATTAGTGGCATATCAATGACTGAAACAACTGACAAAATACACGTTGAAATATGAATGAAAATGAAAACACCGATGCAGAAGAAATTGAGAAAATTATAGGTAAAGTTATTAGGCGTAATGAATCCATCTTGAATTTTGTATTTAAAGTGCAGAATGACCTTCTGAAATAAATTTAGAGGCCCAAGCAGTTTATTGAAATCTTCCTCGATAAAGTTGTCAAGTAAATATTCGCTACAACCAACGCAGTATAGATTATTCATTATAAAAAAAAATTCAGTCCAGTTAAAGCTTATGTGTTATCACAATGATAACATACAATCAATATACAATCACAATGATAAGCTATTCTTAAATTTGATTGGATTTTGAAAATATTATTAAATAATAGTAAAACTATAAAATATAGACAGTATGTAATTTCTTTACAATACATGAACTAACGTTCTGTTCTGGGTATTATTGATTCTGTAACAAAGTTTCCTTCATTACTTTATTGATATAGTGTATCATTTCATTAATCATAGTGCCTGCATATTAAAGATAAAATTATAGTAATGTGTCACACAAATGACTTCAAGAAAACCATAATTATTATATCCCTTTATAGCTTTTTGTGATATTTCTGTAACGAACCCGAATAATCCCTCTTAAATTCGTAATAAACTTATTTAGTTCATTTATGTCGGTGTAGCAAAACTATAACATACTTCTGAATAACTTTGTATCGAGTAAAAAGCATAGATGTGGTAACCTATCGACTTGTGTGAGTTTGAAATTTGCGCGTTGCGTACAGTGACATATTAGAACACGTGCAGGTTTTGGATTTCAATAAAAATTATAGAATGTTTATACAATTGTGTTGTTTACGTGTAAATCTGTAGGTGTTGGCATTGAATTTTTTTTTCTTTTTATATGACATTGGTAACTTTTTATGTTTGTAACAGTCATGTTACATTGAGTGACAACGGTAATGAAAGTTGTACGTAAAGTTTACAAGTATTTATGCTAAAATGACTCTTTTTATTTCAGAATTCCTCAAGATCGATGCGGAATGATGAGATATATGGCAAATTATTTGTATATTATATCGAAGAGTAAGAAAGGCAAAATATCTCAACGACATTTATCTCAATTTTGACTTGAAATAGGTGAGACCTTATGCAAGCTTGGTCTGAAGCCTAAAATCAAGAGCCGAAGGTCTTTAGAAAGCGAAATTCAAGACAAAAAAACATAAGAGCCCTGCAGACATAGAAATAAAAGCCACTGCCTGCAGAACATGTTCTTGCATTGGCAGTAAGGCAAGATCAGATCGGCTACTGGCCGATTTAGGTTCAAAAAAGAATACGTTGCAAGGTACCCAAGTGCACTGGCGTTTCACAAATAATTTGTGAAATATGCAGTGTAACATTACGCTATAATAAAAAAAATAATTGGAAAAAATCCTTACATACAACGTAAGTATTTTGTACGTTATAACTCAATGTGACAGTAATGTCACACTTCCTCAAATGTCAAATAAATGAATAAAAATATTAATTTTTAAATTTCTGAAAAATACGTGTTTTTTTATTTCCCTAAACCTTACCATAATAAATGTTTTAAAGATGTTGAGCTATAAAGGGATATATATTGCTGAGTATTTGTCCAACCAATTATATCTGGCTGTTATATTTGTAACGTAATATTTTTTTCGCAGCATTTGGTAAAGAGTTTTTGAAGTGAATATCATGGTCTACGGCAACCTCTTCATTTATGTAAGTTATCTGAGTAATGACTTTAATGTTTTGAACATTTTCCTTGACAATATTATTAGCATCTGAGGTCACTGTATCAAAATCAATTACCAGGTTGCGTATTTCATTGAAGTATGTCTTTACATCACACGATCACAGCCCGTGGCAGTCCACTGCAGGATTTAGGACCTCTCCGACGAAAGAGGAGGTTATTGCCATAATCTCCACGCTTGGCAGGCGGGTTGGAGATCGCAGTGTTTAAATATAACAATGGAAAATGCTGCTACCCATTTTCCAGAATTATGTCTTTACATCGCCATTCTTAAACTCAGTATTTGGTTGTGTTAGGATAGCCTATGTGTTTAGTTCTTCTGCATAAATCGAGTGTAGGTATGTATTCTTTATGAGACATTCAAAACATTTTATGGGAATAATTAAAAATGATAAGGATGATGACATAATGACATTGATGGCGCTAAAAAGTACAAATCTAATTTGAGCAAAAACAGTAATAAGTACAATGAATTTGTTAAAGTTATTGAAGTAGAAAAGACATACATACAATAATTTTGAATACAAGACATAAACTGGATAATTGGATTGTAAATACCTTTTAGTGATCGACTCTGCACGAAAGCTGCCAACCAAGTTAGATTCGTCGATTCAATGTCTTCTTCGAAGTTGGAGCTACCTTACTAGACAATTTGTCCTACATAATAACAACTTCATTCACTGTTCATGCGGCTTGGATAAGGAACTCGCTGCCGCATACTGTTCGTAGCAGTACCTCACTCGGTATTTAAAAAAAAAGATTGAATGAGTATTATCTTTCCACTTGCAATCCATAATATTATATATTTATAGGTATTTATTTAGTATTATATTCATTATACATGTAGGTAATATTACAATTATATTATAAATATATAGATCCTTATGTAATCCAATTATATTATCTGCCTCTCTATTATAGCACTCTCTCTTCGTTAGGTCTGCTGTCGGACATTTCTTTTTAGAAATAAGCTGTACCCTTGGTGATTGTTATCTTTATGTTCATATTATTGTAACTTTCATTGTGCACAATAAATGGTTAAATAAATAAATAAACTTCAACAGATGGGTCTCCTATCTGTAGCTAGTAGAACGGTAAAAAGAGTAGGTGCAGTTCTTTTTATCTTGTTCTTGTTTATTTTACAGCCTACGTAATAAAATAATGGGCAGGAAACAGCGCCACCCTCACGAATATATTGAGTCCGTCATTAAAATGTATTTGAAATTATAAAACAATAATATTAACATAACAATAGGTAAATGTAACTGTTAACGTGAGTGTGAAGTGGTATTCATTTATTGTAAAATAAGTAATACATTTCAATTATAAAATAAATTAATGTCAACAAATATCAATATCATTAAATAATAATACAACCGTCAACACAATGTAATTCACAATAATGCTTCGTCCAAAATGCGGGTAGTCAATGAGGGTACTAAACAATGTAACGTCAAAGAAATGAGTGTGAATGTAATCTTGTGTTAAAATTCAATATTGATTAAGATTTATGCAAAATAAGTGACCGTGTCTTGGTTAAGAACAAGTACAATTTATACCTACATTGAATAAATGATTTTTAATTTGAATTTGTGGCATTACGAGGTCATCTAGGATATAAAGGAAGAAAGACTCTCCTTTTCCACGGAATTGCTGAAAAGAAGGACGAAATAGTTAGTGAGGTACTCGTTGACATAATAGCAAACAAGATGCAGCTACCGGATATTACCTCAGGTGATTTACAATCATGTCATCGATTGGGAGCCCCTGGTGAGAAGCCTCGTCCTTTTCTAGTGCGTTTTCGAGATTTGGAGATTCGCCGCCACGTCTGGGATTCGAAAACCTCGCTCAAGAGTACGGGAATCGTCGTGTCGGAATTTCTAACAAAATCTAGACACGACGTGTTCATGGCTGCCCGTAAGCACTTTGGTGTGAGGAGCTGTTGGTCCGTCGATGGTAAAATCGCCATTATCTTGCCAAACAAGTCGCGTAAGAAGATCGAGACCGCCAGTGAGTTGCAAGCCCTAACAAGCATTTTCCCGGCGGTTAAGTCTCCTGCTGCAGAGAAGTCCGAGTCTTCGGTTCCTGCGGCTTTGCCCAAGCCCAAGGCTCCTTCAAAACCTGCGGCTGCCTCGGCCCCAGTTGTTAAGCGGACTAGGAAGTAATACCTAATTACCTACTCAGATATAGTTTAGTCCATCTTCGTAACTTTGTCGTATAATATTCACTTTTATTCCAAATTACCTTAATAATTTTTCACCGGCAAAAATGTTGAAATAATTTAATTCTCACTTCATTTAGCATTACGTTATTTATAAATGTATGTCGGTCATTTCAAAATTACTATGCATGTTTGTTTACTTTTAAGTTGTCAAATTTGTCTTGTCAAAGTGGTGCGTTTTATTCATGCAAATTGCAGACTTTTTATGTTTGAATGTTCTATTTTTTTTTTTTTTATCGGCTTGGATTCTTGCACTTTTCTTTTCTTTTTCTCGCCAGATTTCTTGTTATTGTTTTGAGGTAAATTTATTTAGTGATAGTGATTCATTCTTCCAGCACGCTGCGGTGGGTACTGGTGATAATAGTTATTATTTTATTGATTTTTAATTAGTTAATCTTATTTTAGTTTATTTAAAATATTATATTAATATACTTAGGTTATTTATTTAATGGACAGTTTACATGATATTGATATTTTACACTGCTCATCGTCTTCTGAGAGTTTCTTTACTGCTGAATCTGGCAGCGACAGTGACAGTTCCACAAATCTTTCTGTTCATGATCAGTTGAATGTCTCCCTCTCCTCTTTCCCTAACAACCTTAATATTATTCATATTAATGCCCAGAGCATTCCCTGCCATCACTCTGACCTTTTAGCTTCGTTCAGCGGCAGTCCTGTTGACGCCATTCTTATTTCGGAATCTTTCTTGAAGCCCTCTCTGCCTTCTTCCCAATTCCCAATTCCTAACTTTAAACTTATTCGTAATGACCGTACGGGCAAGGGGGGAGGTGGTGTTGCTATCTATCTACGTGCAGACATTCAGTACTCTATTGTAAGTGCATCACCCAGCAAGTATTCGAGCTCTGCCGAGCATCTTTTTATTGAGCTGACCGTACACCACAAAAAAATTCTGCTTGGTGTGGTCTACAGTCCCTCACTACATATCGATTATTTTAACTCGCTTGAAAACCTGCTTAACAACCTTTGTCCTAACTTTGATAATGTTCTCTTATTAGGGGACTTTAACACATGTTTGCTCAAAAATGATGTTAGGGCCCACAAGCTCCGATCCCTCTTGTCCTCGGTTAATTTGCATATTCTCCCACTTTCTGCTACCCATCACTCTCCTAACTGTACTCCTTCTCTCTTAGATCTCATCATAACATCCTCCATTGATAAAATCTCTACTTTTGGTCAGTTTCCTGCTCCCTTTTCCTATCACGACTTAATTTATGTTTCTCTTAAAATTGTTATACCTAAACCTAAACCCAAGTTCCTGTTTTTGCGAAATTTTAGGGGTATTGACTTGGAGGCATTGAAGCGTGAATTTGCTAGTACAGACTGGAACCCTATATTTGACGCTGACCACATTGACGTGAAAGTCCAGGAGTTTGAGTCCCGTATCTTTAAGATTTTTGACGCTCACGCCCCCGTCAGGAGAGTTAAGATTAAGCAAGTGCCTGCACCGTGGTTAAGTCAGGAAATTAGGGATTTCATGTCCAAGCGTGACAGCGCTAGACGGCGCTATAGGAAAAATCCTTCGGCTCAAAATCTTGAACGATTCAAATATTTTCGTAATTATTGCAGTCGTCTGTGTAGAGATGCGAAGAGGCGCTACATCCATAGTACTATCGCTGGTTCTTCCGCCGCGAAGATTTGGACGTTCCTAAGGTCATTGGGTATTGGTAAATCTTCTGTTTCATTTGATGGTTCTACTATAGATTTAAATGCTCTCAACACCCATTTTTCTACTCCACCAGTGACCTTAGATGCTAACGCCAAATCTTGCACCATAACGCGGCTTAATAATCAGCCTCTTCCTTCCTGTTCTTCTTTCTGTTTTTCACCTGTCACTGAGGGGGAAGTTAGGAAGCACATTACATCCATCACTTCCACTGCTGTGGGCAATGATAATGTTTGTTCCCGTATGATCTCCCTCCTACTCCCGGAACTCTTACCTATTCTCACTCATATTTTCAATCATTCCCTGGTATCGAGTTCATTCCCCACGTCTTGGAAACAAGCAAACGTTATTCCACTTCCAAAAATCTCCAACCCCTCCTCTTTTTCCAGTCTCCGCCCTATATCTGTGTTGCCCTTTCTCTCCAAGATCCTCGAACACATTGTCCACAAGCAGCTTTCTGAGCATTTAACGTCAAATTCTCTCCTCTCGTGTTTTCAGTCGGGCTTTCGGCCTGGCCATAGTACTGTTACAGCACTACTAAAAGTCACGGACGATATACGCAGTGCCATGGAAAACAAGTCTCTGACGATTCTGGTGCTGCTCGATTTTAGTAGTGCTTTCAACTCTGTTGATTTCGACGTTCTCATTGCTACCCTACGCTCACTTAATATTTCCCCCTCTGCGATAGCGTGGTTCGACTCATACCTGCGTGGCCGCTCGCAGCGGGTCCGCCTTGACGAGCTCTTCTCTGATTGGTGCGATCTTGTTGCGGGTGTACCGCAGGGCGGTGTCCTATCTCCCCTTTTATTTTCTGTTTTCATTAACACTGTTACTTCTATTATTTCTTCCCTCTTTCATCTCTATGCAGACGATCTGCAAGTATATCAGCACTTTAAGGTAGAAGATATTGAGGATGCTTTCACAAGCATTAACGCTGACCTTCAACGCATTTCAGACTGGGCCAAATCCTTTGGCTTATTGGTTAACCCAATTAAATCTCAGGCTGTATTAATCGGCAGCCCTTATATGTGTAGACAACTGCGAGGCAACTCTAATATTCCTCAGATTCTTTTTGACGGTGTTCCTATACCGCTCAGTAAATCTGCGAAAAACCTTGGAGTGATATTCGACTCTAACTTATCTTGGGTCTCTCACGTCAATGAGGTTAGCAAAAAACTTCATTACTCATTTCATTCAATTAAATGCTTCCAACGTTTTCTACCCCTGACAACTAAAATTTCCCTCGTTCAATCCCTTCTCCTTCCTATCCTTGATTACGCCGATTCCTGCTATCTGGATGCCACTGAGGAGCTATTAAACAAGCTTGAACGTCTCCAAAATTTGTGCATACGCTTCATTTTTGGTCTGCGTAAGTACGACCATATCTCTAGCTTTCGGAAACAGCTCAAGTGGCTCCCGATTCGGCTTCGTAGGAATGCTCGGATCCTTTCTACCCTCTATAACGTCCTTTATAATCCCTCCGCTCCCTCATACCTTCGTGAACGTTTTAAATTTTCCCGGTCGCAAGACAAGCCCTGTCGATCCTCCGTTAAATCTATGTTAGACATTCCTCCCCATCACACTGATTTTTTCTCCTACTCATTCACTGTCCATGCGGCAAGATTGTGGAACTCTCTTCCGCATGAAATACGGGATAGCACTTCTATTTTCATCTTCAAGAAACGTGTAAAAGAGCACTACCTTTCTCTATCTGTCTAAGATATGTAAGTATGTGTATATGTATTTGTATGTATGTATGTATATGTATTTGTTTTCAATGTAGGTATATAGGTATATATTTATTTATGTATTGTATTAGTTAAGCATCATTATTTTGTTTTTGCTACTGTGCACGTCTTTACTGCATTTAATTATCACGATCTCTCTGCTGTAGGCCTGCTGGAAGAAATTTCTTTATAGAAATAAGTTGGCCTGTTGTGTCTAATATATTATGTAATATACTTTTTGTAACAATCTTGTGTACAATAAATGGTTAAATAAATAAATAAATAAATAACTCAGGCCGACGGCCATGACTACCATATCGTCAATGAGCTAGGTACTAGCCGTTAATTATAATATAGAATGCGTTGTTCCATTCTAGCTCTGAAGCCTAAAGACGTGAGCATTAACAAAGTACAAGTATCTTAGAGGGGGGGCCAGGAGATCCATAACAAAGGTTAACCTAGTTTGGACTCCTGGCTCCCAATCAACTATTTGATATTTTTAATGTCTTTGTAAACTTTTTTGGGAGAAAAATAAATACCTAAAAATAATAATAATAATTCCAACGTGAATAGTTTCGGCAATATTACGACTTCGGCTTGCGTAACTTTAATCAATTCAACTAGATTGGTTAACCAGTCTAGGGAGCTGGCACTTGTGTTGGAAGTGCAAACTGTATAAGAACAATAACAAAGTCCGTTAGTTCTAGGAACAGTCTCAGCGGCAGCGCGGCGTCCACCGCGAACATGCCGCAGCCGCTCAGCGCGCCGCCGCGGGTGCGGGACGCGCGGACCACGTTCTTGCACAGCCGACGCAGCGGGACTGGAAAATATTTTTGAATTAACATTTTCTTGTGGTGTTATTCAAAGTGGAAAATTGATAATAATATGATTTGAGAAAAGTTTATATATGGAGAAAGGGTTACTGATAAGTAAGGGGACATCTGTAATTCAGATTGACGTTGAGGTTGGAAAAAGGACAATAGACTATTTATCTGGGGAAGTGCCCTAGCCAATACGAGAGAAAAAAGAAGAACAGGGACTGCCCATCTTTTCGTCGAGACGCTTCGTCATATTTATAAAATGTTTTAAATATTGTCTATGTCTAAAATCCGTTAGAAATGATTTAGAATAAGATATAATCAGCAGTTTTATAAATCACACATGTAGGAAGCGTTGTTTTATTCTGAATTATATTTCGATATTGAAACATCAAACAAAAACCTCTTGTCATCCGAACCGAATTCCTAGAAAGTTCATTCTATGTTTTATTAACACATTGTAGATATGTGATGGTGTTTCTTATTCTATCTCCTATAAGTCACTTAATGCTCTATCTAAACAGCTGATGGACTATATTTGATCAAATCTGATCAAATCAATGGACAAATCTGATCACGCAATATATTTCCAATACAAACAAAATCTTCAAAACTGTCCACTCTGATCGCGATATCAGTTTCACCTAAAAAATAAAGTAATCAGATACCACCAAAACTATCTATTGAAGCCTAAACAAACCTGGGCAGTTGCTTCTAGTTTTCAACGATGCACACAACGAGTCAGCTTTTTCAAACGTCTTGTACAACTTGTCACATTGAATGCTCAACATTGACACATAAAACATGTTTTTAATAATCCACGGTCCCAAATTGAGGTACAAATCATCCGTAAGCTGAAATTATTATTAAATTAACATACATTGTTCAAATTGTTACACTTAGTTCGCTTCGCTTCGAATCTGCTACATTGTGTTGAATACATACCGTTTTTAAATCGTTGTCTTGAGACAAAACTAACATAATTTGGAAGCCGGCCAAAAATTGGTAGCACATTTCTATTATGTAATAAGTAACCTGAAACATAAAAAAGGAAAGATAATATAGTATTGTAAGCTCAAAGAAAAAAAAAACATTCTGTTCTAACTGGACTGGTCCGAAATTCATCATAGATATTTTTTTGTAAACTTAGGGTCGATGATGACCACAAGCATATGGCGTACACTGCTTACAGTATGTAATCATAGCCTCCCCCCTAAACCTTTCATATCATTACACTTTGTTGCGTTTGCGCTGTCTTGACTATGACAGTATAAATATAAATAAAAGTATAGTATAACTTAATCTCTTTGACAAATATAAGTGTCCATTATTCACTTACCATGACTGAGAAGAGTTTTTTTATTTTATCATAAACATATAATACATTTACATATTGTTGGAACAATTGTTTTAGTTCGGTTTCATCGCAATCTTCCCTTTCGCTAGTTACTTTCAGTATTTCAATCCAAGCTGCAAGTTCTTCTTTTATCAATTTAATTAACATTAGGCAACGTATGATATTGATATCAAAACTGTATTGGAATATATATGAAATTAGAAAATGCATGTTCAATCCTGCTGACAACAGTATATGTGGTATGAAGTTCAGCAAAACTGCTATTGTATATCGCCAGCTTCTTTTAATGTATTTAGGATAATTATTCGTTGTATTCTTCGTAAATTTGTATAGTTCTTGTAAACGTAATGTCAGGTTCACTTCAGTATTGCTATGAATGCAATTTAAAGTGAAATTCATGAAAAATGCAAATAGATAGTCTAACAGAAAGACAAAGAAGAATAACCTGAATTGTAAAGGCAATGGCTTTTCGCTTCCACTTTTGATTGCACATTGAAACAAATGGCAGCACGTCATGGCAGAAGCGCTGAGGAAGTTCAACACATTGTGCTTGAAATCATTGGAAGTTATAAAGCCATCTTGTATTCTGTACTTGAATTGAAGTATGAGTGTCTGTAAAATATTGAGGGGTGTCAAGAATTTCTTGAAATCATCATCTATGTAATTATGTAGCAAAAGTTCACCGTTTAAAGTACCGTAAAAGGGTTTAACTTTCTTCATCGTTGAATTGCACTCTCAGTCTTAAGTGACCTTATAAGTCAGAAAAGTGGTCACTGCCGCCTATGTACAGGGTGTCCCGTAAGTCGACGTCAAGCCGGAATCGGGTGATATTCCAAATCATAATAGTTACTAGAAAAATAAAAAATAAAATCTAAGTTTTGAATTTTTTAAATTATAGGCATTTCTTTTTTTTCGAGAAAATGTACACCCTGTGATGGTTTTTTAGCTCCAGTTGCTACAAATCTTAACTTTTTTCAATTTTATTTTTCTTATGTAATTCCGAATAGTGCTAATCTAACCTATTACTTAGAATTCCAAGTCAACTGCTCCAGCTTGGAAGAAAGTGTCACATTATGCCGTACAATGAATAGACAATTAATATTTCGTCCAACTTTAACAGACTGTACTGAAAAAAAAAGTACTACGCCAGGTTGGCAAGTAGCACTAAAAGTTGACGCATTTAATAAGGATTCTAAAATGGTATAATACTTCCTACATTATTTCATTAATTACGGGGAAAAAAAAATTCCTTCAAGAAACCCAGTTTCGAATATTTTTCCTTTACCTACTAAAAATTATTCTAGTGCGTTCAAAGCTTGCCTAAAACCGAGTGAGACGGAGACTCATTCATGAAGTGTGAGTGAGACAGGTACGCTTTCAAGTCAGGGATGCTAACTTTTTGTTAAATTGTAATTGTTAAAATGTATGATTGAACCTCTACAAACTTGCCTAGTAGGAATGGGGATGGAATAAAAAGTAACGATATGGTATCGATACACAAATATCAATAATTTCTCCAATCTATTGCGTAGCACAGTTGTCAATTTACTCATGTAAATTTAAGAACATTTGGGTAAATAATTATATCAATATTTTATACAGACCTATTGCCTAGTTGTCTATGTGCGGTTTAGGATCATTTGGACCTAAGATCAATAGATTTTTAATATTATTCGATATTGTACAAGATTTTTGGCATTCATAGAACGTCTTGTCTACGGCAAAAAGACGAGACATGACCAACATTCCCGAGACTTTACGAAAATAGGCCAATAGTCGTTTTACACTCGGCCGTAAGCTTGTTTGCCACCTTAGTGATATACAGGATGGGGCCTGTAACAGGGGCAATAAATTTAAACGTCGACTCGTCAGAGTATCTGAAGTTACCTTGACCTGATCCTAATGCTCCAAAGTGCTTAAACTTAAATAAATAATTATTTGAAATTACAATCCATAATCAATTATTTAGGCATTTCGTTCATACTGGGGTGACGTAAACGATATTAATGTCAATGTCAAGTATACCGACTGGATACGACGGTATGCAGTACATTACTGGCTCGATAAACTGTGTGTTGAAAATAATAATACATTTATTTTTCATTTTACAAAATTAAAGCCACGTGGACTTAGTTATTGATTAGTTAAAGGGTCTATATTTTAATTTTTTGCCCATGATTCTGGCCCCACACTGTATATAGTGGTAAAAAAACTCTCGTTTTGGCTAAGTCTCGTGAAATTTTGATCAATATGACATGGTATACTTGACATGACCATACTTTTTGTAACGCATTACCTATGATATTTAGCAAAACATATGCACCATAGTCTTCCCTTTAGTATAATGTAAATGCCTGGAATTCCAAATAAAATTTTAATGGCGGTTTTATATTTATTTTGAAGTTTCAATCAGTTCACAGTAATTACGTTTATTGGTAATAAACTGCCATTCGACTAATATCATAAATGCGAAAGTTTCTAATGGTGTTTGATTGTTTGTTACTCCTTCACGCAGAAACTACTGAACGGATATTGATGAAATTTGGCAGCAAAATTGCATATGAATATGTTATAATGTATCTCGAAATTTAATGTGGTTACCAAGGAAATGGATCTGGAACGTTATGACCACAGCCACATTAGATATGAGCCACAGTGTTTCCTTTGGACTATGAAATGGAATCGTTCAAGAGGTATATTAGAGGTCTCTTCAGAGGCGGGCAACGCATTGGTGACTCCCCTGGTGTTGCTGATGTCCATAGGCTGTGATGACCACTTTCCATCAGGTGGCCCGCCAGCCTGTTTGTCTGCCGTTTAACATTTAAAAAAAGCATTATTTTTTTACAAATTTTCAAAGTATGTTCCGGGTTTCCTACCGTGACCATGATCCATGCAGCTGCTACGAAATATCGGGCTACTTGTAAACAAAGGTACGTAATAGGCAACGCGGAATATACCTTTAAAATGTAAGTTTACCAGAACTTTTATAATAATTATCCAGATAAAAACGTCGTCAAGTTTAAGCAACACTATCAACTATTGGATAGGTAGGTTCTTCTTCTACTTCAATAAATATCAAATATTTAAAAAATCAAATATTCACCTGATATATCTGATCTACCAACAAAGGATGAACAGATAGATTGACTTCTTTCCAAACTGATATAAAAGCTCTCCATTTATGACTCAGAATAGTAATAAACAGTACATTTTTAGCTATCCATGATAAACTAATACACAGGATTGGATACTGAAAAAATAACAACTGATTAAAACTTATAATTAAGTTCCCAACCATCATCATTGTCAACAACAACAGTAAAAAGTATCAAAAAGACAAAACTGAGCGAGGGAAAAAGAGAGTTGATGTAACATTTATTTCCAATTAGCAATCATTTATTTATTTATTTAAACTTATTGCACTGTTATCAACGGCCGCCTTAAAGCTTGATAGCTAAATTTACCAGTCAACCGGAGAACTGATGGTATGACAATTTCAGGCCGGTGCATGATGATAGAAGGAAATGCGTTTATAAACACTAACTAAACCAAGTTTAAACAAATGACAAATATACATAAATCAAGATGGATAAAAAGATTGAGAAAAAGAAATAAAAAGAAAAGAGAAAGCAGACAAGATTATAGATCGTGCCGAAATAGCAATTTCTACGACACCGAAGAAAATTATTAAAAGAAACAAGAGCTGTTCTTGAAAATACATACTTACACCGTCAGTGTAACTGCCCATTTTCAAAAGGGTTTCAATCGAGCTAATACCACATATAAAAGTATCTACCGTGTAGTATGTAAACTAAAAAAAAAACATTAGTTACTTAAATAACATGCATAATGTATCATACAAAAACAAAGGCAATGATTCTCTTACTATATAGTTAGTTAAGGTTTTATACATATTGTAAGCATCAAGGAGATCGATGTAGGCATCAAAAACAATTTCCACACTGCGGTCCGCTAATACACGTCCATTCCACTTCTTAATTTCATTCATTGCCATATTCCAAGATTCCAGTTGATAATTCATCAGAGTCATTAAAAGAATACACCTAATTATTTGGATATCAAAATAATAATGTTTCATAAAGACTGGCTCAAAATATTGAAATGATATCGAAAAAAATGTAGTTAATATTATGAGAACAAACATGTAAGCCAAGAAGTATGTCCAACATGTAACTCTAAACACTGTAGTATAGTTATTCAATTTTACGTTAGAGTGATATACTGATTGCAATTTCATCACCATATTTACGTTCAAATCACTATTGTACAAATTAGAAACAAAACTCAAAAATAGGGCCAAGAAATATTCGACTGCGTAATATCCTAAAAAAATAGGAATAAAAATTTGTCCATCCAAACTCATGGAGGTCCAATGAACCCACGTTTCAAATATATGTAAACTACCGAACAGCAAGGTACCGCACAAATAAATTAAATTAGTCGATAATGTGTTGGATGTTATAAGATTATTGCAAATTTTATATTTAAATTGCAAGACGAGCATTTCCATCACGGTAATAGGACGAAGCATGGCCTCAAAATCGTCACCAATGGCATATTTTAAAGGAACCTTCATAATTTTTGGTATCTAGAGACAAACACTCATAATTTCTGTTTAGAATATATTCAAATCTAAAGAAAACTTTTATGTATTTTCCTGTTATTCAACTGTTCAAATAGTACAAGTAAGTTATACTGATCGTGTGTTGCAGCGTACAGTACGAAAAAAGGTAATTACAATAAGTAACATTAGTACTTACAGTAATGAAATGAAGAAGATACCTTTAATATTTATAGTTGATGATATGATGCGCCTCTATAAATATTCTAGGTATTGATAGACTAATATTCTGAGCGTAGGTGATATGTGTCCTTCAAGTATTTAGGTAGTACATCATATACACTGATAGTTCACAGAAATCTCGATAAATTGATTTGAGATTTTATTTTAACCCTCAACTGGTATCGTAAAATCGACTAACGTAACTGGTTTTGTGGGGGTCACTCGGCCCCCACAAAACCACACTACAGATTAGCTTCTAGGATGCAATTTTGCTTAAGTTTTATTTAAAAAAGATAAATAACAAGCTTATTTTATGGAATCAATCAATTTTTATTTTTCTCTTTGCTTAATTACTAGAAGAGATCACAAAAAAAATTACAACATTTTGGTATTTTTTTCTTAAGTTATACAAATAAAAAAAAACTATTAATTTGAAAGTCTTAAGCTAACATATATATGTTTTCTTATTACTCATACAATAAACTTTGTAAACATAAAGAAATAAACCACCTATTAACGTTTTAAAAAAAAATCAACACAAATATAATATAGCAGGTCTTCACTGCTATCGGAATTGTGTGTTGGTGACTGCTCAATATCGCTTATTCCATCGTTGTCGCTGACATGTTCTTCTGGATAGCCACTCAACACAGATTCAGAGTCGGAATCCGTGCCCAATATCTCTTCTATCGTCTGGTTAATCAAAAGTTTCACCATATTGACAAAATTACTGTAAAACAAACGAATACATAAAATAAAATATTTACTAAAAACTTACGTAACTGGTATAGTGGGGGCCGCGAGACCCCCATAACGCACATACCTCCGTTCTGGTAAAAGCTGTAGCGCCGAACGTCCAGCACCCGCCGCGAGTCGCGACGTAATGAGATTACTAAAAATGGCGGCCGCTCACGGTGCATAGTTTTAAAGAAATTTAAAAAAATATTATTCGTGGGGGCCGCGCTACCCCCACGAAACCAGTTAAGGGTTAAAAACGTATCGAAGGGAGGGACCTGGTTGCCTGAAATACAGGCTATGCCTAGTTTGGGAGCCGATCTCACCATCACGACTAGTAATTGAATAGAAAAAATTAAGTTAGCTGTGCCGTGCCGTATAGCCGTGTGGTGACCGGTAGATAGCCGTGTGGTGACCGGTAGAGTAGAATAGCACCAACCCCTTACACTCGTGGGTGTCGTACAAGGCGACTAACGTTTAGAGGCAAAATATCTAGTCTCCATAAACTGGAAAATGGGCAGCAGCGTTTTTCATTGTTATGTTTGCAACACTGCGATCTCCAACCCGCCTGCCAAGCGTGGAGATTATGGCAATAACCTCCCCTTTTGCGGGAGAGGCCCAAAGTCCTGTAGTGGACTGTTATGGGCTGTGATGATGATGATGAAGTTAGCTGTAATGGTAAAAGAAATAAAGAAATAATATATTATTTCTTATTTATTTATTTTTATTTAACAAAATACTTGTAGGTAGGTTGCTATTAAGGGACCTATCATAGCAAACAATATCATAATTGTGGTAGCCATGTCATATATAAAACAAAAGATGGTTTATTTATTTATTTATTTATAGGTACATAAAACAGTCGTACGTCATCGACAAGAGCTTGTAAACGAATATAGGTAAGTGTCTATATATGTAAGTACTATACCTACATGCATTTTGTGGTTATTTGAAATTAAAAGAAAACTGTAGCAGAACAATAATGTAGTCGGCAAGTGAAGCGAGCAGTCTCAGGGGCAGCGCGGCATCCACCGCGAACGCTCCGCAGCCGCGCAGCGCGCCGCCACGAGCGCGGGACACGCGGACCACGTTCTTGCAGAGCCGACGCAGTGGCACTGGGATGTATATATAAATCGAGTTAATTCTTCATCATCATCATTATCATCGTATCAGCCGGAAGGCGCCCCTGTTGGGCATAGGCCTCCTCCAGAAATCTTCACAAAGACCGGTGTTGTGCCTTCCGCATCCAGCTGGTACCTGTGATAGTTACCAGTTCGTCAGTCAACCAAGTTGGAAGCGTACCCACGCTACTATAGTATTAACCAAACCAAACAATAGAAAGGCTACTGATGTAGAATTCTAAAGTAAAGAGACAATATAGAAAAGGAATTAGTAAGTTAAAACCAAAATTTGTAATGTTATATGTTATATTTCGAGGTGTTCTTTTATAATTTCAACTTTGCAACCTCTAATCAATTCAATTCATTTACTTCATTTTAAAGAGTCTCACATATTTATTCATTATACATGATATGCTAAGCTTATATTAGATATTTATTCACAAAAAAAAAATTATTTAACATTGAGTTCTAAAAACTCTTTTATTGTTTAAAATCAATACTGCATCAGCGGCAAAGTTATTGCCGCTTGCGCCGCCATATTGGAAAAATGGCGCATAATAGCAGTTTTTTGAAAATATCTTCTTTCCGACTCATTTTCAAAAACATGTAATGCAAAGTTAAACTAGAGAAAATTTCCTATAGTTTATGTCTTTTTTTGCATGTTGTGAATTTTTTAGGCGTACGATCGCCGCAAACAATTATTCAGACCCAGATTATATCAGATTTAGTGGTAGTTATAAAAAATATTCTATACCTGATTTATATCCATCAGCTAAAATTGTTGCACACAATGACTTCGAGCGTTATACACTAAACTATGGCGCCGCGCATATTCTTCACAAATCGTAATTAGCCTTTTCATACCTTTAATCGAGGGACTGAGCAGAACCATATCATCAGCATAGCTCAAGTTGTTAACATATCTGTCACCCAACCTGAGCCCCACCGACGTTCTGCTCAGTTCCACGATCAGGTCATTTACGTACAGGTTAAACAAGTCGGGAGAGGTCAACCCACCTTGTCTTACACCACAGGTCAGCCCATAACTATCTGACTGCGCATCACCCCATCTGACATTATTGACCTGGTGCGCATACCAGTATGCGACCAGATCAACAATCCCAGACGGTACATGGCTCTGCCTCATCTTTTACCACAGTAAGTCATGACTTATTGTGTCAAAAGCACGGCTCAAATCCAGAAAACAAGCATACACACTTGTATTCTGATCAACATAGTGATTGACTACCTCTTTGAGCGTATAGATAGCCATGTCTGTGGAAACCTCAGAGCGAAAGCCAAATTGCCCATCGTCAATATTCAGATGCGGAGTTATGTTGCCCTGTAAGTATCGTTCAAGTACCTTGGCCACAATCGTTGCCAATGAGATTGGCCTGTAGTTGGCCGCACTCGAGATATCACCGGTTTTACTTTTAACTAATGGCACAACTAATGTACGTAACATATCCTCGGGTAAGTACGCATGTTGTAAACATAAGTTATAGAACCGCGCTAGTACCTCACAGATATACTGGCCGGCATAAAGCAAATGTTCAATGCTTAGTCCATCGTGACCAGGAGACTTGCCTCTCTTCATTCCTCTTAAGACATTGACAATGTCTTTAGGCTTAACACGGCATTTCTCCAAGCCACGACAGTCACTATTTGTTATTCGAGTTTTATTATGTACTTGATTATCGGAGGGAAAGGGAGTGGCCGAAAATTTTCTCATAAATAAATTCGCTATGTCTTTCTTATCTACTTCACCCTCAACACTGACCGGTAAACTACTTTTATGATTCAGTTTTTTTATATCTTTCCAAAAGTGAGCAAAATTTTTAGATACTTTATGTCGCGCCAATATATCCATTCTTATTTTATCCTGGTTATTTTGTACGTATTTTAGAGCAGCTTTAAAAGTTTTACGTGTCGCCGACATCTGATCGTAATAATATCCCGAGCACGGCCTCCCGCAGGATAGCCATTCAATGTAGTTTTCTCTGGCCTTTTTATGCAAATCTCTGACGTGATAATTCCATCCGACCACTTTCTTACCATTATTATTTTTAAAAGTATTCTCACAAGTCATAGTCGCACAATTTTGCAATGCCTTAACTATATCACAATAAAATGTATCTATTAAACTAATATGCTCTATATTTTTACACTCATTATTGCACTCTAAACTACGTAAATAATAACCTTGTCCCTGAATAGTGTTAAACTCTATATCACAGTAATTTGAATAGTTTTCTATTTGCTTGCTGTCCCTGTGTGTACCCCATATGTGTTTTAGTTTTAAATCCAAACTAGTTACATTTACTTTAGGTCTGATACAAGAAAAATCACATCCTATTACTAAAGGAAAATGGTCAGAAACGTATACATCATACCGCACAGAGACACTAGTCACGGCGCTAGCGGCCGCCGCATTAGTGATGCAGTGGTCGAGCCACCGACTCGTTCCATGCGCCTCACTCACGAACGTATGCGTATCTGACTCCACACCAAGGCGCTCAAGATCTACGCAACATAATGATTGCTCGGTGCAAAAATCAACTAACTCTTTTCCGAAACGAGTGCCCGGGTGTGCATTCAGATCGCCTAACACAAACGCTGCCTCGGTATCACAACTATCAATTATGGCACTAATATTTCCTAAACACTGAGTAAATTCAAATAAGTTATCTTCGCAATCTGTAGGCATATACACACTAAACACTAGCACCCATCGGTCACCCAGTTGCAACTTGACGGCCACCATTCGGTTATTGTGACACGGAATGATTTCTACATGAGTGAACACACGCTTATCCCACAGTAGCGCTACGCCACCATACGGCCTTCTGCGGACTACGCCCTGCGTTGTATCAATGGCCGACACACCATAACATCCAAACTCCGGGTCCACCGTATTCAGGAAGTCCAGGTCATGTGGAAACAACCAAGTCTCTTGTAAGGCCACAAGGTGGTACTTTTTACATAACTGTCTGATTTGATCTACGGAACGTTTAATTGACTTGCAATTAAATGACACAAACACTGTATTAGGCGTGTTATTCATTACGATTTTCAATAGTTGGACTCTGGCGTTGGCCAGTTTTCTGTAAGTGAGGGCGGCGCTCTCTGTATTTTCTAAATACGATGTCAGCTGGCCACAGCTGATCGCCTTGGCTGTTTAAGAAAATGTCTATGCTTTTCATGGGCACAATAACTTTAAAAGCATTAAAGTTGTTATTGTAGGTATTAATTTTCGTCACACTGACTTCAATATTGGTCTTATATTTGACGAAACCCGCTATATCCTCCGGTGTGGTATTAACGTGCACCCTCGACACATACAATGACGCCGATAGGTCTGCCGCTTTAAAATTAAATTGTGTTGGGGGTTCCGCCTTACCCCGCCTGTTTTCAAATTTATATTTATATTTATTCGGTCGCTTGTACTTCACCGTCGTCCATCCTTTATCTTCATCATTCTTCGGCTTAATTAAGTCAGCATAAGTGGCATAAGGCTGCGTACTGCTAATGTCAACACTACCATTTGCCCCTATTCCACTTAAATTAGAGTCGCATAGGCTGCTTGGTATAATCTCTTCGCTACCACAGCGCTCTGCAGCAGCTGCTTCCTGCCCGTCCACGCCCGCACACGGCTTCGTCGCCACCGATGGCATGCTCGTAGGAGTTTGCGTTGTAGGTATAGTGGACTCGCCAGACTTGCTTACACAGTCACGTCCACGTGATCGTTTTCCCTTCTTTTTTCCATTCACTTCAAACGACTTGGGAGACGAGTGCACATCCTGAGTCATATAACTATCATTTCGTCTGTCTTGAAAGCCTGTAAGCATTGCCTTCACGTCATCCATGTCCTGTTTTAAAGAGATAATATCTTCCGAGCTTCTAGATTTAGAGTTCTCTTGCAATATAGTGATATCCCGTTTCAGTAAAGCTATATCTTTAAGAAAAGTAGTTACATCGATACTGTCAAATGTGACTGGAGGTAGCTTATTTAAATTTTTGGCTACAAAATTAGGTAATTGATCCGGTTCATATTCCTTTACTATCTTAATAATTTTCTGCATCATTACCTTCTCCGCTCCTTCTTTCTTTCTTGTTAATCTTTTATTTGGAGCCATTAGCTTAAACAACGTTTGTCGAGCATTTTCTATCTCTTCCGTGGAATACGTACTTAAACATATGCGTATCAATTCAATTTCCGTCAAAGTGTCAACTTTGTTAGTAACAAAGGCTAACAGTTCATTAAACATCAACTATTCGAACGATACGGACGCTGACAGACGTCTCGTCTGAATCATCCGTATTATTATAATATTATTTAACAATAAAAGTGTAAATCGGGGCCAACCTGTGTCAGCACGTTTGCAAACAAGTGAACAAGTGGAGTGTAGAACATACTGAACAAACTATGCAACATATGTTTGTAACTCTGTTGAGTTGAAAATGGATAGTCCATTTAATAGGAGTCTGAGGGTTCTACGTAGCCCTCCACCTGAACGGCATCAAGCGGACTCTGGCCCGACTCTTTCGGAGCCTCCTGCTGCGCGCTCGACCCCGGCCAGCGAAGCTGTCTCCACCGCCGAGATATCTAGCTGGCTATCTTCGATAGAACAGTGCCTCAACGAGATCTGTGTGATATCCAGCGAGGGTAAGCTTAATTCTGAACAAAAATTAAAAATAAGCTCTATCAGCAGAAACGTTATGGGCGGAGTTTCTCAGTTGGCAGTTCGATATCAAGCCCTGAAACAGAAGTATATTTCAGGCCTAGCATCTTTTAAAAGCCTGAGTGAGCAAAGAGACACCAATGAGCTAATTTACGACCTTAAACTAAGTTTAGAATCAGCACCGAAAGCACCGTCGAAACCATCCTTCGCTGATATGGTTAGGACGAGTAGTAACTCTGCTGTTCGTCCGACTAGCACAAGCAGCATTGCGATATACCCAGTGAATAAAGAAACATCTAGCGACGATACTAAAAAGCTTGTGCAAAATTTGGTCAAGCCCGATGAACTTAAACTTCACGTTCGTGGTTTGAGGAAGACCAAAAATGGAGGGAGGTGTAATCATCAGCACGGATAGAAAAGAGGATCTGGAAAAACTGAAAAAATCACAGACCTTAATCACTTCAGGCCTTAAGTTGGAGGAGACGTCTAAAAAGAGACCCAGAATAATTTTACTCGGTGTACCCACAAATTTAACGGATAAGGAGGTCTTCCAGTATTTGTTTGAGCAGAACATCATGGATAGACATCCGAGCTTTGATAAAGATTTATTCTATAGCTCAATCAAATTAAGCCATAAATCAGGAAATAAGGATGCGCCCAATTGCAATTTTGTTCTAGAACTTACTCCAGACCTCAGAAAAATGATTATGGAGCACAACCGAGTTTTTATCAATTGGTCATCTTGTCCCGTCCGTGACTACACACACTCTTGACGAGGTGTTACAACTGCCAGCAATATGGTCATTCTGCTAAATACTGCCGAGAGACGAGCCCTACCTGTGGACATTGCGGGAATTCAGGTCACTGCATAAAAGAATGTCCCAAGGCTGCCGAAGCTGCTAAATGCGCTACCTGTTTACGATACAAAAAACCAGCAAGCCACAAGACTGGAGATGTCTCATGCCCTGCAAAAAAGAGCGCTGAACTTAGATATCTCAGTTTTATTGATTACGGGGGCGCCTAGAGCGCCGCAGCTCACAGGTACTGAGTAGCTCACAACGTATGGGTACCATTATAAAAGACGTGGTAGAAGATATTGATGACTCATATAAGTATGAGTCCTTGGTATGTGACCCCGATCAGTGTTCGTCTCTCATTAACAAAAGTGGACAACAGTTAAAGGTGTTGGTACAAAACATACGTAGTATAAACTGTAATTATAATGGACTATTGGCTTTGCATAGCCAGATTAATTTAGATATCGATATTTTTGTGTTAACGGAATGCTGGTTATCCTCAACCCCCTCCATCCCTCACTTAGATGGCTATGGCTCTCACATAAGTCATTCTAGTAATGTGCTACAAAATGATGGAGTAGTATTATTTATCAAAGCTGACTTAAAAAATGTCTCGGTCGAAGAACCTCAAATTGCGGACGCGAACTGAGGGCCTAGTGTGAGTTCCGCTTCGATTTTACTTAACTATCGCGTTTGCGTTTACGTCGAAATTAGTATGAAGAAAAATACTTCATTTACGTACCACTAGGCGGCGCTATATATTTTTCCATACTAATTTTCACGTAAACGCAAACGCGATAGTAAAGTAAAATCGAAGCGGAACTCACACTAGGCCCTCTGTCTATTAGCCAAAATCGGCAGTGACACTGCTATCGTAGCTATTTATCGTTCACCGTCACATAAAAATATAAATAATTTCTTGAGATCCCTATGTACAATATTATGTAACTTGTCCACGTTTAGAAATGTATTTATTGTAGGTGACTTAAATATCGACATAAAAATCGGAAATCAAGACAGAAATACAGCCGAATATCTGACCCAAATGGCATTTTACGGCTTTATCCCCGCCCATCTTCATCCCACTAGGGGACCTAATTGCTTAGACCACATACTAGCCAAAACTACTCTTCCCCTAAAAAGCCTGGTAATAAACAGTACCCTTACAGATCACTGTTCTGTGCTATTTAGTTTACAAACGAAGCTTAGTAGATCTTACGCGGTTTGTTCACGTGTAAAGCTGAATAATGAAGCAATAGCTAGTGACCTTGAAAAACTAGACATGGCCTGCATTTATAACTCAAACGATGCCAACATAGCAACCGACTACCTTATTACGGCACTGAAAAATATTACCGAGAAACACACGACAATCATTGTATTACCTAAACGTAGGAAATTAATTAAACCCTGGTTAACCCCTGGACTGCTAAGGTGTATACAAAACCGTGATCGACTGCATAAAAATTTGAAAATGCAACCGAATAACGAGGTCCTCAAAACAACTTACTACAGGTATCGAAATTTCTGCAATAATTTATTGAAGAAATTAAAACGACAGTACGACAAATTGCAAATAACAAATGCAGGTCAAGACAAAAGAAGGTTATGGCAAGTCATCAAAAACATGTCAAACATGAGTAATGTAAAAACATCTGGGCTTCGATTCTGGTACGGAAATCGTCTCAGTTGCAGTAACATTACAATTGCATCGCATGTCAAACGTGTGATTGTTAATCTAATGACAGATATCGAGTTGCAACTTCCATGTGATTGTTATTCAAATGACAGATATTGAGTTGCAACTTTCATGAGTTAGAACTGTTCCACAATAAGTTTTCTGGTACTCTAGTTGCATTATGGTTGCATTGCTAAGTTGCATCCTTCTTAGTTGTCAAACTGCCTTAAATTCTGTCAACGAAAAGTGTCAACGGTATGATCGAACAATGATTTAACTGCAATGTTACTCTGATGTTACTCTGATGTAACTCTGATATTACTGTGATCGAGCTCTGAACTCTTGGAGTTGGAGTTAAATTAAAGTTGCTACTATACTACTGTCAGATGAAAGTATTCCATCAGACGTGATATTCAATACAATTTGACAAAGAACGGTAGTGAATTCTTACTCAAAAAATTATAAAATTAAATAAAAATAGATGCTAGGAATCCAATGGATGGATGAAGCGGCGGTGGCGCTCGATGCAGATCAGACCAGAGGTGATGCAGGCAAGACTCGGAAAAGGAATCTACAAACTCGGTCCCTAAATAGGGCTTCCTCCTCATCAGAATCGGCTTTTGTCAAGCGCTACCGCCTCAATAGAAGAACAAACCATGAACCTCATTAACACAGCCGCTTCATACGTTTCTTCGCCAAGAAGACAGGATCGATGGGACGTAGAGACAAAGTCATGTAACTAGTCTTTGATGCCAAAGGGAGGTACGTAGCTCTTTTATGTTAAAAAAATCACTAAAATTCATAAGGGCTGGATAGGCTCAAATTCGTGCGGTCATCGGCACCTTCGCATCGTCGTAGCCCATCGCTTCTTCCTAATACGGACAGATTTAGGTCTTTAAAATAATAAAATAATCACCTTGGCGTTAATGTCCCGGTTGTGCCGCTCCCGGGGTCCGCCTTCACCATGATCCAGGATTTGGCAGGTCAGGTCATTACAGTGGAGCGAGTGCCATCTGACCTCTGTGACCATACCAATGGAAGATTGAATCATGGTAACACATTCAGTCGCCTGAATGTGCAGATTTCATCACGATGTTTTCCCTCGCCGTAAGAGCGTCGGTTAGCATTCAACTAATGTACTTAACTCAGAAAAGAGTCATTGGCACATGGCCGCAGTGGGATTCGAACCCGGAACCCCTCGCTTACGAGTCGGATACCTTAACCACTCGGCCACCGACGCTCTTTAGGTTTAGGTCAGGTTTAGGTCCCTATTTACTGTATATCCAAACCAGCGCTGGCGAGCCTTCTTAACCATATTAGCGATGTCTCTCGCGCTAAGGTTCTCATGGATGTAACCATTACGGCCTCGGTCGAGTCGCGTAACGCTACATACCCACCGCAGCATTTTCATTTCGTTGGCGTGAAGTAAACGAACATACTTCGTCAGCGCCGATCAAGTCACGCAGCCATGTAGTACCACAGACATAATGATGCTCTTGTATAAAGGCTAGTCCCTTGAGCTTGATGTGGATTATAGAGTCACAATCCCGCCGTTTGGCACTAGCTGCACTGTTTTCTAGCACTTCTTTCCGCGTATTTGCGTGGAACGTGAACGTGAACTCAATATCCAGTCTGTCAGTACGATGACCAGCAGAGAGGGCATCAAGCACAACACAGAACAGCTAATACCTAATGACAAAAACCTCTTGAACATATACAGCAAACAGGAAGGGGTTTTATAGACGAAACTAATACGAATGATAATATTTAATAAAAAATCACTGCTTATTAATTTCTTATTCGTTTTAGGTGCTCGTGACACAGTGACACAGTATGACAGGTGTTTTTGACCACCGGCAGCTACCAAACTGTAGTAGGTGATGCCAAAAACGAGTGTCAGCCAACCCAGCACGTCAAGAGCGATCCACCAGGTGGTAGATGCGATAACCCGCTCGGATGTTATGAATAAGAAAATAAATTTCCCTATGAAGAGAGAGAATCGTCGCTCCTTCGTCCGCGTGTTTTAGGGCAGTTTATGTTTCCCGAATGACCATTTTAAATGACCTCCCTAATGTATGGCAGCTAGTACTACGGAGAGGTCAAGCTGTATCTCTGGTTATACCCGACCGAATTAGATGAAACATGGCTTAGATTTAAAACCCAAAACTATCCAACTGAAAACTCCATCAACCTCAGTACAGCGCCATTTCCATATTTCTTATAGTTTAGATGATCTATTATGGTTCTACATCAGGTGTTCCAGTTTTCAAAATAAATTATACCCTATATACCCCAGCTTTAATAGCTACACAACAAAAAAGTTGGATGTTAGTACATCTAACCCAAACAATAGACTAATAGGTACAAATTTTATTGTCCATGCAGATGTCTTTTAGTTCATCGTATGCTGCATTATGACCCCGAAACCGCTGATAAAATTGTAAACGTTGGCTGCTACCTCTATAATGTGGCTCATGCGGCGATGATGCCATACGAGATGTCAAGACAGGATTGGGCAGAGGAGAGGCGGTTACCAGCGGCGCGGCAGGGCCCGAGCCGGCGGCCGCTGCGAGAGGCGCTGCGCAAAGAATTGTGGACCTGCATATAGGCCGGGAGCGACAGCAGAGACGTGTTCACAGACTTTGGAGGGAGAAATCCTAAGCAGCTCGTAACAGTCCTCTGCTGGAGTTATTTATTAAAAACTGTAATTTTTTTATCTAAATTATGTGTATACAAAATCTATTGAAAATAAATATTCTACAAAATTATTAAAGCTTTGTATAATTAGTAATATACCTATTTTTTATAGTGTAGTTTTGAGTTTAATTTTAATAAAGTTACTTTGCTTAGCCACCCAATACAAATTAGTAATTGCGCGCGCAAAGTACGTGACTATAAAATAGGCACTAAACAAATAAATAACAATGTTGCTCTATAAAGCAGTAATTCGACCTATGATCTGCTATAGGGCTGTTGTTTTCGGTCCGCCCTCGGTTGGTAAACCAAGCCGCGACGAACATGCGCAAAGAGTTTTCCCTGGAGAGTACAACATGGGTTCTTCAAGAAAGGGGTGAAAAGGTTTTTACGGGGTCGGCAACACGTGGGTGATGCCCCTGGTATTGCAAACGTCCATAAGCTACGGTGACTGCTTACCATCGGGCGGGCCGTAAGCTTGTTTGCCACCTTTGTGGTATTAAAAAAATATAGTGTATACATTGGCAACTGTATTGAATGTCTTGTCTGAAATAGTATTAACAAAATTCAGATATTCTGTTCCTTTAGACTATAATAAAAATGTGGGAGACGGTAATACCAATGCCTGTCTAGATAATGAACAGAATGTCTAGGTATTAAATTTAGTATAAATATGTTTTCCACAAGAAAAAGCACTTACTAAAATAAAAAATAGCTAAATTATTTAAAAAACAATTAATTTATGTTTCTATCTGGAGTATTGTACTGTACGGGATTGAGACGTAGACGCTGACTGCGGAGGATAAGAAGAGATTGGACGCATTTGAAATGTGGTGCTGGAGGAAAATAGAAAGTATTAGCTGGAGGGAAAAAAAGACAAACGAAGAAGTGTTGAATTTAGTGAAGTTACTAAAACTAAAAGTACTAAAAGTTATTGAGAACAGAAGTTGGAAAATGCTAGGATATGTAATAAGACATGACAACTTTTTAAGAGTGATAATAGAACGCAAAGTTAAAGAAAAGAGAGGAAGAGGAAGGCCAAGATATGAATATTGAAAGGATGTAATGGAAAAAGTGAGCGCCGGAGATTATAAAGAGATGAAGAGGTTGGCAGATAGGAGAAAAGAGTGGTGATTGCTCCACCGACAAGAGTCATACTCTTAAATATATTATGATGTTTTCGTTCAGGCCGAAGGGGGTTCTCCACATAGATTTTAAATTTTTTAGGATAGAAGTCTTTACTAGGATGCTTTTTAAGCTACGTAAATTCTTTGGTTAACAGATTGAATACAATAACAATATTCATAATTTCACAAGAGTGGACAATTGACCGGGCTACGGGCACAATAGCTCCCACATAGTGTATGGGAAAGTGTCATCCCACACCTTAATTCTGGTCATATTATAAAATACATAAATGTTTAGTAAAGTATAAGATTACATTTAACCTTACAACACCGAAAATATACAAAATATCTATAATTGCTCCGTCCTACCTACTAAGTTACCTACATCATAAAATACTGAAGTTACTGGTCAAGTGAACTCACAAGGTGGAGCGACGACCTTGTAAGGATCGCAGGTACCACCTGGATGCGGAAAGCACAGGACCGGCCTTTGTGGAGATCTCTGGGGGAGGCATATGCCCAGCAGTGGGCCTCTCCTAGGCGTGTAGGAGATTTGGGGCTAAAACCTATGGTAAAGGAAATACTATGTGGGAGACATAAGGCTTAAGTCATCAGCAATAAGAAGCCACGGGTTTGATTCTCCGGCCGGGCAGAAATTGAAATGATGAATTTAATTTCTGTTATGGATCTGACTGTTACAGCCCTTTCCAAAAGTAATTTCGGATTCGGTTCACAATACAGTATTTTCCTAGGTGTGAAAGTAATTGTAAAAAACATTAGAAACATAAAGTTAAGAATTAAAGAACTTGCGTCAAGAGGATTTACATACAAACATACAAATTATGTGTTTTTTCAGATCTGGGTTTCTCATTTGACTAAGTTTTGCCGAAAATATTGATCTAGTTCAAAAACAAAAACATTACTTTTTAAATTTCGATTTAAAAAGCGCAGTGGCCGATATGGCTAAGATATTAGTCTTTCGTATGCTTTTCAAGGTTTCCTAACACCATACGACCCAAAGGAAAATGATTTAAAAAAATTACGAAATCCAAACCATTATATTTTTTATTTACAATTTATTTATGTATTTATTCTGAAAGGCACTACTTGCAATAACAAAATACAGCTTATGCGTAGGTAAAGTTATACAATTCAGCAGTGATAACAGTAATGTACAGCATTCTTTAATATGTATACAACAAGCAATACCAAGGTAGATGTAAACAAAATAGGAAATAAAATTAGGTATCTAAAATTTTAGTTATAATTTTTTACAGAAATACTTTAAACATGAATTTGAAAATATTTAGTTTAAATATCTATACATACAAGGTGTAAAAAGACCGATAGCATTAATTGAAACCCCATATTCTACTCATGAAACTGAACAACTTTCCCCAAGAAACATACCCGCGGAAATGACTTCTAAATTTCGCTACCTAAAATAAATAATTAATTGCGACGCGCAATGTACATCGTCTGGCGTACGCCTCTCGTTCGCCCTTTGATTAGTAGCCACTGACCCCGCGCGGCCGGCCGGCCTTCACGCTTTACATTGCGTGCTTTTACTTAAACTGCATTTATTTCAACTTAAATTTGAACTTTGAGTGTCTAAATAATTGTGAATGATGTAGTTATCGATACTAGATATTTTTTTAGTACAAAAATACAAATTTTTTAAAGAATCTCGATTTCTGTCTAAACTATGAGTTTCCGCGGGTATGTTTCTTAGGGAAAGTTGTTCAGTTTCATGGGTAGAATATGAGGTTTTAATTAATGCTAGCGGTCTGTTTACACCACCACAAACAAGGTAGACTATTTAAATCATCTTTGGGCTCAATCTTTAGCAGAATATCTAAAATCTGCAGATTGTTCAATTCACAAAATGTTTTAGCTGTATCATCACTACATAGTATAAAACAAAGTCGCTTTCTCTGTCCCTTTGTATGCTTAAATCTTTGAAACTACGCAACGGATTTTGATGCGGTTTTTTTTAATAGATAGAGTGATTCAAGAGGAAGGTTTTTAAGTAAGAAAAAAAGGGTAGGTAAGGGTAAAATAGGTGTACGCGTACGAAGTCGCGCCGGGTCCACTAGTATGTTATAAGTCGATCCAATGATTGGTTTCGCTCAAAGTCAGGTGTGATACTCCTACTTCAAAATGAATCGGTTAAACCAAAAGAATGATCGTCGGCACATTTGAGATGTAAAAAACAAAAGACGTACAGAAGTCAGATACAGCACATCCCCTGAGTTAGAGCGAAACCCATCATTAATAACCCCCAAGTACTGTCGACGGATCGCCACTCTATGTAACACGTCTAATGCGGAAGGCAATAGAAATAACCAAATACAATAATTTTAATAGTGGAAACGATGCGAGTAACAATGGTAGTGGTTCGAGAACTCATAGTGAGGGCAATCGTTGAATCCGAAAGAGGGCGGACAGATATTATGACCGACTTCATAAGGCGGCACCATACGCGTGACCATGACGCATGTAACTGCGCCAAAATTTCAACGTAAAACAATACTGACCGTGGTAACAAACCCGATAATATGTGTGATGAAAGTGTAGTGTTATTAACCAAATTCTTAAAGCCTATAAGAATAAACAGTAATGATCAACTTTAATGTGTCTTGAAAAATGTTATTGGGCTTCTTTCATTTGTTTCTTGTGGTATCTGTAATAATAATAATATGACTATAATATAAAATATTAAGACTAATGCAATTACTACATTTGACTAAATACAATACAAAGTTCAAAAGCAAAAAGCGTGAGAGCAAATTAAACTGGATTTTTTTTCCATGAAATTAGGTCTATTTTATATTTCCTAAGAATATCTTCAAAATAAATAGATATTCCTATATAGGAAAATTGCAATAATATATTCTTCAATAATAAAAACCAACAGAAATTTATTCTTGTTTTTGTTGGTTTTCTAATTGTCCGCACAAAAAAGGGTAGGGTAGGTGTGGGATAGGTGTAGGGTAGGTATAGGGTAGGTGTTATGCGCTGATTATATTTGACTAAATGCAGAAGCAAAAAGCGTGAGAGCAATACAAAGTGAAATGTATTGCTCATTACATAAGGTCAATTTTCATATCACGGCTTGTGAAAAGCGGAGCAACACGTAACATAATATAAGTGATGCTTCTGAATTTAATTACTCAATTTAGTCAAATGTAATAAGCGCATGTGGTAGGTGCAGATGTATGGTAGACGTAAGATAGGTGTAGGGTAGGCGTACGGTAGGCGTAGGGTAGGTGTAGGGTAGGGTAAGTGTAGAGTAAGGTTGATAGGACGCCACGCGAATGGAGTTGCGCCGGGCCCACTAGTATTATGTATAGATAGATGACCTCTTGCACACCAGTATTAGGGAGAACGGCTAGTGTTGTTCACCGGTGCGGCCGCGCCGTACTAGTTTTGCGACGCTTATTTGCATGTTATTTAACTAGATGGTACCTACTATGCAGGACTATAATAATACTATACTGATTACCGTATGTTTTAGACATAATTTTATTAAAAATTATAATAAAGTTATTTGCAATCTTACATGTTACACTCGTTGCTTGCTGCCGTGGGCGACGACGTATAGGACGGCGAGGTACTGAAGTTCGAGCTGCATTACGATAAAGAGCTACTTTTTATATTGTAGTAGATGTTAAAAAAGACGTATTTTCTTCATAATTTGTAAATAAACTGCAATAAATAGGATACAGTCAACACATGTTTATTAAAGTGTAATTATTTAAATTATGAATAGCCTCAGAGCGTCGGTTGCCGCCATGCCGCTGTCAGTTATCCCATCCGCTATACGTCTCAAGGCGAGACATGGGATGAAAGCAGAAAAAGAATATACGTTCTCGAGTAGTGTTTTTAGCGTGATAAAAGTGGCTTTAAGCTGATTCACTGTAATCATTACGATAATCATCGTCTTTCGGTCAGCCAACTTATTAAATTCGAGATTAATAACTTTCAGAATTATCTAGGAACAACCTATATTATGTGATTCATAGCTATATAATATTTATTTGTTTTCAAATTTGGTAATTCATGTTTTGGAAGGTCATCATCATCGTTCTAGAGCTTATCCCGGCCTCTGCCAAGGTCCGCTTTCCTACCCATTCTTCTCCACTTCGCCCAGTCTTCGGCATACTCGCGTCGACTACTCTTGCATCCGAGTCAGCGATATCAATTCATCGCTTCTTGGGTCGCCCACAGGTCCACTTTCCTGATACCAGCAGGTTCAGGTACCTATTTCCCACGTATCTCTAAGGCTTACGCAACACATGACCAAACCAGCGTAGACGAGCCTCCTTGATCTTGTCTGCGATATCCCTCACGCCAAGGCTGCCACGGATGTATTCATTACGTTCTCGATCGAGCCGCGTAACTTCGCACATGCACCGCGTTGTGAAAGGTAATGAAAATTATTTGGGTGTTCATTAAAACACTTGGAAGGTAATCACGTACCATTAGTATTTAACATTGTCAAACCGCAACCATTGACTAGTCGGTTGGTGAAATTTTCTGTGAAATCTTCAAGATTACCCCAGAATATTTTTGGTGTTCTCGAGGCAATATTCAGATTAGCCCAGCGGGGGGAGTGCGATATCTTATTGACATTTGTTCCATTCCCATTATTTTCCCAGTGCCCCTTTTTTCAATGCTTTACCAGTAGCGTAATTTCTATTCCAGTTTTTCCGCATTCCTTAATTTTGCCAGTAACGTAATTTCCAATCGCATTTTCCCCGTTCATGACTTTTACAACAATGAATTTCTATTCTCTACAAATTTTTCTTGAGCAGATTTCCCCAGTTGTAATTACCAGAAACGTGGACCAGAATAAGGACGCTGGTCTAGGTCGTATTTTTGAACCGTTTTTATTACATTCGTATATGAATTAGCTACCTATATTTTTCACACTCGTCGCAATTGGAGCCACAAGTGTGTAAGAGATAGGTAGCTAATTCGCATCCGAATTTAATTCAAACAGTTCAAAAATACGGCGACAGGAAAAGAACAAAGTCCAGGTTTAGGTCCAGGCGCAGATCCAGGAGCCGCATTTTTAACCCGTTCTGATTACAGTCGTATGCGAAGTAGCTACCTATGTTTTTCACACTCGTTGCAGTTTGTCATAAGTGTGAAAGATATAGGTAGCTAATTTGCATACAAATTCAATTCGAACGGTTCAAATATGCGGCGCAAGGACAAGATCAAGGACCAGGACCAGAATAAAGTCCAGGTCCAGGTCCAGCTCCAGGCGCAGATCCAGGAGCCGCATTTTTAAACCTTACTGTCTAGATTCGTATGCGAATTTGCTACCTATCTCTTTCATACTCGTTGCAATTTACTACAAGTTTGAAAGAGACAGGTAGCTAATTCGTCCACGAGTTCAATTCGAAAGGTTCAAATATACGGTGCAAGAAAAGATCAAGGACCAGGACCAGAACAAGGACTAGGTCCAGGTCCAGGCGCAGGTCCAGGAGCCGCATTTTTGAACCGTTCTGATTACATTCATATGCAAATTAGCTGTCTATCTCTTTCACACTCAGTGCAATTTTCCACAAGTTTGAAAGAGACAGGTAGCTAATTTGCATACGAATGCAATTCGATAGGTTCAAATATACGGTGTAAGGACAAAATCAAGGACCAGGACCAGAACAAGGACTAGGTCCAAGTCCAGGCGCAGATCCAGGAGCCGCATTTTTAACCCGTTCTGAGTACATTTGTATGGGAATTAGCCACCTATGTTTTTCATACTTGTTGCAATTTATCACAAGTGTGAAAGATATAGGTAGTTAATTCGCATACGAATTCAATTCGAACGGTTCAAATATACGGCGCAAGAACAAGATCAAGGACCAGAACCAGAACAAAGTCCAGGTCCAGGTCCAGCTCCAGGCTCAGATCCAGGAGCCGCATTTTTAAACCTTTCTGACTAGATTCGTATGCGAATTTGCTACCTATCACTTTCACACTCGTTGCAATTTACTACAAGTTTGAAAGAGACAGGTAGCTAATTCTCACACGAGTTCAATTCGAAAGGTTCAAATATACGGTGCAAGGACAAGATCAAGGAACAGGACCAGAACAAGGACCAAGTCCAGAACAAGGACCAGGACCAAAACAAGGATCAAGACCCGCATTTTTTACCGTTTGGAATAGATTCGTATGCGAATTAGCTATTTATCTCTTTCACACTCCTCGTAATTTACAACAAGGTTGAAATAAACAGGTAGCTAAATCGCATACTAATTCAATTCGAACAGTTCAATAATACGGCGCAAGGACCAAAATAAAGTCGAGGTCCATGTACAGGTTTAAGTCCTCCCGGTAATTTCAACTGGGGTAATCTGCGAAAATTTATAGAGAAGTAAAAATACTTCAATTAAGAAAAATGCAAATGGAAATTACGATAGCGGCACAATTCAGGAATTGGGGAAAACGAGGATGGAAATCACGCTATGACTAACTAAAAACTTAGCAAAAAAATGCTCTGGGAAAAAAGGGAATTGTCATTCCCTTCCTCAGCCTAAAATTACAATCTTTGCAAATGTCATTCAGGATGTCATTACCAGTCGTCGTTTTCCTTCAGATAGATTAAATTGCCAAATCCTGGATTATGGTCAAGACAGACCCTGGGCTCTCGTGCGCGAACACACAACCGGGACAATCCCACCAAGAACTTTCTAATTGGTTGACAAAAGAAAAGCTGACACAACATGTGTGTGACAGACAAATGCGTGAAAAGATTGCGGTTAGTAAGTATATAGAGGACAAGTACTCTTACTGCTGTCGTTTATTTTAGTTAGATTGACGAACAATAAACATCAGTATTAAATAATTTTATTACATACCATGTGTTGACCCCTGGGAATCGGATCTGGGCGTTGGAGACGTTGTCTTATCAGTTGCAGCTGTATGGTTAGCTTCAATATAAAAATAGGTATAACAAAAATGTAGTTCTGAAAATGTAATACAGAACTGTGGAGCATAGTTTTACGATATAAAAAAGAAAACATCTTAGCGTGAATGTCCCGGTTGTGCTCTCGAGGACGAGGGTCTGGGGTCCGCCTTGAACATGATCCAGGATTTGGCGATCAGGTAATTACAATGGAGCGACTACCATCTGACCTCCGTGACCCTGCTATGAGGGGAACCTGACCAGATTGGATCATGGTTACAAATTCATTTGCCTGAATTTGCAGGTTTCATCACGATGTTTTCCCTCACCCTAAGAGCATCGGTAAGAATTCAACTAATATACATAACTCAGAAAAGAGTCATTGGTACATGGCCGCAGCGGGATTCGAACCCGGTACCTCTCGCTTACGAGTCGAATACTCAGCCGCCCGGCCACCGACGCTCTATTTTACGATATACTTAGATATAAAATAAATATTCTACGCTAATTGATCAACCAAATACCAACAGACTTTGGATTCGGTGGAAAAATGTGCAAACAAGATAATTTGTGATCCGCAATTGATTCATAGTAAGCTGCAGAGCATCGAACTGCACAGTCGGTCGGTAATAGTCTCGTTCCGCTGGCCCCTTTCCGTCATCGGAAAATGCGATTCAGGCGAACGCATCATCTTTTGTCGTGGATCTTCTAGCTATCCGCCCGAGACGCGTTTGTTCAACCTTTATAATGCGTATGGCTAAGGAATGGAACACGCTACCTGTGAGATGGCCGTCAAGTGCCTGACTAGTCTAATAAAAATAAACATTGTAAATAGATAGCGGGAAGTGGTACATACTCGTATTTGTAATTGTTATGATTAGTTAACACGATGCGTCTTCCGGTACGTGGTCGTCACTCAAGAACTTTACTGTCCTATAGGTCATTTGTTCTTGTTTCATCTTCTGTCGGCTATTTGCCCTGCCCACTTTAAGCTGGCAATTCTTCATGCTGGTCGGTGACCTCCAAAATAATGAAATTCATTATTAATTAACAACTCCTAGGTCACCTAGAGCCTCAGCTCATCAGCGATCACCAGTAATGCCTCCATCGGGCCTATTTTCTGGTGATCTGTTAGTATATCTGACCCACAAATGGGCAGCAGCCATTGAAAGCATGGGGATAGCCTTAGCGGTCAGCTTAGCATTACATATATCTTCAACCGGGTCTGGCACACAGCGCTTCTATTGAAGCTTCAATCCTTCTCCGTTGTATAGTAGGTTTAGAATAGAAAGGATAGGACTTTTATGGAAAGATCCAACTTATTTGGTGTTGTCTGACTTGGACAATTTAAGCCTATAAAATAAAATGCACAACCTAGAAGCGGTGGCCTAGTGGTTAAGGTATCGGAATCGTAAGCGCAAGGTACCGAGGGTTCAAATCCCACTGCGGCCATGTACCAATGACTCTTTTTGGGTAATGCACATTATTTGAATACTAATCGATAACCTTACGGTGATGAAAATCATCGCGATGAAACCTGCGCTTTCAGGCGACTGAATGTGCAACCATTATCCAATCTGGCCGAGTTCCTCTTTTAGCAGGGTTACGGAGGTCAGATGGCAATTGTTCCACTGTAATTATATGATCTGCCAAATCCTGGATCATGGTCACGGCAGACCCCGGGCCCTCGTGCGCGAGAGCACAACCGGGACATGAATGCCAAGATGACGAGCTTTATTGATGAAACAGGGTACGTTACCATTTCCTTAGAGCTTTGTCTAAAGGCGCACTGGGAATTATTGTGATGGATGTGTACTTTTTACACATGTAATCAGTTACATTAGAATAAATACATTAAATATATCAATTATTTGAGAACAATACAATATTGTTTGATTGGTTACAATGACAGCCAACCATAGATTTATTGTAAATTTTTCCGTCACTTGACCTCTTTCGTATGATTTATTTGATAAAGCCAGGTTTCCACTGTAATCTGTTTCAACATCACTACATATCATAAAACAAAAGTCCCTGTCTGCTTGTTCGCGATAAACTCAAAAACTCCTTAATGGATTTTCATGCGGTTTTATCTGGACATATAGAAATGGAAAACGTGCTGCCCATTTCCCAGCCTACGGAGACTCTGAAACATAAGTCGCCTTATACGACACCCACGAGAGTAAGGGGTTGGTACTATTCTACTCTGCGGGATACCACATAGCAACACCAAGAGACTAGCATTACCTATATGTATTTATAGCAGTAGACTTTTCCATTCTTGTGAACGGGTTGTGTAGACGGTAGTCGCCGTATGTAGAAAGCCACAATATCGAGTTAATTTTACAAGCAATGAAATAAGACCATACTAGGATAGGACGACGCGCAGGAGGATCGCCTTCTGTATTAGGCCTCAGAATATTAATATGGTTACGTTAAATGGGTTTGGTTTACCGGGTAGACAGCAGACCCGGTTAAAGACTTTAGCCCCGAAGAAAGTCCGCTTGCCCTGCTCTTACTGTAAGGGAAAAACCAGCATATTCAGACGACTGACTGACAAACCATGATCCAATCAAGTTTTTTGCTCATCTACACTTCTGCCGTAAATACGATTCTGCTTAATCTAGTTTCTGCTTTATCCCGTGCCTGCCGAAACCCGCGAAATTAATCTTTTGAGGTTCCCCTATAAAGAAAGTCATGGAGGTTAGATGTCGCTCCAGTGTAATTACCTGTTTCGCCATATTCTGGCCCAAGGCTGACCCCGGGCTCACATGTGCGAAAGCACAACCGGGACTATATTGCCAAGATGATGATGATGACATATAAACCTTCCAGAATAAATTATCTAAATCATAGTAAATACCGCATTAAAATACATGACGTGATTTACGAGTTAGCGGATACAGACAGATAGATGCGTAAAGCGACGTTATTTTATAAAATGTAAGGATCCGCAGTGAAAACCTGCCTTAAGAATCACAAATAATTAATATGTTAAAAATATATTTGTGGTTAAAATGGAGAAACTCTTTGCATGGTTGCATGATTTTGAACCATAGAGAGAAAGAATGCAACTAACGATTTAACTGCAATTTAACTGGGATGATGCTGTGATGATGCTGTGATTATGCTGCGATGTTATTGTGACTGACTCGATACCTCAACGTAGTTATAGTAACATCACAGTAACATTGCAACACAATAACAACTGCATTGCACACCAGAATCGGTACCCTGCTCGAGCTCTAATTGCAGACTCAGCGTCTGCAGTGCAAAATGTGAACTCAGCCAATTGCTTCTTTGCTAGTATTGGAAAACATCTAGCCGAACAAGTGAATGTTACTAACTCACAATCAATTAGGCCACCTGAGTCTTCAACCCAATTTACAAACTTAAACTCGTTTGCCTTACTTAAGACGGACGAAAACGAAGTTGAAAACATTATAATGACGTTAAGAAATGACTGCGCTAGTGGCATTGATAACATTCCTTGTTCGTTTATTAAAATGCATAAAAAGTACTTAATCGCGCCTCTGACCCATATCTTTAATATGTGCCTTTCATCAGGCATATTTCCTAAAGTATTAAAAAAGGCCGTCATTAAACCCATTTACAAACTTAAACTCGTTTGCCTTACTTGAGACGGACGAAAACGAAGTTGAAAACATTATAATGACGTTAAGAAATGACTGCGCTAGTGGCATTGATAACATTCCTTGTTCGTTTATTAAAATGCATAAAAAGTACTTAATCGCGCCTCTGACCCATATCTTTAATATGTGCCTTTCATCAGGCATATTTCCTAAAGTATTAAAAAAGGCCGTCATTAAACCCATTTACAAAAATGGCGATAAATATTGTGTCAACAACTACCGACCGATTACCTTACTTCCATCTTTATCCAAAATTTTAGAAAGAATTGTCTATAAGAGGCTTGTAGGGTACCTGGAAAGTAATAAACTTTTAGCACCGACGCAGTATGGCTTTAGATCTGGACGATCCACTAGCGATGCAGTAGATAACCTGACTGATTATCTTGTTAGAGAACTCGACTCTCACAGAAAGTGCTTAGCCGTATTTATTGACCTCGCCAAAGCCTTCGATACAGTGACTATCCCTATACTTCTGGATAAACTATATACACTAGGTATACGAGGCCTCCCTCATCGCCTCATAGAAAACTACCTCTCTGACAGGACACAACGCGTTTGTATTGACAATATCATTAGCGACGAACTCCCTATTGAATACGGCATTCCTCAAGGATCTATTTTAGGCCCAATTCTCTTCCTGATCTACATTAATGAACTATGTACTATCCCTCTCGCTAATGGTAGAATCATTACTTACGCAGATGACACTGCCTTGCTCTTTAGTGCGGATAGCTGGAGTGAAGTGTTCAGACTGGCGCAAGTTGGTTTCCTCTCAGTAACACAATGGATTCATAAAAATGCGCTTACTAAACAACGCCAACTAAACACGGACAAAACGCAGTACATGACTTTCTCTTACAGTTCTATTACTCAACCTCCTCCTAATTTGTATTCAATAATAGCTCATTCCTGCACCCCAAACGACTTCCTAAACTTAGGTAATGTCTGTGGTTGTCCCAAACTTGGTTTTACCAAGTCAATAAAATACTTAGGGATCATTATTGACCAGCATTTAAATTTTAAACAGCATATTGACGTGCTGGCTACAAGGATGAGGAAACTAATATACGTGTTTAAAAATCTTAGACACGCAGCAAGCAAAAATTTACTAAAAGCCGTATATCTTGCATTATGCCAGTCCTTATTAACCTACTGCAATACATCATGGGGTGGCATTCATAAAACGACTTTGATTGACTTAGAAAGAGCACAGAGAGCTATTCTAAAAGTGAGTTCCTTTCGTCCCTTCCGCTTCCCGACGACGCAATTACTTACCGAATGTGATGTTTTATCAGTCCGTCAATTATTCATTCTGCATACTATAATGAAAAAACACTCCCTAGTGCCTCTAAATCCCGAAACCCAGACCAGCCATAGACGAATGGATATTGTGTGCAGCAATGAACTATTCCGCATACAACATTCACATAGATTTTTCTGTTTCCTTGGTACATATCTGTATAATAAAATAAATCGTACCCTATGCATTCATCCCATGAATACTTATAGTTGTAAGGTCACTCTTACAAACTGGTTGAAAGGTAAATCGTACGAGGAAACGGAAAAACTACTCGAAGTGGTCGCTTAGTTTAGAATGTAACAAAAAATATATTCATTTTAAATTATATCAATTTTCTGTACAAAATGTAACCAATAATTTTATAAATATTGGCCGTGTGGTGTCCGGCAGAGTAGAATAGCACCAACCCCTTACACTCATGGGTGTCGTACAAGGCGACTAATGTTTTCGAGGCAAAAGATCAAGAGTCTCCGTAGTCTGGAAAATGGGCAGCAGCATTTTCCATTGTTATATTTAAACACTGCGATCTCCAACCCGCCTGCCAAGCGTGGAGATTATGGCAATAACCTCCCCTTTCGTGGAAGAGGCCCTAAGTCCTGCAGTGGGCTGTTACGGGCTGTGATGATGATTAATAAATATAGTCGTAAGCACTAACCTACATTAAATTGACCTACTAACATTGATGCCTAAGACACAGGTAAACTACTTACTTAGTTTAGGCATCTAGTTAATTAAAAATATAGCATGTATCTACTTAATTTACTTAGCTTAAATTACTAGGGTAATAAATAATTTTAAATTGTTCTATTTAAATTTTAACATAAGTAGGTACTAACTTTTAATTTAACTATGTAATTTTAGACATAAGTTTTCTTGAATAAAATTATTATTATTTAATAACAGCGCAACAGCTTGTGCACTTAATATTATCAGTATTGATCCCCTCAACCACAGGCAATTTCGTGGGTGAGCGCAGCATAGTTACAAGTTACACGGGCTAGCTTTGTAGATAAATACGTAAAAACACCCCCACAATAGTAACCGGTAGTGCCATCTAGTGTCGGTTTTACAGTTCAGGGCATTTTTCCTTTTTATTTATTATATTATATCAGCACGCCATCTATCTCTTTTCGATGTGAATATGGGTGAGAATACTAGTGTTACTATTGCATAACAGATGGCGCTTCCTTGTACGTAGCGTGCTATACATCAGCACGCCATCTATCGCTATTTGCTGTCGATATTGATGAAAATACTAGTATAACTATTGCATAACAGATGGCGCTTATAACAGTTTACTTGTATATAGCGGCAAATTTTGAAAAGTTTGTTTACATCTAACGGTTTTTTCACTTTTCACATAATAATGATACGGCACTATGCAATGAACATGAGATATTGTATTCTTATGATGCACTCGGCAAATGACATGGCATGAAAATAGAGTTATGCAGTTCCGAAATTCGTAAAACAGCGGGAACTAAACATTACGAACTCACAGTTGCTGCACGGGTGTTTTCTTGTAAAAAATGTTATTTATTGATGATGGAACACTTGATTAACAATTTGTAGGATGCATTATATGGTTATTTTCACACAGCACATAAATTTACTAAGAAATTTAACTTAAAAACATATTTAAAGAATTTTTAAATACGGAGCCAATTTAACTAGGACAGCAGCGCCACCTGCAATGCTTTACATACGTCGCAGACGTGAGTTAATACTAATTTATCAGATAATGTTTTAAACCATCGCGGTTATTATTACAAATTTTAAAGGTATGTTCCGGGTTTCCTACCGTGACCATGATCCATACAGCTGCTACGAAATATCGGGCTATTTGTAAACAAAGGTACGTAATAGGCAACTCGGAATATACCTTTAAAATGTAAGTTTACCAGAACTTTTATAATAATTATCCAGATAAAAACGTCGTCAAGTTTAAGCAACACTATCAACTATTGGATAGGTAACCTACCTTCTTCTACTTCAATAAATATCAAATATTTACAAAAATCAAATATTCACCTGATATATCTGATATACCAACAAAGGATGAACAGATAGATTGACTTCTTTCCTAACTGATATAAAAGCTCTCGCATTTATGACTCAGAATAGTAATAACAGTAAATTTTTAGCTATCCATGATAAACTAATACACAGGATTGGATACTGAAAAAAAACCAACTGATTAACACTTATAATTAAGTTCCCAACCATCATCATTGTCAACAACAACAGTAAAAAGTATAAAAAAGATAAAACTGAGCGAGAGAAAAAGAGAGTTGATGTAACATTTATTTCCAATTAGCAATCATTTATTTATTTATTTAAACTTATTGCACTGTTATCAACGGCCGCCTTAAAGCTTGATAGCTAAATTTACCAGTCAACCGGAGAACTGATGGTATGACAATTTCAGGCCGCTGCATGATGATAGAAGCAAATGCGTTTATAAACACTAACTAAACCAAGTTTAAACAAATTGAACAAATATACATACATCAAGATGGATAGTACTTACCAAACTGAAAAGAAAAAATTGAGAAAAAGAAATAAAAAGAAAAGAGAAAGCAGACAAGATCGTGCCGAAATAGCAATTTCAACCACACCGAAGAAAATTATTAAAAGAAACAAGAGCTGTTCTTGAAAATACATACTTACACCGTCAGTGTAACTGCCCATTTTCAAAAGGGTTTCAATCGAGCTAATACCACATATAAAAGTATCTACCGTGTAGTATGTAAACTAAAAAAAATCATTAGTTACTTAAATAACATGCATAATGTATCATACAAAAACAAAGGCGATGATTCTCTTACTATATAGTTAGTTAAGGTTTTATACATATTGTAAGCATCAAGGAGATCGATGTAGGCATCAAAAACAATTTCCACACTGCGGTCCGCTAATACACGTCCATTCCACTTCTTAATTTCATTCATTGCCATATTCCAAGATCCCAGTTGATAATTCATCAGAGTCATTAAAAGAATACACCTAATTATTTGGATATCAAAATAATAATGTTTTATAAAGACTGGCTCAAAATATTGAAATGATATCGAAAAAACAGTGGTTAATATAATGAGAACAAACATGTAAGCCAAGAAGTATGTCCAACTTGTAACTCTAAACACTGTACAATAGTTATTCAATTTTACGTTAGAGTGATATACTGATTGCAATTTCATTACCATATTTACGTTCAAATCACTATTGTACAAATTAGAAACAAAACTCAAAAATAGGGCCACGAAATATTCGACTGCGTAATATCCTAAAAAAATAGGAATAAAAATTTGTTCATCCAAACTCATGGAGGTCCAATGAACCCACGTTTCAAATATATGTTAACAACCGAACAGCAAGGTACCGCACAAATAAATTAAATTAGCCGATAATGTGTTGGATGTTATAAGATTATTGCAAATTTTATATTTAAATTGCAAGACGAGCATTTCCATCACGGTAATAGGACGAAGCATGGCTTCAAAATCGTCACCAATGGCGTATTTTAAAGGAATCTTCATCGTTTTTGGGATCTAGAGACAAATATTCATAGTTTCTGTTTAGAATATATTCAAATCTAAAGAAAACTTTTATGTATTTTCCTGATAATCAACTGATAAAAAACAATACAAGTAAGTTATACTGATCGTGTGTTGCAGCGTACAATACGAAAAAAATTAATTACAATAAGTAACATTAGTACTTAAAGTAATGAAATGAAGAAGATACCTTTAATATTTTAAGTTGATGATATGATGCGCGTCTATAAATATTCTAGCTATTATTCTGAGCGTAGGTGCTATGTGTAGTATTTAGGTAGTACATCATATACATAGAGCAAATTGGTCCAATGTTTTTAAGTTTATTTTAAAAACGTATCTGTTGTTCGAAGGGAGGGACCTGGTTGCCTGAAATACAGGCTATGCCTAGTTTGGGAGCCGATCTCACCATCACGACTAGTAATTTAATAGAAAAAATAAAGAAATAAAGAAGTAATATATTATTTCTTATTTATTTATTTTTATTTAACAAAATACTTGTAGGTAGGTTGCTATTAAGGGACCTATCATAGTGAACAATATCATAATTGTGGTAGTCATGTCATATAGAAATAAAAGGTGGTTTATTTATTTATTAATTTATAGGTATATAAAACAGTCTACGTCTTTCCTTCGAAAAGAGCTTGTAAACGAATATAGGTAAGTGTCTATATATGTAAGTACTATACCTACATGCATTTTGTGGTTATTTGAAATTAAAAGAAAACTGTAGCAGAACAATAATGTAGTCGGCAAGTGAAGCGAGCAGTCTCAGGGGCAGCGCGGCATCCACCGCGAACGCTCCGCAGCCGCGCAGCGCGCCGCCACGAGCGCGGGACACGCGGACCACGTTCTTGCAGAGCCGACGCAGTGGCACTGGGATGTATATATAAATCGAGTTAATTCTTCATCATCATCATTATCATCGTATCAGCCGGAAGGCGCCCCTGTTGGGCATAGGCCTCCTCCAGAAATCTTCACAAAGACCGGTGTTGTGTCTTCCGCATCCAGCTGGTACCTGTGATAGTGACCAGATCGTCAGGATACCAAGTTGGAAGCGTACCCACGCTACTAACACGCTAATTCTTCGCTTACTTTAAATTATGCAAAGAATTTAGTAAAAAAAATAAAAACACAAAATAAACTTTATTGTTGAAAACAAGTTGGAGAATAGGAACACATGTTGACGGTTCTATAGAATTAACCAAACCAAACAATATAAAGGCTACTGATGAAGAATTCTAAAGTAAAGAGACAATATAGAAAAGGAATTAGTAAGAGAAAACCGGTGATAGTATTACTATAGATTTCAGGATCATTCTAGAAAATCCAATCCATAAATTTTGCATTAATAGTACAGGCAGAGTTTCGAAAATTGGTAATGTTATATGTTATATTTCGAGGTGCTCTTTCATAATTTCAACTATGCAACTTCTAATCAATTCAATTCATTTACTTCATTTTAAAGAGTCTCACATATTTATTCATTATACATGATATGCTGAACTTATATTAGATATTTATTCACAAAAAAAATTATTTAACATTGAGTTCTAAAAACTCTTTTACTGCATAAAATCAATACTGCATCAGCGGCAAAGTAATTGCCGCTTGCGCCGCCATATTGGAAAAATGGCGCATAATAGCAGTTTTTTTAAATATCTTCTTTCCGACTCAATTTCAAAAACATGTTATGCAAAGTTAAACTAGAGAAAATTTTCTATAGTTTATGTCTTTTTTTGCATGTTGTGAATTTTTTAGGCGTACGATCGCCGCAAACAATTATTCAGACCTAGATTATATCAGATTTAGTGGTAGGTATAAAAAATATTCTATACCTGATTCATATCCATCAGCTAAAATTGTTGCACACAATGACTTCGATTTCTCTATATGATTATATAATGTTCCATACTGAATACTCATAATAGTTATGTGAATCATATTTTTAATTATCCAGGTCCCTAGATGATTTACCGTTGCACGCTAAAACACACAAAATAAATTACTGGCTTATGTCTCCTGCCTGCTTCATTAACTCACTAGAAGATGTTTTAATTCAAATTAAATTACAAAAATAATCTCCCAAACACACTTACATAGTGAAGACCACTTCCTTTAAACAGCTCTATTATAGTCTGGACTGACATTAAACAATGAATAAACGTGACCAGCAAATAGTAAATGATCTGCAAAAAAGACCACAATAACTATTCTAGAGTTCAACATCCAAATGATATTCCAGATTTGAACAATGAATAATCACGTCTTTGCGTTAGACTTCAATTGGAAATAAAGGAAGAACCACAACTTAATTTATAATAGTAACGGATTCGATACTACTTATACAAGAAACCCCAGTATGATGCCATACAAGTACCCAGTACTCCTCCGATGGTAGCCCATGGCCATTACCTGTTATCATCTTCTACGCAAAGCCGAACTGAAAAAACGGCTTGCACCATGTTCCGAAGCGAAGTCTGAGGAAACCGTTCATTTCACAGATTTAACATGTGACTACAGATCTTGCATTCTCAAATGTATACTCACCATTGTTCTAGAAACTTTTATATTAAGACCAAATGCATCCAAGATGTTTGTGTATGTTTTGAACATTGCATTCATTTTTGTAGTTTCAAAATTTGATCTAATATGGTGGCTTTCAATTTCCTTATTCCACGCCTCGAGCTGATAACTCAAAAGTCGAATCAGTAAGATGTATCGGATGATGTATATATCAAAGCAATATTGACAAATATGACTGTAATTAATACGTTTAGTAGATACTCCGGTATACACGATTCCAATCAAAGTGTATGCTATTACAATTGAGCTATACAACCAAAAGCTAATGACGATTTCCTTAAAAAAACCTTTGCAAATTTTTGTCGATCTGTGAACTAACTGCAGCTTCAAAATCATGTCAACGTTCGCTTCGCTGTACCACAAGACCAAAATCAGGCTAATGATGAACCCAATGAAGAAATCAGTGAAGTAAATTCTTAAGTAGAACCACATGAAGGTGCCACCATAGAGGCGCGCAATAATAGAAATTTTCCAACAGAACAACAAATGCAAAGAGATCAGGAGAGCTGTACCACAGAACACTAAGAAGTTTGTAATGAAATTGTTGCAAGTAATGAAACTGTTTCTGATGCGGTATTTAAATTGAAATATTATTGTTTCACAGATATGAATTGGTTTCAGCAGTAATTGAAATTCTTTGTCCATCAAATTGTTTGATAGACTTTCACTGGAACAAGTGAAGTATTTTCGATTTAACATTTTCAGGGTCGGTGCACAACAGCAGTAGCTGAAATAAGTGTACTTTTGTAACAGATAATACTTTTTTTATGTTATACGATAGGCAAATAGGCAAGCGGGCCACCTGATGGAAAGTAATACTTTTGTAACATATAGAACTAGGTCAACCGATGAGCACTAGATCTGTAATGACATATATTTTAAAAAGTATGACTAATATTGGATATGACGCAAATTCAATAATATTATCTAGGCGTTCCATCATCTAATAATAAATTCTTAAATTGTTTGTGTTATAGTTTTAGTAATTGTGTTAGCTGTCGTCAAGTGAGTTTGTATTTCGATGTCTTAAAACATTAATGTCCTTGACTTCCTTTTATGAATATTAAAATAATAAACTAAAATTTGAAAGCGTCAGCTATCATACACTCGTCTGGTATGTGGATGATTATAATACGACATATTCGAATCCCACAAATAAATAAATAAATAATAATCATCTTGGCGTTAATGTCCTAGTTGTGCTCTCGCGCACGAGGGCCCGGGTTCCGCCTTGACCATGATAGAGGATTTGGCAGATCAGGTAGTAACTGTGGAGCGCCTGCTACCTGACCTTCGAGAACCTGTTAATAGGGGAACCTGATCAGATTGAATCATGAAAACAAATTCAGTCGCCTGAATGTGCAGGATTCATCACGATTTAATTATCTATCTACCTATCTACTATTCCAGGAGTGTCGTTATTAATTTTTTGCAAAGGGTCGGCACCGCATGCGCTCACTTTAGGTTGTGAATATCCTGTTCGACGGTGGCTGCGTTCGTTTAGCTGGACCGTCTGGCGTCCCTAGGCAATGAAAAAATTCGCAATTATATATCATCATCAAGCGGATAAGCGATCCTTATATCTTCACTGGGCGAGAGTTCCGGCCCGTAGTATTCATCGTCATCATTTTCTAAGCTGAATGAATTGGCCAAATTAGTCGTTCTTGGTGTCAACTTGTATTTCTCCTTGCCAGTTGTTACCTTATTTTTTACACTATTTAGCAGCATTATCTTTACAAATTTCTCGAATCTCTTTATTTCTTTCACCAAAACTGATGGTTTGGTAAAAGCTTTAATATCATTGTCTTCATTCCTTCTCTCGTTACTGTGTAATAGATCATCAATATTAATGTTACCAGATTCGAGTAGTTCTCTGAATAGCTTAGATAATAGCTTGACGTCTCGTGGAGATTTTGTATAGGTATGCTTGGTATGTTGATGGTGATGATTTGTTGTCATTATCAGGTCATCGTAGAACTGAGTGTTTGCAGCTTGATACGGTTTCTCGGGCGAGGAATTCTCAGAAGTTTGACTTAACTTGGGTTGAAGAGGGGGTTCCGAGTTTGTTGTTACCTGAAAATGCATTAATTTTTTTTATTCGGTAAAGTTAGACTAGAGGAGATCGCTTGCAGCGGTAAGGCCGCCTTTGCCCACATCTAGATAAGGTTTTTCTCTGTATTTTTTATGCAATTGCTCTTTGCGAGCAAAGAAGAATTTAGGGGGTTCCATTCGCAAGCGAGAGGTACTGGGTTCGAGTTCCAGTGCCGCCATCTACCAATGACTCTCCTGAGTTATGTACGTTAGTTGTACATAACTCGGAAGAGCACAACCTCATTATCAGCTATTTACATTGGTCAAGGACAAGGCAAGGGCACGGAGAGTGCAGTAAGAGTAAGTTGCAAGGCAGCTTGCAAGCCAAGTTAACTCGCTACTGTCCGATCGGTTTACACCATTGTACTTACTCACTGTACTTGTAAACTTCGCTAAACACTTCACCAATGGAAATCGAGCTATAAGCCAACGTGCGTGGTAAAACTTATATAAGCTAATGTCATTCCAGTTTATTAAGTTATATTATAAGTTCTCTAATAAAAAATATATTTTTGAAAACTTGCTTTTATCGCGCGGTATAGTACTCATCGAGGCCAATCCAAAGAGCCCAAACTGTTAAGGTTGGTGTCGAGCATTGCTGCAAGGAGATTGCATATATGCAGAAACGATGCCAACCTGCTTGATTGTGACAAAGACTTTCTTCTTCACTGTCTTCTGTCACTCTCGTGAAAAACTATCTGTCTATAAAACGTTGTAAATTAAATATTATCTATCGTAACCGTAAATAACTTGTGTGTGAGATAAAAACAGGATTCGCGAGTGAGAATCAATATTAGCTAGTTAGGTCGAATAAATACACTATCTAATCACCTTCATACGCTTAAATTGACGCTGCTCATAGGGGTAAGCTCTGTTACTTTATTAGGTTATAGACGCCAGCAGAAGGATTTACGATGGATTTTACGACCAAAGTCGATATTGGAAAATTAACGGGCATAGAAAATTGGTCTACATGGAAGTACAAAATTTCCATAATGCTGGATGGTGCTGAAAATGCGTTAGAAGCAGTAGAAGGTAGACTGCAGAAGCCCATGACACTCGCGGACGGAGCAGGTGACGCAGAAATCTCTGCTTATAATTCGGCCCATGCCAAATATAAGAAAACAGAGACTGGCGCTCTACTCATGTTGACGACTAACATGTCAGAAGACACATTAAAGAAGGTTATGAGGTATAGGACCGCGAAAGAAGTATGGCAAGAGCTACACCGGCTATTCGACGGACAAACGGAAGATAGGGCATACGATTTATGTTTGGAATTCTTTGGACTGAAACATGATATGGCGGATGACATTCCAACCCATATGTCTAAGCTGAAGAATATCTGGAATGAATTAAAAGCTGAAGTTACTAAAACAGACGCGAATGCTAAGCTTCCCGAAATGTTTCTCCTTTGTAAGGTGCTAGATACCCTAGATGATAGGTTTTTCAACTTCAAGTCAAGCTGGCTTATGCTAAAGCAGACTGAAAGGACAATAGACAGTTTGACAAGTCATTTGTGCGCATTCGAGAGAAGTCTGGGTAGTCAAGAGATCTCCAAGCAGGAAGCACTAGTGACTAACGCACCCCCAGAGAGAAAAGTTAAAAGCAACAAGGACGAGCAACTGATATGCAACTATTGCTCTAAGAAAGGGCATAGAGTTCGCAAATGTAAGAAGTGGATTAGCGATGGGAGGCCTCCTAAACCAACTCCAGGCACATCAGGCACAAGCTCAAAGTATAATCAAGTACAACACATTTCGTTGATGGTCAATGCTTGCTCAGCAGGACAAATTCAAGATCGAGAGAGCTGGTTTGTCGACAACGGAGCAACGACACACATTGCGATTAAGAGGGAAGCTTTCACGGAATACCATGAATTCGATTCGGACTACACAGTTACAACTGCAGACGGCACCACTATCCCAGCATTAGGGAAAGGTACCGTAGTGGTAGAGTCGAGTGTCAGTGATAGGAGAACTGAGATAGCCCTGCGAGATGTGTGGCTAGTACCAAATTTAACAAAGAATCTTTTCTCACCGTTAGCAGCGCACGATAGAATGCAAAAGAGCATCTTTACGTCAACAATAAGAGAGTGCAAGTTGGATGACAATGAAGACATGACTGTAGTTGTTGGCAGGAGAGTCCCTTTCAGTGGACTATACAAGTTGGACTTGAAGACGGTCATTCCAATAGGGCAGAGGACTATCGTAGTCAATGCACTAACTGGATCGAACATGTTGCAGTTATATCATGAAAGATTCGCACACCAGGATAAAAGTCATATCATTCGCGTGGTAAAACGTGAGCTAGGTATCAAGCTAAGTCCTGATAAAGCAAAGTGTGAAGGCTGCATCTATGGAAAGTCACATAGAAAACCGTTCGGAACAAGGGTAAGAGCTACAACTTGCGGAGAGCTTATACACACCGATGTATGTGGACCTTTTGCGAATAGCATTACCAAGTACAGATACTTTGTCCTATTCAAAGACGATTACTCCGGTTACCGCTTAGTCTACTTCATCAGACAGAAATCGGAAGTTAAAGACAAGTTGGTACAAATGCTACAGGAAGCAAAAAACGCTGGACATGTTGTCAAAACTATATTAAGTGACAACGGCGGTGAATATGACAACGAAGCAGTTCGAAAGATATTAGATCAGCACGGTATTAAGCACCGACTGACAATGCCATATACTCCTGAACAAAATGGCTGTTCCGAAAGAGAAAATCGGACGTTAGTCGAAGCAGCAAGATCAATGATGTACGCTAGAGGGCAGCTACCTCAGGTGCTCTGGGCTGAGCTTATCAATACCGCCGCTTACATATTGAATCGAACTGGTCCTTCAAGAGTCGACGGAAAGTCTCCATATGAACTATGGCTCGGAAAGAAACCGAAGATTTCCCATCTCCGAGTAATTGGAAGCATATGTTATGCTCACGTGCCTAAACAGAAACGCAGAAAGATGTGCAAAAAGGCAATAAAAGGATGGCTAATAGGCTATGAGAATGATGATGGTTACCATATCTTCGATGGAACGCAGACACAGAAGTCCAGGGATGTAACCTTTGAGACAAATGTTGAGTTCGAGATATCGGCAAGCACCCCTGAGTCAGAGGGAGCTGAAGATCAAGAGAGCGATAACGCACATGTTCCCATGCAAGTACCACAATCTCCTTACGTGTCGGATTGCAATGAACAAGGTCTAGAGGGAGAGATAACCTATAGAGACCAAGTTCAATACCAAGGACAAATCCTTAGGGACGAGGGAGACGCAATTGAGGATGATGACTTTGTTGAAGCACTCGATGAGCTAGAAGTGATCGAACCTATTGGAGCTGCTCAAAGCAGATATAATCTGAGAGATAGATCGACTATCGCACGTCCAAAGCGTTACGATGACTTCGTATGTACAGTAAGCTTCGCAGGAACAGAAAGCTTTCCCGAAACATACTATCAAGCCGTGAAGAGGGAAGATAGTGCCGAGTGGCAAAAAGCCATGGCGTGCGAAATAAAATCCCTTGCTGACAACTATGTCTGGACGAAATGCGAGTTGCCTCTTGGCAGAAGGGCACTGCCATGCAAGTGGGTCTTTCGGATAAAAAGAAACCCAGATGGCACGATCGACAAATATAAAGCGAGAATTGTAGTGAAAGGATTTAAGCAACGCAAAGGCTTAGACTACGAACAAACGTTTAGCCCTGTTGCCCGGATGGCTACAATAAGAGCCTTGCTCAGTGTCAGCGCCAAAGAGAAGCTGCATATCACGCAGTTCGACGTTTCCACAGCCTTCTTAAATGGAAAACTGAAAGAGGAGATCTACATGAAGCAGCCAGATGGTTTCTCTGATGGAACTTCAAGAGTCTGTCGACTGCAACGGAGTCTCTACGGCTTGAAACAGGCACCTCGCTGCTGGAATTCATGTTTTGAAGAGATTCTGCTACAAAAAGGTTTCCAACAGAATATGGCTGATCCCTGTCTTTTTTCAAAGAAGGTGGAAAGCAAGAAAATACTTGTTGCCCTGTACGTGGATGATGGATTAGTAGCCACGACTGATGAGGATCTGGCGCAAAATTTTCTAAAGGATTTAGGAGATACGCTGAAGATCACGACCAAACCGGCTTCCTACTATTTAGGACTGGAGATTGAGCGCTCGGACGACGGTTCTATCATGATCTCGCAGCAAGCATATACTAAGAAGATCCTGGAACGTTTCCGAATGAGCGATTGTAACCCAGTTACCACGCCCATAGAGAGGATTACTGAATCAGGGAAAGTTGAGGACGACCCTGAACAAAAGAGATTCCCCTATCGTGAGGCAGTAGGAGCACTGTCCTATCTAATGACTGGTACGCGCCCCGACATAGCCTACGCTGTTGGAGTAGTCTCCCGCAAATTGGAGAAGCCTACTTATGATGATTGGCTGAAAGTTAAAAGGATATTCCGATACCTTAAAGGGACCACACATTACGGGATTAAGTATAGGTCAACCTGTAATGAAGAAGCCACCATTCAAGGATATAGTGATGCAGATCACGGCGGAGATGAACTTACTGGACGCTCTACAACAGGAGTTGCCTGCCTGTTCGCCGGAGGAGCTGTATCATGGCTAAGTCAGAGGCAAGCTTCTGTCGCGATTTCGACCACTGAAGCGGAGATAGTAGCAGCTAGTGAGGGAGCTCGTGAGCTGATACGGCTGCAAAGGATTTTCAGTCAACTCACGAAGACTGAAGGTATACCTACACTAAAAGTGGACAATGAGGCTGCAATAAGACTTGCCCATAATCACGAATTTCACAAGCGGACGAAGCACATCCGCGTGCGACACTTCTTTGTTCGAGAAACTGTGCAAGAAGGACTGGTCAGCGTGATGAAGACAAGTTCTGCAGACCAGCTCGCCGATCTACTAAGGAAGGCGGTTCCGAGGCCGAGGCTCATTCTACTGAGAGATGGACTGGGACTGCGTTCACCCTTGCACCAATGAGGGAAAGTGTTAAGGTTGGTGTCGAGCATTGCTGCAAGGAGATTGCATATATGCAGAAACGATGCCAACCTGCTTGATTGTGACAAAGACTTTCTTCTTCACTGTCTTCTGTCACTCTCGTGAAAAACTATCTGTCTATAAAACGTTGTAAATTAAATATTATCTATCGTAACCGTAAATAACTTGTGTGTGAGATAAAAACAGGATTCGCGAGTGAGAATCAATATTAGCTAGTTAGGTCGAATAAATACACTATCTAATCACCTTCATACGCTTAAATTGACGCTGCTCATAGGGGTAAGCTCTGTTACTTTATTACAAACATGATGAAGTTATTTGATTGCGTTTATTAGTTCCTATAACTAACTTCCGACTTCATCAGATCACCGGGAACACCGGGTAGTGGGTCAAATTAGGCTTACATAGTTCATACAAACATAACAAGATTATCTTATACCATTAATGTGGCAAACAAGCTTACGGCCTGCCGGATGGTAAGCAGTCACCGCAGCCTATGGACGTTTTCAACGCCAGGGGCATCACCACACGTTGCCGACCCCGTAAAAACCTTTTCAAACCTTTCTTGAAGAACTCCATGTTAAATAAAAGCTTGTAAATACTAAGTCAAAGAACAGACGTATACAATATCTACCTCGTCCGAATAGCGATTATAATCATCTTCAGGATCTATTGTGGTCGTAGCTTTAGTAGTGGTTGTCGCGGGTACAGCCGGTATTTGTCTCGCTATTTTTTTTCGAGCGGCTTTTGCCCTCAGTGTTAGCTGCAAATGAATAAAGAAGAAGTGTTAAAGCGGGTATGGCGTCAACTTCATTGAAACTAATGATTTTTAAGCGATTTAAGCGAATCTAATTATAATACAGAAGATTACTGACGAACTAAACTAAAAGTAAATAAATAAATAAAAGTATTGCTTAAAATATTTCTGAAAATTTGTTTTGTATTGTAAAAAAATTTAGAACTTCCTGTTAGAAATTAGTTTTTATCGCTTAGATCTCAGGTTGAAATGTATGCTCATTATGGTTCGTATATGTTATGGTCAATGTGATAAATGTGGCATTATTTATAATGTCCGGGCACTATGAATAATGTCCAATAACAGACAATGTATAAAAACTAGTGAAATATTTAAATTGACTCGTCACTTGATAATTTGTAAAAACCCGAATCTATCATGAATGAGGTTCTGTTACAAAGGTAACCCGGTTGCGAGGAGCGAAGTTATCATGAACCACCGCGGACCAAATCTAAAATTTTTTGAAAAAGTATATGAAAATCTGGCGCAGCAAACCCAGCGATTCGGAATGCAACCAGGTCTAATGTATCTTAATTATCAGTTACGTATCTTTACCGCAACAGTTACGTAGTAGTTTTAATAATGAACGGACAATGTGATAAATACAGAATTTTAAATAAGTATTAGTACATTTTCTAGCTTAACTTGTCATTATTCATACTGCCCGGGCATTATGAATCTATATAGGTTACAATAAATCTAAACTGCAAGAAAATGAATACAAAAACTGAACTGCAAAATAAAACCCATACGTACGTTTGTGAGGATGCCGTCAATCCAGTCTGAGTAGTATCCTATTCTAGTGAAGACTGTGGGAGCGTCAGGGGTGCCGCAGACTGGAGGGCCGAAGCTGATGACCCCCACCAGCCTGCTTCCCATGATTCCAGGACCTCCAATGTCCCTCTATGGAATAAAAAGCAGCGGGTGAAAATCAAACGATCCAATAAGTGAAATAAAAAAAGAATAACCATGACGGCGTTAATCTCCCGATTGTGTCGCGCACCAGGGCCTACGGTCCGCCTTGGTCATGCTTCAGGATTTGGCCGATTTGGATGCTCTTACGGTAAGGGAAAACATCGGGATGAAACCTGCACATTCAGGCTACTGAATGGTTAAGGTGTGTCCAAACATAGAGCGGCATGTGTGCGCGGCTGCCGCGCGCGGCGCGCCGCGCTTTGTTTGGACAACAGCCGCGCGCGAACGTTGCGTTGAGCGGCAAGTGTGCGCGGCTGCGGCGCGCGGCGTGCCGCGCTGTGTTTGCACAGGCAGTTATCGTTCGTCCGTAATCCTGTCTGGACGTGTTTGCGCTTCTCAAAAATGGACAATGAAACATCAATTAGATTGATTGAAATAAATGGCTCATATAATGAGTTTGGGGATCCTCAACAGAAATGATAAGCAAATTCGAATAATAAGCAGAGCTAAAACACTGACCGCCTTTATTGTAGTTTTGGTTCAGACTGAATTCAAATGCGCGGCGTGTCTCGCAAATGCCGCGCAATATTGCCGCGCAAACATTCGTCAATAGTCCTAACTAGAGCGCGGCAGAATTGTTTCCTGGACATGCCGCGTGTTGCTGCCGCGCACGTGCCGCTCTATGTTTGGACACGCCTTTACACATGATCCAATTTAATCAGGTTCCTCTTTTAGAAGGGTACGGAGGTCAGATGGAAGTCGGTCCACTGTAATTATCTGATCTGCCAATTCCTGGATCATGGTCAAAGCGGACTACGGAGAGCACAACCGGAACATTAACACGACGATGATTATTATTATTTACTTACGCTACAAGCACCGCTTCCAATGCTGACGAATCCAGCGCAAAAATTGTCATCATTTACATAGTTCCTGTAGATACCAGAATAATTAATATTGTGAAGAATTAAAATAAGAACATTTCTCAAACTGACACCCACTGAGTATAGATTTCTTTGCAAGCTTCAAGTCCATAAATTTGTAGTCGACCCAATGATATTGGCCCATTGTATTTGCTATAGTTGTCCTGAAATATAATTATCATGAATAAATTATAATTATTTCATGATATTAGTTAAGTTATCATTAATATCATGAAATAATTATAATTATAATAAAAACGCGTATATTTTTCATATATACTACTACGCGTATATATTACTCCTATGTAGGAATTTTGCAAGGAAATTGATTATTTATTCAATCCTGTTTTGTACCAAAAAGTGTAGAATGCGCACATAAAATAATATTAGACTCTGGAAAAGTTAGGTACTAGACATACTTAGACAACAGTTAGAAAGTAATATGAACTTGCAGAGCATCTATATGAAATTTTGGAAAATTCTCCGTGTCAATAACCTGGTACCGCTCTTTATTATTCTTCCGAGCAGTACGTTCCACTTCGATTTGCTCTCACACTTTTTGCTTCTGTATTAAGGCTACTGTTTTTAGTCAAATGTAATAAGCGTATTAACTAAGTTATTAAAGTAATCAAGATTAATGAGTGCTTTTATAAATTGTAACGTGACGACATTATCGTGGACATCCACGATATAGGGGAGAGGTGGCATGCTGTCGCCATATTTAATATGACAGGAGCGTGACGTTTTAAGTGCGAATGGTTGCCACAAAACAAAGATATTGTCGTCTCCTAATAATTTGACTTATCCCTTTCAATACATATCTTTTTCATGCCACCTTTCCCCTATATAATGGACGTCCACGATAATATCGTCACGTTTCCAGCTCCAGTCCAGCCTACCTTATCACCCCATCCAAGCATTACGATTCCGCCTGCAATGTTTTCATTCTCGCGCTCGTACTCAATCCGTCGTATTTTATAATTATTCGTTTTTATCTTTAAACGCGTTCCAATTTTGATAATAGCCAGATTATGGTTCATGTACACCGCATCGTAATCGGGATGGAAGTAAATGTCACCAACGGGGATGACTTCGCCATATTTCGTCGTATAATCGCTCCCGACACGCAGCGTGACGATTCCAGGGTGAAATTTTTTGTCGGGATAGGCTCTGAAAGATGTCGTGAAATGTAAATATCAGATTTATCAGCTGGATGAGTACCACCGCCTTATTTATTTCTGTGGCATTAAAAATGCTTTCATTGCTGTCGTCCCGTTGGAAAGATAAGGTAGCCAGCGCAATAACACGCATGAGCTATTTTATATTAGTCCTCACAGTGACAACGCACCTGCGGTTCTGCATTTTTGTTGCCTGTATCCTAAATGCATGAATCGTAGATGTTAAGGGCGACAGCTACCGTCTACCATCTGGTGGGCTGTGACCCCATGGTTTCACAAAAAACCATAACCATTTACATATTAAGCTTATTTTAGAACACGTCAATGCTGAACTAAAACAAAGTATGTACTTATAAATATAATTTATCAAATTATGTTCAGAAATGGACATCGTGCTTTAGACGACGATATAAATCGACTTTTCAACAAACACTTATCCACTACTCCAAGAATAATAAATAATTTGATGTACTTACAAATGCATACAGGTGGCTGCTGTGATGACAGCTTTCTTGCTGATAAAAGCGCCAGCGCACATGAAGTCCCCAAGCATGTGCAAGCTCACGACGAAAGGATAGAGTTTTATGCTCACTTGCTCCCCCTTGTAGACTCGACGGCCGTTATTGTTAAACTCGTACGGGTATTCGCTGGAGTTCCCTGGAACTATGGTAGTAGAAAACTAATAGAATTTATTAGAAATAAAAAACATAATCTTGGCGTTAATGTCCTGGTTGTGCTCTCGCAGAAGAGAGCCCGGGGTCCGCTTCAACCATGATTCAAAACTTAGCAAATCGGATAATTACAGTGGAACGACTGCCATCTAACCTCCACGACCCTGGCACCAGGGGAACCTGACCAAATTGGATTATGGTTACACATTCATTCGCCTGATAGTGCAGGTTTCGTCACGATGTTTTCCTTCACCGTAAGAGCATTGGTTAGTATTTAACTAATGTACATAACTCAGAAAAGAGTAATTGGTACACAGCGGGATTGGAACCCGGTACCTGTCGCTTACGAGTCGGATACATGACCGCTCGGCCACCGACGCTCCGATTTGAATATTCAGCCATTTTTTCACACACACAGCGCAGCACAGTTAAGTTTTAAACTTTTCACTTTTTAACATTTGATAACATTGTTCCACTTGCTACGGTCGTGACAAATTAAATTTCTCTCGCTTCATGCACATTCATCAACCCTTCCATATGCTTGTCGATATGCTTTCCATATGCTTCTCGACTTAGGGAATTCTTGGCCTGACCTTTCGCAAAAAATTCCGTCTTGATCATGGTATGTACGTCTCGGTCTTCCCCTTCCAACGCTTTCCTTTCCATTCACTCCTGTCATATAATAACTCTCGTTAATCTCCTTTCATTTACCTCTCTGTATGACTAAACCGTAGCGACATCTATCGCTCCAATAAGGAAACTTAACAATACTCACATTACGTGTGAAGCGGACCCCGGGTCCTCGCGTGCCGTGTAGAAGCGCAACCGGAACATAACGCCCAGAATGATGATGATGACAAGTGTACGAACACAAGGTTAGCAAGCATCCGCAGATTGATGGCGCTGACCGTTTCTAAATAGCGCTAAGTGTTTCCGCCACATGAATACTACTTCCGGTGATCGAATGTCGGACCCTTGGTCCCCTGGTCACAACTCACAGGTCACACTTGTTCCTCCTTCTCCAACTCCGCTTGCCAACATTGGCGGCTACCTTATCCTTTCTTCGACATATTCTGATACTGTCACGATTTTATGGCTGGAGTGAATATAACTCATGTTCGGCCGCATCGTCACAAACCACCAGGTCAAATGTAGGGCTAGTTTTCTTGATAAAAAAATATTATTAACCCAAAAATGGCCCTTAATCCTACATGTAAAGTGCCACAAACTTATTTTACCCGATGGCCAACGCACGAACTAAGTGTCGCCATTGAAAAATGTCATGCCAGTTCCAACAACAGCGACGTTGTCACCGGGTCAGCTACATTTGTTGCGCTTTACGAAGGTATTTCTGTCTGGTCTACCTCTTAGACATTATTATACATTAGTCGCCTTGAATGACTCTCGTGAGCAGAAGTTTTGTGCGACCTATATTGCCCTATAATACCAGACCTAGTAAAGTAGATTATAATATTAATTGTATTACCCCATGGCTTAAGATCGTATGTCCTTCTGTTGTTCCTTCGGTTGTTTGTAAATTTTCCCATCGAATGTTTTGCCATTATTTTCTTAGCTTGCAGCGATTTATCAATATTTTTAAGAAAATATTGAATGAATACATCAAATATTCCCGAGTTGATACCGTCTTCAGAAATTGTTTCATTGTTTGTATCTTCTTTTCGTGGGCTATTGTCAATTTCAGTCGTATTTCTATTGGGATAAAATCCACTTTTAGCTTCTTTGTCAGTAGGTGCTGTTAAATTTAATAGCGTACTTATTATTTTGTTATCGGTCTCCATTCTCGTTATACTTCCAAGTTGCTGCGATTTCAAGGTATTCTCGGCTGGTGTTTTGAAGTGGTCGTTTGCGTTATGAAGCAAGCTCTCCGTCTGTTTAAAGAAAATGTTTATTAAATATGTGTATCATTCGATGGCACAGACTCCATAGAGTGTGGAAACAAAATTGTTCAAAAATGGATAACCTCGTCTTCTACAGGCGTTTTAGTGGTGTCGTTCCATAGATGATTTCCCATTGAAGTCGTAGTGATGAAAAGAAGAATAGTAGTGTTATTCATGTTTGTTCTTTTTATTTATAACAGTTTAAACTAGACTCCAATAAAGTAATATACATTTTTATTTAAACTAACAAATATATATTTTTATTTAAATCGCCTTTATAAGGAAATGCAACGACTTAGTAATAAAAAAAAACAATATAGGAACAATTTATTTTATCAAATAATAACGCAAGTGTTTCGTAATTTTGTTTCTATTCAATTTACGGTTGTTTCATATTGGCATTGTTGAGTTAAATAAAACAAGATTGATAGAATATTATGCATATGACACAAGATTCATACTAATAAGGTGGGCAATCCCATGGGATTGCACACACATGTGTGCTATCAAACATATCGTCTTCTATTGGACTTTCTTATACATTATCGATCTAGCATTGAACCTTGAGGAACTCCCTCCAGGCAAAGAAAACGATATAATAAAAACAGAAGCCGCAATTAGGTCCATTACTAACAAGCTATTTGCGGATATGATGCTCAATGTAGTAAAAAACCAAGACAAACTAAAAGAGTACTCCCTTATACATAATTTCTTCGTTTCGCTGACTTTACGAGACTACCGATGTCTAAAGGAAATATCTCGATTTTCAAGAGTCGATAAAAATGTTATCAATATTGAAAGCGAAACTTATGTGGTTTTATTGAATGAAGTACTAAACGCTGAAGACGATAGTTTAGAGCGTAGGGACAATGAAATAATCAGTAAAGTTTTCTCGGATAATATTCTAAAATATACGAACAATTATCTGCATGGATACAGCCACGAGCGTTTGGAAAATATAGGCCACTTTGATAAGCGTGCTAGTATCAATAAGGACATAATTACGATTTTAGACGAAACAACTCAAGAAGACAATGTTACAGAAACAGGTCAACAGGACCTTCTGCCTGCAAACGAATTTTGGGGTAAGTACTACATATAAATACCTTTTTTCTATGTGTGTATTTACAAATAAATGGAGACCATAAATAAACCAAAACTAATACTAAAACGTAAATAGACATAAAATATCATCCACATCGCATTGCTTTGTTGGATAGCAAACGTTCTCTGTCCGAGGAACGAGCCAGCTCTCCGGTCACCTGTCTTCTATTCTATTTAGTAACACAACAAATGATTGCAGAACCTCTTACGCTAGCTCGACGGATCTACAATGGACGCCATACAAAGGTGAAACACTACCCTTTCATGACTGCAGTGCTGGTATTTCAACAGTTCCAATGTGGGGGCTCCATCATCAAAGATGATCTCATCATAACGGCGGCATCGTGCATTCAACTGTAAGGGTATTTTGTTTTTCTTTCCTAAATACGCTGGCCGTCAAAACTAAGTACCATACTTTTAAAATTGTAATAATGATTAAAGTAAACGAGAAATTTTTTCGAAATAAAAGGATTAGAAAACAGATTTCATTTTTAAACAAAAAATTTCATTGTCAATAACGTTCTCTTATGGAATGGGTGAAAAACCCTTCTAACGAAAACACAAGGAGTGTTTGTTGCTTTAAACGTGGATGTGTTCGTTTTTACTTTTCGTTTTTGTACATTTATTTCTTGATCGATGAATTATGATTCCAAAGCCAAGGTATCTACAACACGTAACATTTTACTTATCATGCCTCTTTCACCTGAAGAATGTGTTAGAATCATGATTTTTCTGGAACTAGGCATCAGTATGCGTCGTACTCCAAGAATGGTGGGTGTCCGTCGTGTGAAGTGACGGTACGAAGAAACTGAAAACCATCGGTCCTTGTAATGGCAGACCCAGGTGGACGAGGACCCGAGAACACCGCTATATTGTTTCCACAGTGTTGAGAAATCGCCACCTCAATGCAGTTGAAGTCCAGCAACAGCTTCTTCAGACCCGAAGATACTACATTAGTGACAGCACAGAAAGAAGAAACTTGCTGAAGTAAACCTGAAGCCCCAAAAGCCAGCATGTGTCCCCAAACTGGAGAGAGGGCATCGACTAGCAAGACTAAGCTACGCCTGTAAACACATAACGGTGAAGTAAAGAATAATTTGCAAAAGTTTTTTTTACAGATGAGTCTAGATACTTACTATTCACTCCCGATGGCAGGTGAAGACACTACAGGCGACCTGGTGAACGATACTTTCAAATCTACTTCCAGTAAGGTAGAGGCTCTGTATGGGCTGGCATATCTTCCGAAGGTCGCACAGAGCTACTCGTCATATATAATGACACCCTGAGTAGGAAAAGATATGGTCAAGGGATCCTTAATGAGCATGCAGGGTAAGCAGCTAACTTACTTAAAGAGTTTACAATTTCCAGGGCATGGAACAACCGCCTTTACCGCGAGAATCCAAGTTTCTTATCGGTGCGTATCGGAAGCACGTATTATAACGGCGGTGGAGAAGAAATTGCCATCCTGGAGGTCTACTTCCATCCAAATTACAACCCTAGGAATTTAAATCACAACCTGGGTTTAATGCGACTCGTGAGAAGAATAAGGTTCGGAAAGAAAAAAGATTCCGTCAAAAAAATTTCATTAGATACGTCACCTTCAGACCTATCATTCAATACTCCCGGTGTCGTTATTGTTGGATGGGGTTCCAAGACGGTGAGTTGTGTGATTGTTTATAGCAAGATATATCATAAAGTTGGCCGAGTGGTGTCTGGCAGAGTAGAATAGCACCAACCTCTCACGCTCCTGGGTGTCGTACAAGACGACTGATGTTTTCGAGACAAAAAATCAAGTCTCCATAGGCTGTTTGTTATATTTATAACACTGCTATCTCCAACCCGCCTGCCAAGCGTGGAGATTATGGCAATAACCTCTCCTTTCGTGGGAAAGGCCCTAAGTTCTGCAGTGGACTGTTATAGCTGTGATGATGAAATCATAAACAATAATTCTACATCCTCTCCAATGACGAGAAAATGACTGAACTACAATTTTCTTTTTACAGCGAAGTAACATAGTCAAGGATAGCAGGCTTTCATTTGACGTTCTTGATGTATACCCGCTTCAGGACTGTCAAGATGTATATTCAAGGCAAGTGTTTTGCAGAGCAAGATTGGGCAACCGTATTCTGGTACAACATTCGGCGCAAAACCGATGCAGTTACTACCTACTATACTCTAGTCATTGTCATCAAAATAATTCAACTTCATCAGAATTCGCACGAGTACTCCAGTCTAGTCTAGTCTAGGGACAATGATGACAAAATAGTACGTGAATAGACGCTTACTACAGATTATAAGAATAACATAATTGTAAAATTAACATTCAGTAATAAATTAAGGATTAAGGAGCGTCGGCGGTCTAATGATAAAGGGGTCCGACTCGTACCTCGAGGTACCGGGTTACCATCCTAATATCACCATGTACCAATGACCAATTCCAATGTGTTAACAATGCTTCTAATATAAGTCTTGAACGATCCCATGTCATAGTCCAAAAGAAACACAGTGGCTCATTCCACGTCCGAATTCTTTCAAACCTTTGCGTGGTGACGAACAGAGGGTCTATGTAGTGGGGATGAGTACCTGCCCTTCCCACGACGGGTACTCACTCTCATCATGTATAAATTAATGACAGAGTTTTAATTGTTATAGGGAGTACGTGACAAGACGGAACTTCTGCGCTGGTTACATATCGAAAGGCAGCGGCGCTTGTAATGTGAGTATCAAAATGTTCAACTTCATTGATGCACAGAGAAATTGATGATTTACACATAGCCTGCCGGGAAAATATGTCACCAATGTTGGCAAATAAAACTTCATTCCATTGCTAGTTTAAGTGCCGTTTCATGTGGAAACCATTTTTAGATGGCAAATACAAAAGTCACATGTATGACGTTTATTGACCATTAAATGGTTGATTAACTTAAAAAAACAATTAGATAGAATTTACCTGAATTTTAACTTATATTTTTTAATACATTTTTATTATAGTATTCTATATTTGAATTATTGCTTTTTATATGTAATGTACACTTATGTCTACTTTACATATAAAAACCCTATTTTGCCTGAAATGAAAAGATTTATTATTATTATTAAACCATTTCAACCATAATTTCATATCGTAACAAAGGCGTCCACTCAGCTTGCCGCTTGACGAGTGTCATAACAAAATAGGCTCCGTCAAGTTCTCATGCCATTTGTCAAGACCGCAATACTATCGATTTTGGATGCACACAGCGCGACGTAGGCGGCCCAGGGGTGGTGGGGGGCTATCTGGTGGGCGTGGTCAGCTTCGGCTCTCCCGCCTGCGGCACCCCCGATGCCCCCACAGTATTCACCAAAGTCGGATACTACTACGACTGGATCGAACAAATAATGGAACAGGTACGTACATCCACGGTCCTCTAAAATTTTTAGGTTTCAGAGGGCCTCTGAGTATAGTAAGTTCCAAGCGTAGGTTATCCTTCGGCTCGTTGGAGTGACTGTTTACAAAAGGTTGCGGCAAGCCGGGGACAAGATGCATTGACGAACATTGGGGGACTCATGTCCAGCTGTAAATTATTTTATATTTTTATTTATTTAACATTTATTGTGCACAATAAATAGTATACAAAATAGACATACAGAAAAAAATCACAACAGGTACAGCTTATTTCTAAAGGAATATCTTAGTATTAACTAGTAAGAAAATTTAAATGTAGCTGCAAGGGCTGCTATTCTACGAGTTTCTCTATGTCATAGAATAAGATGCAAGCATGAATTATTATTTTTCTGATGATATTAATTATTATTACGTTATTTTCATCATGTTTAACTACTACTAGTAAAAACCGTCTACTAGTGGATATGTCCTCTTCATTAGCATTTAAATGTTTACATTGATCTCTGTTTCAGCATGTACCTCATAAGCTGAGTAAAACAACAACACCCGCAAGTTTCATGGAATATAATTTACCATCGAAAACAACTAATTTCTGGTTTGAACCATTACGGGATACTTCTAAGGTTCCATATGTGATAGAAACGACTACAGATTTAGCACTGAAGGCAGGCTGGCATTTGAATCTCGATGTAGATATATTTCAAGAATTCCTTCGTACTATATTTTATAGTTCGGACGTCACTCAAAATATAGACTTATTTACTAATAAAAACACACCCAAACATACAACATTGGAACAACAATATTTGCCCTTAATGCAAAAAAGTCATGTTACAGAACATCCAAAGATATTTATTCCAAAAGTAAAGAAGAGTAATTTCCCACATATTAAAAAACATAAGGCAACAAGGCATCCAAACGCTGACTTCATTAAACAGAAACAGAATGAAAATATCGAAAAGAGTCTCACAATGGAGACTGCTGCAAAGACTTTGACAGAAATGAAGAATATAGAACCGATAATCGATAACGAATACTATGAGCAGAGTCATTCGCCATATGTGGAAGAATACAAGGCAACAAGGCATCCAAAAACTGACTTCATTAAAAAGAAACAAAATAAAAATGTTGAAAAGAGTCTCACAATGGAGACTGCTGAAAAGGCCTTGACAGAAATGAAGAATAAAGAACCGAAAATCGATAGCGAGTACTATGAGCAGAGTCATTCCCCACATTTAAAAAAACACAAGGCAACAAGGCACCCAAAAGCTGACTTTATTAAACAGAAACAGAATGAAAATATTGAAAAGAGTCTCACAATGGAGACTATTGAAAAAGCCTTAAAAGAAATGAAGAATATAGAACCGAAAATCGATAACGAGTACTATGAGAAGCGTCATTCGCCACATATAAAAAAACATAAGGCAACAAGGCATCCAAAAGCTGACTTCATTAAACAGAAACACAATGAAAATATTGAAAAGAGTCTCATAATGGAGTCTGCTGAAAAAACCTCAAAAGAAATTAATAATATAGAACCGAAAATCGATAACGAGTACTATGAGAAGAGTCATTCCCCACATATGAAAAAACATAAGGCAACAAGGCATCCAAAAGCTGACTTCATTAAACAGAAACAGAATGAAAATATTGAAAAGAGTCTCACAATGGAGCCTGCTGAAAAGGTCTTGACAGAAACTAAAAATATAGAACCGATAATCGATAATGAATACTATGAGCAGAGTCATTTCCCATATACGAAAAAAAACAAGGCAACAAGGCATCCAAAAGCTTACTTCATTAAACAGAAACAGAATGATAATTTTAAAAAGAGTTCCACAATGGAGACTGCTGAAAAAGCTTTGACAGAAATGGAACCGAAAATCGATAACGATTACTATGATTTACAGAAATCAACTTCGAATTATAATATGGAATTAAATACTAATCCTACCAAGATAACTGAAGTACCATTTGGTGATCTAACTAGCATTGAGGCTACAGAAGATTTTGACCGAAGTTTAAGAAAACTCCTTGGTAAAGTAAATTTTATAAGTACTGAAACGGACACACATCCGCTTAATTCTGAAAATCATACTATTTTATCACGACCAAAATCTATAGATAATGAGTATGAAAATGGCGATTTAAAGACATATTTCGATGAAATACGCAATCAGGTATTTGGTGATTTTGATATAGTGAGCTCAGAAGGCGACATTGTCGAGGAAAATATTCCATACATTAAAGACGTTACTCAGACAACTTACAGAAATGAAGAAGTCATCGAGGACCGTAATATTTACTTTAAGAACTCTGTTTTACTAAATGCTACAGACAAAATAGATGACATAACAAATACAATATCCAGAAATCAACAAGAAGACAGCAGTGAAGATATAAATGCTTTTACAAACACGTCAATATACCGTCTTAATGTTTCGGATTTCAAGTTCTGGATGTCCTCAAGACGGCACAAGAATTTTTTGAGAAGATTCTTACATAAATTTTAATTATATCAGTCAAATAAAAAATAAAAGTTCCTACAGCAAACGTTTAGTTAGAGGATGTTGTAATTTTATTGGCCTGTAACCAAAATATGGACAAATGTTTAACAAAAAATACCACCCGAACAATTTCAAAAAGTTGTCGTCATTTAGTGTCTTTAATTTACTTACGATTAACATTTTTTCTATGCAGTCTTTTCTATTTATAATACAGGATATACCCTTACGAATAAGGTGTCTATTAGATACTTCGCGTCTGAAACAACAACGTATACCTACATACAATCATTACCATAATCGTAATCATGTGACACTTAATCCATTAATGCATCTAGTGCCTTTATGAGCATTCAACTCATTCAGGCACTATTATTATTATGGAAATGATGAACTGTACCAATTAAGTAATGAAGGAAACTTTAATACTGAATCAATATTACCCTTTTACCCATGAAATAACAGAATGTTAGTTCATGTATTGTGAAGGGCAAGCTGTAATGTAAATGTTTTAGTAATTTCATTAATCTAAAACATAGCACTAACGGGGCTGAAAAATTGTTCATAATGAGAAATAAAAACCATATAGGTCGTAGCGAATATTTGCTTGACAACTATATCGAGGAAGACTTCAATAAATTGCTTTGGCCTCAAAAATTTTTTCAAGCAATCATTCTGCACTTTAAATACAAAATCCAAGATAGGTTCATTACGCCCAATAACTTTACCTACAACTTTCTCAATTTGTTCTGCATCGCTGTTTTAATTTCGATCCATATTTCATCGTGTGTTTTGGTACTAGGGGCAGTAAATAATTCCCCACTCATAAGGGCATCGATAAGCTTTTACTATTATTTTTTTTTGGTAGATTTCCTGATCGGTTTCGTAGTCAACCTAATTACAAATTACGTTGACAGTCACACAGAAGTTTCTTTGTTCTCTCTCAAACTTCAGAGAGTGTTCAAATTTATCAAGCCCTATGCTATTAACGATACATTTTATGTAAGATTCACCTGGTTATACAATATTTTCAGCATTTCATACTCGTATTTACTGTTAAATATCATAAAGATGGCACTTCTCGGTAGTAATCCTTCCGTATTCATATTTCAATATACTTTTGATTTAAATATTATTAGATATACCTTATTGGTTAAACTAATGAACAAAAAAGTATATGCTTGGATTAAAAAACTTGAAGAGAGTGCATTAAAAATTGACATAGCAACTCAAAAAGATTTTTTTACCAGTATTTGAACTTACTGGGTGCGTTCAAAGATCTTGAAAAAATTTACCAAGTCGTGGTAAGTAAATAAAAATAATCACTATAATATAAATAAAAAATAACATTTTATGCTTTAAAAATGCAAGTCTGTGTTGTTCTTTTTTTACAGATAACATATTCCACGGTCGAAATCTTCATCCAATGTTTGGTTTGCTTGCAGCTGGTTATATTTTTCGCAAAGGACAACGTTTTACAGACGGTATGTTTTTGTACTTGTTTACATGCGTGCGCATCCAAACCACACATCCAACGACCAAACGGACAATCCAGTGACGCACGCATATCAACGTAGATAAATAGTCTATAAATAATCTTGGCGTTAACGTCACGGTTGTGCTCTCGCAAACGAGGGCCCGGGGGCCTCATCAAGAATTTCGGCAGATCAGATAATAACAGCGGAACGACTAGTTTAGAATGGAATAAAAATAAAAAAATATCATTGACATGATAGAACGGTGGAACGACTGCTATCGAACCCCCATGACGCTGGTAGCAGGGGGCCTGAAAAGATTGGATCATGGTTAAACATTACGTTTCATCACAATGTTTTCCCTCACTGTAAGAGCATCGATTAGTGTTAAACCAGTGGCAGTGGGATCCAAACCCGGTAACTCTCGTTTGCGAGTCGGACACCTTTATCACTAGGCCACCGACCACACAGAGCAAAAAAATATTGCTCAGCCATGAAGGTCACTAACTTTCTAACCTTTTTGCTAATGCCGCTCCGACAACCTCCGAAGACATTTGAACGTCAATAGCGTACCTTAAAATGAACATTTACAATAGGAAGTTTACGCCGAGTATCCAATAGTAGCATCTATTAGAGTATGGTTGAAGGCTATTCTCGAAGTAGTTGATGAATATGTCTCCTTCCAACAAACTGTCCAGTTAAGTAGGTCAACTTTGAGAAGGAGATCAATCATCGGATACAACTTGATTGGTTCCAGCAGCTTTCTGGAAATTGCGGATGTCCTTATAGTCCAAAATGCCTCATTATAGTTTTCACTTAACTTAGGAGTCGGGTATGTTCCATCTTATCTTAATTTCGACGTTGCTGATTATCTAAAACTAGTTTAGACGGAACTTTGGCGATTCCTAGGTTTTGTGAAAATGGCCATCAGTGTCTCAAGACGAAGGTCTTCGTCTAGCGAGTGTTGCCAGTGATAACACATAATGTAGATGTGGTTTCTTAGTAAGGGCCTCATTAGGAAACTCTGGAAAGGAAGATAATAAATGGATGTCTTATAGCAGGTGGGGTGGAAAAGGAAGCCTTCGGATAGCAAACACGTGCAGGAGATCAAAAAACTCAAGACAAACTAACTAGAAAAGTTCGTGTGGAACCGGCGTATGAGATTCGAAGCCAAATATCTATGTCGAACAATGGCCGTCTTGGCTGAGATGATGATAATGACTCTTCTTTTATAGATTTATTACAGACACATTAGCGGTACCAAAGTTGTCATTCATTTCTATACTATTTCAGTATGCTGGAATAATTCTCATAGGTGTCATACTGTGGTTCACGAAGAATACTTTTCACGTAGCAATATTGAGTATGGAATGTGAGAAATTCTACATGGCAGTAGAAAGAGCTGAATATTGCTGCATGGTTTTAAAAACCAGGACCAAAACGCCAGGTTACTAGATAAATAGTGGAAACGAAATGTTGCAAATGTAGTCTCAATGCGGAAAGTCGAGGAGAGGGTGCGTTGGAGCTCATTGGGGGAGGCCTATTTCCAGCAGTGGACTAGTAGATGATCTCTGGTGGTCTTTACATAGGGAGCCCAGAGATTAATCCGTAAATTAATAGGTATTGTAACTTCAGTCAGTAGGTTATTTCCTGTGAATTTTAATTACGCGCCACAGTATCGCTATGGTATGGCTAGATGTGAATCATCATCATTATCTCGTCTTCTTTTGTAGTCCTCTTTTCCACTCATCTTTCTTCACTTTTCTGGTCGTCTGTAACCTCGCGTCGAAAGCTTGGTATTCTCCCTTCTTGGGCATCCCACCAGACCTCTTTTTATGCCGGCAGGTTTAGACAGCTATTTCTTACGTATCCCTACGTTTCTTACGTAGCAAATGACCAAACTCAATATTATTATTATATCATTATTTCTCGTTTTTTATATTATATTATTAGTCTCGCTGAGTCGGCTGTGCAAGAACGTGGTCCGCGTGTCCCACGTCAACGGCGGCGCGTTCGCGGTGGACGCCGCGATGCCTCTAAAGGTGTGTCCAAACATAGAGCGGCATGTGTGCGCGGCAGCCGCGCGCGGCGTGCCGCGCTTTGTTTGGACAACAGCCGCGCGCGAACGTTGCGTTGAGCGGCAAGTGTGCGCGGCTGCCGCGCGCGGCGGGCCGCGCTGTGTTTGCACAGGCAGTTATCGTTCGTCCGTAATCCTGTCTGGACGTGTTTGCGCTTCTCAAAAATAGACAATGAAACATCAATTAGATTGATTGAAATATATGGCTCATAGTTGTGGGCTATGTAACTGTTCAAACTCTTCCAAGGACACTCTTCTAAAACACTGACCGCCTTCATTGTAGTTTTGGTTCAGACTGAATTCAAATGCGCGGCGTGTCTCGCAAGTGCCGCGCAATATTGCCGCGCAAACATTCGTCAATAGTCCTAACTAGAGCGCGGCAGAATTGTTTCCTGGACATGCCGCGTGTTGCTGCCGCGCACGTGCCGCGCTATGTTTGGACACGCCTTAAGACTGCTCATCAGACTAGCAGTTTATGCAATTGTACTACTACAGTTCACATTTCCTGCTAAGGGTACTACGTGAATTCAACTCTACTTGAACTTCTACTCTATTCAGTAATGACCATACTATCGCCATGCCGTAAGCCTCTTTGATGAGGTTGCAGCCTGGGGATAACGTTTTGTTCGTTTATGTAATTAAATTCTTTCAACAAATATGTATATTAGTATTTTTTTCATAGAGGTAGGAATATGATTTATCCGTAGGCTAATTACGTAACTCTGTTGCCAACAATTCTCTCAATTTCAATAATTGAAATCGCTCCTTTTGCGATTACGTATAATCGATTTAATAGTTAGACTTTGTTTGCAACCGAACCCTGAAGGCGATGATACGGAATCGCAAAAGTAACAATTTCATTCATTGAAATCAGAGAATTGCTGGCACCAGCGTTATGTAATTAGCCTTAGCCTTACCACAGGTCCCTTGTGGTAAGTGATCACCACATCACTAGGGGTGTCGCCAATGCGTTGCGTGCACTCGACTATTAAAGGTTCCAATGTCGTACCGGCCCAGAAACACCGCTGTAGGAAGATCATCGCATACATTGGTCGTACATACTGTGCCTTGAACCTCAGGTACTCTCTCCAACCATTCTTACCCTAAATATTATGAAGAGTTCGTTGTAGGTAAGTACATTGTACTTTAGACAACGTTTGAGCGTCCGACTAACAGGTCACACTTGGAGATCGTCTACGTAGAGGTGATGAGCTAGTAGTACACCATACATTTTTGTCATTTATATATTCATTTATTTTAAAATAGTCTTTTTTTATTAAATTTGTTTTCACCTTTTCTTTAAATTGTGATTCAGGCAAATGAATAATACATTCATGAACATGATTATAAAATCTTATACAGTTACCCATGAAAGATGAATTCACTTTACTTGATCTAAACACCGGTGTTAAGAGTTTATGTTTGTTTCTTAAATTGACAGTATAAACATCAGTGTTTTTAACAAATTGGGTAATGTGCTTTCTAACATATATTGCTCCTACAGCTCGTTTTTGTAGTTTGAATATGATGTCACTATCAGCACACTTCGCATTTTTCTCGAAACTACTGAGTCCGATTTTGATGTCAAGCAGCATAAGAACACAGTTCAAGATGCTCTACCTATACTCTGTAACCATGTCGTTGCTGATTCAAAGAATACGGCACTTGTCACACAAGTATGACAATCGAATACGTTTTTCTCGGAACTGCCGGGACCGATTTTGATGTCGTGCAGAATAAGAACATAGCTGAAGATGCCCAAGATTTTGATGCCCTTCTCTATAAGGATGTATTTGAGTGTGCTAAACGTAAATACTATAATGATGTCGTTATTTGGCCATAGTCCACTGTCCCTACCCAGTCTACTTTACAATTTTGTAAATTGGGTAAGGATGATTTGATGTGGAATAGTCATTCCATAACAAACATTTTTAAATATGTACGGCATTGGCAGTGCATGTTCATTTAAAAGTCTGCATGGTGGTGGCGTGGGGTCGTTGTCTTCCCTCAAATATGGTTAAATTGGACGATGGCTGGGCCCTACGTCATGCTCGTGAACAGGTGCTGCCTTGGTGAACTGGCCTGCTTTTGCTGTGCTATTTTTTAGTATAATTTTTTTTTATTCGTAGTTTCCTTGACTAATTTGTAGGGGTCCACATCATATTCCAATCAACACAGGCTCACTCTAATTAAATTGACAAATGTATCAATGCAATGTAATCATATTTAAATGTACCTGTGGGTTTCTTGCCTTTTCTTTCTCCCACAGATGGTCATTTTCCTAACTGAACCGGCATACTGACAGACAGACGACATTCTTTGTACTTATTTGTTCCGAGCTCAGGGGGCGACACAGGTAGGCCGGCTGGTGCGCGCCGGTGTGAGTGCCAGCGGGCTGGTGGGGCCGGGCACGCGTCGAACATGATTCGCCTAGGTGGTTATGGCGTGTATCGGTGCCCGGTGTCGGAGTAAGCCCTCGTACACGCTGATCGGTCTGCATGCGTCGCCCCTTACCTGGATGAGCTCGCTTGACTTTCCCTATGTGTTCCGTTAGATTATTGACTATTGAAAAGAGATTAATTAACGTAATCCTAATTAAATAATTTTTTTTTAAATTTTTAGTTTCATGTGTAAATGGCCAAAGCCCTACAGCTCCTTAGTATTGAGCTATCAACTTTGGACAGTACATCGAATCCAAAGCAAAGACTGCAGCCAAGAAACTTGATATACTCTCGAAGGTCATTCAGTACTTCACTTCAAAGTGCTTCAGTTGCTTCAGTTAAATCAAGCACAAGTCCGATCCTGTATAGAGTACCGCTGCCTACCTGCTACCTTTGGGATGGATCAGCTTTGAATTTTGAATTCGTTGGAAAAACGTGCAAAAAAATTATTTTTGACTCGCAATTGATTGAAGCTAAGCTAAGCCTCGAGCATCGGCGTAGGGTGACGCGTCTGTCGGTCTTCTACAGGCTGCATCACTGAAAGTATGCGAAGCAGTTGCACGAAATAATTTCGCCGGCCCTTTTCGCCGTCGGGAAACGCTATCCCGGCGAACGCTTCATCATTATGTCGTTGAACCGCTTTGGTTCAACGTTTCAATTTCAATTTTCATTTATTTATCAACATAGGAAATACATACAGCTATTATGAAATTATTATACGTTTATAATGCGTACGGCTAAGCAATGGAACACGTTGCCTGCGAATATGTTCCCTGATCACTATAATCTGGTCGCTTTCAAGGCTAGAGTGAAAAGGCTGTTCCTAGACAGGCATGCTCCATCTTCAGTAGTATTGTCACTTACCACCAGGAAAGATGGCGGTCAAAGGCATGGCTAGACTATTTAAAAAAAGGCAAGGCTGACTCAGGGCCCTCGCGCTTGAAATGATAACCTAGATATTAAACCCAGATGTTGACGACGACGATGATGATGATCAGGCCGCCAGGACGATGATAATAATAACATATTTTGCAATTAGGCGAATGTAGGTTGCGAGGCGTGATGCGAATTCGCAGAATAGACCTTTTCCCGAAAGTTTCCTTTTTTTTATGTTTGTTAAACAAACAAGCAACAGGCAAGCGGCATATGCACCTGATGGATAGAGATAACCTATAGACATTAGCAACACCAACAATGCTCTACCACCCCGTAATTGTAAGACCATTCACTATAAATGCCTTGGGGTTTGCATGGAGTTCCCTCGGCACCCACGTCAATGAACGGGGTTGGTGTTATATCTACTCTGATAGAATTCGTGTGATATTCTGTTCCAAAATACCTTTAAAACTTATAATAAGATTGTAACAATATTGTAACTAAAGGTACACACAATATGCGAACAATTTCGAGCATTTATTTAACAAAAATTAAATGTACATTATGTTGTTTAATGGTAGAAGTTAAATAATTTTTGATTTAATCATTTAATCTTACATAACAAAAACCCGTAGATAAAGGGACTTCATACATACAAGTCATAAACATGTGATGTAAAATAAATAATGAAATACTATACAGAAATAAACGTATGTCAATAGTAGCATGGTCAAGTGGCGCTTGATCATGGTCAAGTAGCCCCGGAGACCTGATGTCGTCCAAGGAAACGCCGAACCACTACGCCTTTCGGCCAAAACTGATCCTTCCCTATCCTTCCCAAAAGCATCCCAGTCATTCGTCGGAACCAATGCCATGTACGTTCGTGGCTTGATACCAATGTGTATACAAATAGTGATGATACATATTTACTTCGTTTTTGCTAAAGCAAACTGCAGCAAAACTACAGTATATTCAACTACAAGTCCGAACATCTTTATTGGTAGTTTCATATTTACGTCGAAGAGACCGTAAACTCTCATGCATTGGAAATTTTTCACCAGTCTTCTGATATTTTTGCTTTCAACACTTGCTGAATCTGTAAAATGGGAAACTATTGTTTAAAAAATATATTAATAGATTACAATATTCAGTGGTTTGATTCATGCTTAAGAGTGTCACCCACACCCGAGACCATTCAACCTGTCTTAGGGTACCCAGCGGAAGGTCTTGGACTACATCGCTTTGACAACTGTATTATTAGGCATTTAGTAGTTTCTACATTTTTGTTACTATTGTTACATGGAAAAGTTTTTCACTTTCCACCCGTTTAGCTTCTCGTTCGAATTTTTGTTGAAGTTAAACAAAATACATTATGAGTAGTGCACTTACCCAACTCCTTAGTTACAACATCGCATGATATTGCAATTGTTGTGTAAAATTTCTGGCATTGGTATGCAACCAAACATAAGAACATGAACTTCTTTCCCAGCCATATGCAGATGGATAATTGTCTGTACAACATGTTTGGCTGTAAAAAATATTGATTCTTCTTCATACGATAATTGTGCCATGATTATTTTATTTTATTTATCTAGGTTGTGCCATTATGGCACCCTTACAGAATGTTTTCATGCCCAGCACTTCATTTGACACTAGTTTTGGCCTATAAAGATTTTGATAAAGTAATAAGTAATCAATGATGGCAAATGAAGAGACGGCGAAGGACGTAGGGCAAAATACTCAATTGCTCTTACTCAACTAAAATCGTCATTATCATTGACAGGCTACAATAGTACGCTGCTGGATTTGGGTCTCCCCCACCACCACATGCCACATAAATAAAATAAAATCAATGAACAATCGTGGACAGACTAAGCGTAGCTTGTTCAGTAGGTACATACATATAAAACGTCATGCCCGATTTAAATGATGCATTATTACTTACACACAAAGTTTTGTCATAATCTCCCCATGCTTGGCTTTTGCGACCTGCATTTGCCCATTTTCTGGTCTACAGTCTACTAATGGTAATATGAAAGTTATACTTAATATCATAATGTATAAAAGAGTATGTAAAAAACTTACGAAGCTATCGCCTTTTTCGCCTATTTCCAATAAAAACTGTACGTTTATCAGCCATTGTATGAAAATGTCTAAAGCCAACATCATTATCTAAAAATAAAACACAAACTCAAACTGAGAAACAAAAAATTATTGCCAGTCCTAACGGTTTTAACCCGCACGCAGTTCGATTTGTTACTGTAAAAAGGGATATAGGTAGGAAACATTATGATTTTTAATGTATTTTAAAGGTATGGTATGTTCCGGGATTCCTATCGCATACTTTTGTTGACGAGTAGCCCGATATTTCGACGCAGTTGCATGCATCATGGTCGTAGGACGACTGGAGAGCTGCAGCAGCTGCGAGTACCCGACGGTGTTGGTTAGTGATAAAGCGGTCGAAGAAGAGCCAGGACTCGTTACACAGGGGTACACCAGGGTGTACCCCAACGGTAATCGGGAACGGGTTAGTGTCACCAACGGCAGTACTAACTATGGTATCGAAATCGTGATACATGTCTCGGATAATGTCAATATAGGCCTCAGGTATCGATTTGGACCGCAACGCCCACCATATCATCTCCCGAGGGATACAAGCCAAAGGCCTTCTGCATGTCCAGAATCAGGAAATGCAGGGACGTATTCTTTGATCTGTATACCTCCATGAGAGTTCTCAGGGCAAATACGGGGTTCATGGTCCCACAACCCGGTCTTAACCTACACTGATACTCCGCAATTGTACACTCCCGTTGGATCCAAGAGTCCACAATGCGTTCGAAGAGTTTCATGGTGTGCGACATCACCATTATACCGAAGTAGCTGCACTCCTGCACCGTGCCCTTCGGTTTAAAGATATTTTATTCTCATTTTAAGACAGAATAAATAAATAAATAAATAAATAAATTTTATTTTCAAATAAAATTAATCTAAAATTACAAGGTGGTTAAAAATTACAACATACCTACTTATAGTAAATGGGTACAAATAAAATAAAGGCTACATATTTGCAACTCTTGCACAAATAATAATAGGTACTTAATTCTAGTTATTGATAGTTTGGACACCTAAACTAAGTAAATGATTTACTTGTATCTTAGGCATCCAGGTTAGTAGGTCTTAATATATAGGTTAATTCTTACATGTATTTTGTGTAACAATAAAGTGGTTAAATTGTATGAATAGGGTACAGTAGGATGAGTTAGAAGTACTAAAACTTACGTACTATGTTTATAGTTAACCAACAACTCCCAGAATTTTCTCTGTCTCCTCGTAGGACTTACCTTTTAACCAATTCATGATAGTTAATTTGCAATTAAATTTATTCATAAGGTGGATACTTAGGTTGCGATTTAATTTGTTATAAAGATAAGTGCCAAGGAAACAGAAAAACCTGTGGGAGTGCTGTGTGCGGAATAATTCATAGTTGCACACCATGTCCGCACGTCTATGACTGGTTTCGGGATTGAAGGGCACTAGGGAGTGTTTTTTTATAACCGTTTGCAAAATGAATAATTGACGAACTGAAAGAACGTCACATTCATGTAGCAATTGGGTCGTCGGATAGCGGAAGGGTCGGAAGGTACTAACTTTTAAGATAGCTCTCTGTGCTCTTTCCAAGTCAATAATAGTTGTTTTATGTGTGCCACCCCATGTTGTAATGCAGTATAGAAGTAAAGACTGGCACAGCGCAAGGTAAACGGATCTTCGTAAAGCCTCATTGGCAGCATGTCTAAGGTTTTTGAAGACGTATATTAGTTTACGCATTCTTGTAGTAAGGGCTTCAATATGCAACTTAAAATTTAAATGTTGGTCAATAATTACGCCTAGATATGTCATTGACTTGGTAGAGCTAATTTTAGTACGTAAGTCACTTACATGAGAAGAATGTTGAATACATACAGATCCACATAGTATCGTTCACTCGCACAGAACAGCACCACAGTCACATCCTACGGATTGGATGTTATAAAATCATGTACATGATACATAAACACTTTTGACACTCCACTAGACCAAGTTAACAACCTCTCAACAACATTTCAACATGTTTGCATAATATGTTGGGCCAATTTACGCTTAAAATCATTAAAGAACTCGATACTTTTTATTTTTGAAGGTAAGTTATTAAATAATTGCGCACCCTCATAAGTGATCATTCGCTTACCGTAGTTTGTGCGGATCTTGGGCAGTATGACGTAGCTCGAGCGTCTCGTGGAGCGTTTAGACACTTTCCTATGTTGGATAAATGAGATCGACGAATGGATACTTTTATTTAAAATGTTCCTTACGAGTACGCAAGCACTGTAATTATACAGTTGTCGTATGTTCAGTAGACCAGTTTGTTTGTATACTGTAGTGGTTGGCGTTAAATAGGGATAGTGAAATAGCATCTTAATTATCCTATTTTGAGTTATTTGTAATTCTGAGAGTGTGGTTTTACTTGCACTGTCCCATACTTCAATAAGATACAAGAGATGTGACTTTACTAGGGAATTGTAAATTGTCATTCGCACTTTTTTAGGGAGGCAACGAACTATGCCACGAAGGGAACCCATAAGTGTTGATAGTTTTTTCTTTATATGCTCAATGTGCCCCTTCCATGTCAGTCGGTTGTCGATCCGCAGCCCTAGATATTTTTCAGCCTGCCTCTCTTGTATCGGTAAGTTGTTGATAGTTAAGGATTGGTGCATAGGTAGTGTTTCATTTTTAGCTTTAAATATTATGTAGGATGTTTTAGCCACGTTTATTGTTAGCAAGTTCGACTGAAGCCAGTTGTGAAGGGTGTACAAGTCTTTCTGAGCTAGTGAAATAATGTCGTGTATAGACGTACCAAAGTAGAACAGGCACGTATCATCCGCATACAAAGTTATATGTCCGTGTAATTGTAAATCTATGATGCTATTTACATAAATCGAGAACAAAAGAGGTCCTTAAATCGATCCCTGAGGTACCCCAAAAGACACTGGCTGGGTTTTGCTTTGGTGTTCTTGGAGTTTTACTATTTGTTGTCTATTTTTCAAATATGACTCAAACACGCCCAGTGCATTACCGGTTACCCCAGTCAGACTGATCTTATGTATTAGAAGGTCGTGACTCACCGTGTCAAATGCCTTTTTGAGATCGATAAAGACTCCCAGTGCAATCCTCTTCTCATCAACGTTGTGTCTAATTTTTGTAACCAAATCTATAGTCGCGGCCAATGTATTGCTTTTTGGCCAAAAGCCGAACTGACGTTCAGTTATAAAATTTATAGATGTTAAGTAGGATTCTAAACGTGTGTGTAGGATTTTCTCAAAAAGTTTCGATAGTACGGGAAGTACTGAAATGGGTCTATAATTGCCGGGGTCAATTTTTGAACCAGACTTGTGAATAGGACTGACTTTTGCGATTTTAAGACTGTCTGGGAAGAGTCCCATGGATAGGGCTTTGTTTATACAATTAGTTAGTTGGGGGGCTATCAAAGTTTTCAAACACTTTATGACCTTAGTGCTAATGTTGTCCAACCCAGAGCTTGAATTGGAATCTAGGTTATCTATAATTTTTTCTACTTCACCAACCGTGGTAGGAGCCAAGTCTGTAAGTTGCGTTGTACTGTTTAGAGAGCCGTGTGACTGGCCAGAAGTATCAATTTTATGGAAATGGGAAGGAGTTTCATTAGCTAATAACTTTCCAACGGAAGAAAAATAATTAAAAGTGTCGCAGACTAAAGTAGGGTCGGTAATGGATGTTGAGTTACTTACAAGTTTAGGAAGAACACAACATGGTTTTGATTTGTTGTTAGAGAGGTCGCTAATCAGGTTCCACATTTTCTTCGGTTTTTTGCTGCATTTGATAAATTTATTGTAGTAGTAGGACTCCTTAGTCGTTTTGATCAATTTTGCTGTGGTATCTCTTGCTTTCTTGAACTGGTTCTGTAGGGTGATGTTTTCTGAATCTTTCTGCAACTGGGCCCATATTTTATTTCTTCGGTTAATTCCTTCGATGATATCTTTATTAATCCAGTCCTTTTGTGGGGTGTTCAAAATTTTCGATTTAGATTTTAAGCTTTGTTCTACTAGAGCTTTTAAATTGCGCGCGAAATCTTCAAAATCTTGATATTCTTGTTTTTCAGTGTTTTTGACTAATCTATATAGCTTTTCGTAATCTATAGTTTTATAAGTGACTCGCGGTTTGGGTGGAGGCTTATATCTTTTAAGCGCCAGGTGTATTTGTCTGTGGTCGGAGAACGAAGAATCAATCAGGGTGAAGTGGCAGGAGTCATTTTTTAAATTAGTACAAATGTGATCTAGGATAGATTTTCTTGATAAGGTTCCTCTTGTGAAGTGTTTATTTTTGATGTTGTTTAATATTTTATATCCTGATGCGTTTAAACAATTTATGTAGCTCTGCTTCTGCTTGTTTTTTTGTAGTAGATCTATATTAAAATCGCCAAAGAGCAAGGTTCGTTTTCTGTGATGGAGTTGTGTTTCTAAGGTAGAAATAAATTCCTCGAAATTCGTGTCGCCTGGATTATAAATTAGACCAATATTTAATGCATATTTTTGTAACTTCAGCCATAAATAGTTATTTCCTCCAGAGTATGTACTCTCACTTAAGCTATGTTCAAGATCATTATGGACAAATGCCGAAACCCCACCGCCTGTTCTATCTTCACGGAAGTTGTAATAATGCGTATAATTTGGTAGAAGGAAAGTTTGGGCATGTTCTTCAGATTTTATCCAAGTTTCTGTCAGTAAGATGATGTGCGTCATTGAAGAGATGGAACTTATTATGCATTTGAATTCATCAAACTTGTTACAGATACTTCGTGCGTTTAAGTATAGGATATTCAAGCAGGATTTTGTAGGTTGTAAATCTGCGTAATTCGTAACTATCTAATAAGTTACACCATCGGTAGTAGGTTTGTATGAATTATTTAGTTTTTTGGGTTAGTACTCACAATTGTTGGTATGCCTTTAGTGTATTTTATCGTGAGATCGCTTTCTCCAGCGTTTTGACGACGAATTAGTTCATTTTTGAGATCTTGTAGCAATTTTCGTTGGGCTGGTGTTTCGTCTGAGTATATTTTTAGACCTTCTGGTAAGTTGGCTTTGTTTTTAAGCATCTGTCTGACAGGCTCACAGTTGTTGAAGCAAATTTTTATTCTACGGCTTTTATTAGGGCTGTATTTACCGATCCGGAACATGTTTATTGGTATTGGTATATCTTTGTAGGAGTTGTTGATAGCATTCAGCACGTCCGCTTTGTCTCTTGATAGCCGCTCAGTAGATACCGTTGATGCTTGCTCAGGAATTCCCGCTAGGATTATATTTTTTTTACGATTAGTCCGTTCTTGGAGTTCTTGTAGTATTTTCTCACTTTCCCGTGTTTGAGGCTGAATATTAGAGTGGGCTGCTGACATCGTAGCTTCGAGATTTTCAAGATTTAAAGTCACAGATTTTAACTTTTCTTCTCCTTGTGAGACTTTGTTTTCAAGTTGACATAGGTTGGTTTTAATTTTCTCCTGATCGACCGATAGGCTAGATATCGAAAGTTTTATGTTATCCATTTGCGTTTTAACATCATTCAAATTTTGATTCATTGTATCCATAGATTGCTCATGGGATAATTTCAAGTTGGTAACCTCGTTTTTCAACTCCGCAATACTCTCGCGCGTTTGTTTTGAGGTATTTTCATTAGATTCTACAAGCTTTTCAAGTAAAGAGGAGATATTTGTCAGTTCTCCTCGCATCACATTCATTTCGTTCGCACAACTGCAGCCAATGTCTTCAGGCTGCTTCCTTTTACGAAGAGTGATTTGTGAGACTTTCTTCTCTTCATGAAGCTTGGAAAGATCGGGTTGAGACCCTGTACCAGATGGCGATCGCAAAAGACTCATGTTCGGTCGAGTAGCGGGCGAGTAACTGGAATGATCTAAATGCGTCACTTAACTTATGCGTCAGTAAGTGAAGCGCTGTGTTGTCCTATTGTTGAGCGGGCAAGCGGGATACAGTTGAGACGAAAAATGCAATGCCCTTGCCCTTATAAACTGGAGTAATAATACTCAGTCTCCATTGGTCAAATATCTTCCCGGTGAGAAGAATACGTTTATATAGGTCGGTAAGGATACTCACATCCAGAGAGTCCATCGATTTCCATGCCTCGATAGGGACTCCATCGGGCCCGTCAGCTTTCAGATTCTTCATGCGGCAAAAAGTCTCCTCGTCTTTCTCAGGCGTTATCAGTGGCACAAGTCCATTTTTCCGAGGAAGGTCCCGTGGCTGCAGCCCTTTGTGCTGCTTGTCAAACAGCTCGTGGAAGTAGGTACGAGCGCCATCTCTCCTTCACCGCGCAATCATTGGTAACCTGCCGCTAGGGTTATTTACAGCGGCACGTGGAAATGTCCTGTGTTACCCTCGATCGTGCCAACTTGTAAATAAGTTTCTGCCCCTCAGACAATTCCAACTTAGCGTACAAAGGACGTAAGTGGTCTCGTCTGGCTCTGGCTACCGCTCGTTTGCTGGCAAGTTTGACATCCCTGTACGCAGCGTGGTCTTCAGGAGATCTGGACGCTTGCCACTTTTTAAAGAGGGATTTTTTCAGCCTAGTCTCCCTCTGGACTGTATCGTTCCACCACCAGGTCTCCTTGTCATGCTTGCGACCACCCCTCGACTCCTTCAGCACCTTTCGCGCTGCCCATGCGATAGCTGCCTGACTTCTGTCCCAGAGTTGTTGTAGTTGTTGTTGAGTACCGTCCTTCCAAACCATCACTTCCACATACAGAAATGCCAGAGATCTATCCTGCTTTAACTCATATGGAACCGCATTCTGCTGTGAATGTTATTGAGATGAGTTATACACTGCTCAATATGCGCTTGTCCACCTTTACAGAATAGATGTATTTATTCCAAATCTAAAATTTTTATGGTGCAGTTTCCAGGACCAGCTCTTCAAAATACTCCATCCATAAATTAGTAACCACTAGCGCTACAGGAATGCCCATTGCCACTCCATCCACACGTAGATAGTACTGCCCATGGTATACGAAATATGCGGAACAGAGGCACTGTTCAGTTTTTTTAACAGGCCGTGAACCTGATGGCAAGTGGTTACCACCGCCTATGGACATCAGCAACACCAGGGGAGTCACCAATGCGTTGCCCGCCTCTGAAGAGACCTCTGATATACCTCTTGAACGATCCCATGTCATAGTCCAAAGGAAACACTGTGGCTGGGAGCTCATTCCATATCCGAATCATACAAACGAGAAACGTTCTTTCAAACCTTCGCGTGGTGACCAACAGAGGGTCTACGTAGTGGGGATGAGTACCCAGCCCACGGCGGGTGGTGCGATGGCGGAATTGCGCTGTGGGCACTAGATCGAAAAGTTCCTTGGAACACTCCCCATTGTACAGCCGATAGAACACACATAGGGAGCCCAAGTCCCTTTGGTTAGCCAGTGGTTCTAACTTGCTTGTTTTTATGGGATCGTTGACAATTCGTACGGCGCATCTCTGTACGGAGTCCAGAGGATTAAGCAGGTTGGCAATTACGCCAGCCCAAAGATGGTGTTTGGATGTGTTGTATGGTTGGTTGGATGGTGGTGGAAGTTAGTTTTAAATACTCCATCGGCTTGTCATTTTCCCGAAGCTTATTTTTTCATGTTAGTCAAAGGCACTCAACATCAAAACTCACACTGATTTCTCTCTGTACATAAGTTGGTGAGTCAATTTGTCTAAATATCGATCTCAGAGGTGTATTATTCATATGTACCTTAGGTAATCCATATGTTTTTTTTTGTACTTCTAATGTGGCAAACAAGCTTGCGGCCTGCCTGATCACCGCAGCCTAGGGACGTTTGCAATACCAGGGACATCACCCACCCGTTGCCGACCCCGTAAAAACCTTTTAACCCCTTTCTTGAAGCACTCCATGTTTATTCACCAGGGAAATCCTCTCCAGGTAGTTCATTCCACAACCTTAGTGTTCGTGGGAGAAAGTTCCTTTGGAACCGCATAGTTCGCGACCAATTTGGCTCCAAGGTGTGAGCATGAACTCCCTGTCGATGGCGAGCGGTGCGATGAAAGAATATAGCTGTAGGCATCATGTCAAACAGTTCTTCAGAACAAACACCGTTGTACAAGTGGTAGAACACACAAAGGGAGGCGAAATCCCTCAGCTGACTCAGAGGCTCAATACCACTTGTGAGCATAGTATCATCGACAATTCTCACAGCGCGCTTTTGGATCGAGTCACAAGGACCAAGCTGATATGCCGGTACTCCCGCCCGTAGATGAGAGCAATACTCCACATGGGGTCTGACTTGAGCCTTGTAAAGGAGAAGCCGTTGTGATATACGGGGACGTAGTAAACGTTGACGTTTTTCCGCTGAGTTCTTTTTACCAGACTCCTTAATTATGTAAATGGTCCTTTTGGTTACTCTGGCGCTGGTAGGCGGTGGCTGCGCAGAGCCTTTATTTTATCGTCGTACTCAGTGACATTCATAAGTACAGTGGATTTCTCCTTATCTCTTTCTAATACTTGTCTAGAAGCTACTCGAAACCTGGAACATATCTTTAAAATGTGGGATATAGGTACTTACTGCAAATTGAAATAATTTCTTCCAAATATCAAATGCTTCCAAAATGTTTTCATAGAGATGACGTAATTTCTTCGACGACATGCTATTGTTTTTGTTTGCGAATACGTATTCACTTTCTTTCAACCAGCGTTCGAATTCGAAATTTATGAATTTCAACATACGTAAAGCATATAAAGGGTTCGCGTCCATGAATATCGCCACAATATTGTAAAGGTAGTGAAAAATATTGAAATTTTTTGTCAAGATGCAATTTACAGAGGGGAGAATCAAGTGAAATAAAACTAAGGATAGAACACTTATCCAATTCCAATATCGCAATGTCTTCAAATTACTCGGTGCAGTTAACGAATTGTGAATGAAGTCCAACTTTAATACAAGCGCAATATGGTCTAAACTATAAGCGATGTTGAGTATGTAATAAAACACAATAGAAATGAGAAAAAACGTGGAACTACAGAAAATTAGAATAAAGATAAATGTTTGAGTCTCCGACAAAGTAATATAATTTAGACTAATTTTGTATAATAGGAAAAGTAGTAAAACACTTGATCCAATAAAGGAAATGACGTAGTATCTATTAGAAGTAGGTGTGATGAATCGGCCATGGATGAAGTATTTCTTAAAAAAAAATATAGTTGATAATACATTCAGCGGAAGAATAACATTTTGAATGTCTTTACTAACTGTATTATTTACAAGGTATTCCGGAAACATTTTTTCTACTTTGTGATTTAATTCATTTTCTGTTGTATTTGAAGTCTGTTTGGTATTCACTTACAACACAATAAAAGGAATGAAATAACACAAGCAACCTACTAATATCAAATCAACCAAGAGGTAAAAAAAATAACTTACATTGGAAGTCATAACACTTTTCCTAATTACTAATTCAATATAATTGAGTAACCGGTGATAGAAAACATGTCACTCAAACCTAATTGGCAAGGTTTTTCAAAACAAATACGTATTACCGTAATTGAAGCATGTATATTAGTTAACCCTAAGGGACAGTTATGCTTTGAAGTAAAAACAGAAAAAAGGTATAATAGAAATAAAAAAAATGGCCTACGAAGAATTTCACTGTAAATATCAGTCTAATCTAATAAAATCCTAAGTTTTCTGGAGTTGAACACACACCCAATGACCTCATCTATAACACCACTCAATTAAACAAATAAAATTGTTATTGAAACTAGTACTGAAAAGAAACTAACATATCGCTCCAATGTACTAAAACTTTCAATTACTTAGATTCAATGCAATATTACGTTTAAAATAGGCGTATATGGAAATTCACGTGCCAAGACAAGAAATCACGTAGTCCCTACGGACAGTGCAAGTGACAAAATGGTTGATAATGTTACATTTTTTAAAGAAAAACAAGGACGACAATTAATGGAGCGGTCCAATCCAAGATTGTAAAACTCATGAAAGTATATTATTAGGCAAAAATTCACTCAAGGAACGCATATTACATTTACTACTATAAGTTCTCTTTAAGACTGATGTAAACTGGAATTTAATGCAGTTTATTCGCTTGAATGCTGAGGTCGGTAATAATATTGTTAAAAGGGAAGGTATAACTAATTAGCAGCTTTGAAAACAATATTAATTGAACTGTAATTATATTTGCGTGAAGTGTAACTCATATTTAGGTACATCCCAAAAACTGTTTTTTTGATTACCATACGGCAAAAATTTTTCATAAAAGTAACTCATTATTATAAAAGGTTAAATTAATACATTTTTTTAAATTAAAACTGTTTTATTTATAATCCCACATATTGTTGAAATCATTGAAGTAAACGACCCATATATGGGATCTCATTTTACAGCGTTTCCAGAGGTGACTATTTTTTTTTCTATTTTTTCTGGTGTACAGGGTCTATATTAAAGCCTTTATATGAAAAAAGTTCAACTTTCTAGGAAGAAAATAGTTTCAGGCTTATCTGGGATATAGGACAGTACCATATTAGATATTAGAGATTTTGGTGGCAATACCCGTATCTATGCCCGCCCATATAGATGCCGTAGCTGTGACAACTCGACTTTTTGGCATCTCAAAGTAGCGACTGATTAGGTCTTTGAGCAGTATCCTGCCGCTGAGTTAGTGATACTAGGAGATTTTAAAGCCAATTATGGAATGCCTAACGCTAAACACCCACAAAATACCTACGCAGGTAACGCAGCTTTATAGGCCAGTCAAATCTTACAAAAAAATGGCCCTAAAACGCAAAGCGTGATGTAACGCTGCATTTTTAGTATGTTATTTGGACCCCTTAAAAGAGTGTGAAACTACATTTTGCAAGCAAAAAAAAATTGTGCTTCCTGCGTAATACGTGAAAAACTGCGAAATTTTGGGACATTTTTCACTTTCTAGTCTAAAAATAAAAATCTATGCATTTTTCGACCAATGAAGCTAAATGGCTGTTAAAGTCCATTATATTTGCCACTATTTAAGCTTTAATGCAGCTCTACAAAATGTACAGTAACCAAGTTATGACTCTTCAAAGATGGTCAATTTTTCCGGAAAATTTATAATTTTAGGTTTTGCTCCCGTCCGGAGCAAATTATTGATAAAATAGCTAGTCCTATGATAAAAATAACTAAAAGGAAGTTGTAGTACATTTAATTTACTTTCATTAAAGTAGAAAACGAACTAGGTGAGACTAATAGTTTACTTACAATCTTGAAAATGGTTTTTTGAAGAATTCTGTGAATACTTATTTGTGTGAATGGTACCATAGGAAATGTTTTCAGCCAAATATCGGTATAACCACTTATGCTTAGAGAAAATTTGTTTGAAATTACGTTTTAATAATAATAAAATACTATCACAAGGTGCCAATCAGCTCCCGAGACCGTGCTATCAGTCTCAGGGTCCAGTGGAAGATATTTGTCAACCTCGCCAATTGTATTAAGAGGCGCACCTTACAAGTGGCGAGCTTGTCGCGGTGCTGAAATTGGACTAGCCTCAATGTACGAAACGGTCTTCTATGTAGTTCTCGGATTCGGTGAACGTTGCTTAATCTTGGTTATCGTTCTAGCACGCTGCCGCTATACCAGGGGCCCTATTTTTTAATTGCTCGCTTTAATTCGAACGATTTCCAATTTTGATTTTCCGCATAAAAAATGACTTATTTTCATTCATTATGCTAATTTTCCCTATTTTTGCCCATACTTCGGCCCCCTCTTTTGGTGTTGCCAATGTGATTTTAAAAATATTTAATTTTTCACGCCGAAATTCAACATTGTAAATCGTTCGCATAGATGCGAGCGATTCAACAACGGAACCCAGGGCCGTTTGTATGTTAGTTTGAAGTTGCTTCGTTTTTACCATGGGTTACTGAAATTCTACCAAGTTCTATGGAAATCGTAATAATGTATTTTTTTTACATTGGCTTTAATGTTGTATACATTCATACGACGACGACATTAGGGCCTTCAAGGAGCAAGCCTCTATAAACGAATTCTTGACACCACTGGCAGGCTCGGTAGAACAGTCCTTAGTAAGTACGCTTTATGGTGCCTACAACGAAAAAAATTATGGTTTTATTCGTTCTATTGCGGTAGGGACTACCTACCGACGCCAGTTTTCCACCCCCCAGCCCAGCAAATTACTTCCAGCATATCCAGCTCGACTTTGGATCTAAAGGTGACTGCGAAGCCGCCGTCCACGCCATGAGAACTTTCCTCCAAAGTAATAGTGTTGAAGTCGTACTGAAGGGTGACGTAAAAATGGATTCAACTCCGTCGATAGAGGCGCCTTGCTTGGTCAAATACGGTCTAAGCTGCTGGCCGCTTATAAGTTTATGCAACAATGCTACAAAAAGCCGAGCAATCTTATATACAAAGGCTACCTCTTGCAATCAGTAGTCGGCTGCCAGCAATAGGCGACTCTCGAGAAGCTAAATTCTAAATTTAACGTGTGGTAGGACGACCTACTTAGAATACGGCATCCTACAAGGGAATGCGAACGCGGTTTTACAGGATTCACAGCACCTCATGCGCGAGTTCAGGGTGATTGGTGTGCTGTCCGAGGGCTGGTACCATTTCTGCAGCTTTTGACGCTATTGCTATTACAATGTCGTCGCCAAGGCGTGGCTTCACCTTCTAGGTAGTTTTGATTAATCCCTCTCGGATTCCGTTAAAGAAAAAATTCCAATTCTATTGTTGAGTTTTGCGGTGTTGTCAACAACACAGTGAAACATATTCTTATATTTTAATTCTTAACACAAATCTCGATCGATCATCTTACAAACAGATGGATATGGAGGTCTAGGTGTTAGGAAAGTTTCAGATGTGTCCCTGTCAGCTTTTCTGTTCCGGTGCATATCCAGTACAGAAGTTATTATCTAAACTTTTATTACGGCGTATTCTATCGAGGCCAACTGCTTTTGGCACGAGGCGTTTCCGGAAGCCGAGCTCCCGAAAAATTCCTGTTCCCAGCGGCTATGGGGCGAGCGTCGCTGCAGATTGGTGCAAAACAATATTTTAAGCGCACTAACCAACTCTGCAGAGCGTGCCCATTTGCTAGCTGCTGGCGAGTGTAAATCGGGTCTCTAACTTCAGGCAATATCTTCTAAAAATATTGGGACACTTCTCGACCGCGTTACGCACTATATCATCCACCGGGCCTTCACCTCCGCTGGAGCTATGCTTGAGCCAGGTGGTTTGGCCCGTGATGATGGTAAGAGGCCCGAAGGGATGACACTCCCGCCCTGGGAGCTGGGCCGACGTTTGGTCAGGGACGCCACGTGTAGCGATACCTTGCACAGTTCCATCTTCCAGTAACGGCGTGTTATGCTGGGTCCGATGCCGTCTCAACTGAAAGTGTCAAACGGCGCAAGTGTTGGTGAAGCCACATATTTACGCCGTTTGGTGTGGAAACGTGAAACCTTGAATTCTAGTGTCCTGTGCACACTCCCTATTTCGGGAGCTAGGTAAGCGCTTGGTCGATATTACTAAAGACCCATAGGGCTGGCCTCCACTTCGGACGGGGGACAATGCGGCCAGCCTTCTGAGCAGCATTCAGCCTTGGACAAAATTAGTGATTGTTTTATTAAGTGGGCCTTTATTAACAACTATACAAATTTATTAAGTTAGTTGTTATTTGTAATTTGTATTATGTCAGATTAGTATTCATAATATGTATAATTGTTATTCCTACCTTAATAAATACTTTATACTTCAAAAATACATTTTACGTTCTCCTCGTTTTTTTAAGATTGTAAATGAACCATTAGTCACACATAGTTCGTTCTGTACATCATTTAAACCAAATTAAATGTACTACAACTCGTTTTTAATTTTTTTGATCATAGAACTAGCAATTTTACCAATAATTTGCTCCGGACGGGACGGAAGCAAAACCTAAAATTGAAGTTTTTTGGGAAAAATAGACCATCTTTAAAGAGTCATAACGTGGTTGCTATAAGCTTTATAGAGCTGTGTTTAAGCTTAAATCCTTGCAAATTTAATCAATTTGAAAAGCTAATAAGCTTTGTTGGTGGAAAAATGCATAGTTTTTTATTTTTAGACCAGAAAGTGAAAAAAGTCCCAAAATATCGCAGTTTTTCACGTATTACGCAGGAAGCACAATTTTTTTTTGCTTGCAAAATGTAGTTTCACACTCTCTTAAGGGGTCCAAATAACATACCAAAAATGCAGCGTTACATCGCGCTATGCGTTATAGATGTAAGATTTGACTGGCCCATTATTAGGTTTGGCTAAAACCAGTTGGGCAGTGGTGTAGATGACATAATCCTTTTTATTTACATTTTTCTTTTGTTATTCGGTTGATGTTTTTGTACAATTATAAGGTAAATTAGAAGAGATCTAAAAAGTGTATAAGAATTGATTGTAAATAAAATGCTAATAATTCAAATTAGTTAATCATAATAAAATACCATGTTGTAAATTATATTATATTTAGAAAATAATCTTATACAGAAATTGATCAGAACAATACGTTTTTAATAACATTTGTAGGCGTCAAATACAAGATAAGCGTGCTGCCGCAATCGAAATAATATTTTCACCCCTGAAGAACTCCATGTCGTAATCTCAGGGAAAACCTCTCCAGGGAGACCATACAACAAACTACTATTAAAAGTGCCATTTCATCCTTGTTACAAAATTGCTTATTTCCCTGGGAACGCGAACTGCAGCAGCACAATAGTGTAGTCGGCGAGTGTGATGAGCAGTCTTAGCGGCAGCGCGGCGTCCACCGCGAACACGCCGCAGCCGCGCAGCGCGCCGCCGCGGGCGCGGGACGCGCGGACCACGTTCTTGCACAGCCGACGCAATGGCACTGAAATGTATACAAATTCAAATTTTACTTGAGTCGTTGGACTTGTTAGTTTTGTGTTACCTTTCTGCTCTTGCACCTTCCGACGATGGGATACATTTCTGCCGAACAATAAGCTTGGCAATCAACTGCACCACAAGTATTTTTCACGCTAACGTAAAATATGTGCAATAATCTCCCTGCTCTGCAGTAAAACTTGACGTTCTTCAATAGGCTCGTCTATATGTCCCTTTAAGGCCGGCACCGTATCTTCTTCCCATTAGGTACAGATATTCTGGATGGTGACCGCTTTTATCGGGTGGACGGTCTAGCCATGTGCCTCCTTAGACAACAAAAACATGTAGAACCTACCCCTTGCACTCACGGATTACGTACAGGTGACTAATGCCTTAAAGGCAGACTAGCTAAGACTAATGTCTTAGAGATTAGGTACAATAACATTTTCTGTTTAGAGACATGATTTTCATTCCGCGATCTAGGGGCTCTAGTGTATTGAAATTATTAGAAGACTTCAGTGAGATTGAATTTGCCAAGCCATGAGACTTCGAGGAAAGAACCAATATCGAAGAGATTAGTTACAAAATAACTGGTCTAACAATGTATACGTTATTAAAAGCAGAAATTACATTCCAACCTGGGCAACCACTCCTAGTTTTCAACGACGTGCACAGAGCATTTGCTCTCTCAGACGTCATATAGAACCTTTCACATTCAATCCCCAATAATGCTATGAGGAGAATATTTTTCATGATCCACATTACAATGCTTTTGATCAAAGGTTCTGCGTACTGAAACATTAATAATTTTTATACATATAAACCCCTCTTTTTGTAACGGGGATTAAGAAAAGTGTTTACCGAAAGAGCTCCATACAAACAAAGTTTAATCATATTTTCAATATTACCCAGGAAATCTTAAATTCCGTGTAACTTTGAAACGATATAATTTTTTAACGAAAATCTGACAAACCATAAGCTGACAATTTCATTGGCTTTGATAGCATAAATACTATTGAAAATTTGATCGAACTACGTTTGTATGGGGTGCGCTCGGGAAACGCCTTGAAAATAAACTTACATTGTGCAGAATATGGTCATTTATTAAGAACAGTATGGTTTGAATACAAGCTAAACATTCATAAAATGCTTCTACAGTATAATATGTGATCTGAAATCGTAGAAAAATGTTGATCTAATATACACACTTGCGATAGTTAATTACAATGTTTAAGAAAATTATATGTATAATTATGAAATAAAGGAAATATACGTTCTACTCTCCTATAGGAGAGCGGCATGAACAGGTTTGGTTCGTCCATTCTATAATCAACATGGTAATAATGTCTCGGTTGCGCTCCTATGCGCGAGGGCTCAGATTCTAATGCATACGCACGCTTTGCCTGATATTGATCGCCGATCAGTACCATCTGGACTCCTTCGAGGCCAGAATGAACATGTAGTAGGTTCTAAACAGGCATGCTCGATCTTCACGTGGTCGCTTTGGCTCATAGACCATCAAATGCCTGCATGGTAACATTGGTGACTATTAAACAAAAATAAAAAACTAACCACAATTTTGTAACTTTTCTCAATTTGTTCAAAGACGTTCAATATGTTCACAAACTCTTCAAACATTCGTCTAAGCTTTAACGTATCAACAGTGTCTGTGGTGGCCAATTGTTTCAACATATGGATCCATGTTGAAAACAGTTCATTTGCAAGCCTCAGCAATAAGGTGCATCGTATTATGTTTATGTCAAAGCTGTATTGTGATAAATATACCAAAGAAAAGTACTCATTATATATAATTAGTGACGGTATTACCTGAAGCAAGGTGTACAGAAGAATTGCCAAATTGTACGACCAACATATTCTGACGTAGCACTTAAAATTGTTATTGAATTTTTTCGTAAATCTATACAATTGTTGCAGTTTTAATGTGAAACTAACTTCGTTGTTGCTGTAGATATAACTCACAAGAAAATATAATACAAAACCACTTAAATAATCAAACAAAAATACTAAACGTAAAAGTAATATGCCTAGTCGATGACTAGATATTTGTGAGTGCAGCAGAATTACTTGAAGAGACTGAATTAAATGACTGGCAATGAATGCAATTGTGCTACAAAAATTTAGAATATTATACGTCAAACTATTAGAAGTAATAAAACCGTCCTGGATTCTGTATTTAAATTGAAGGATAAGTGTTTGTAAAAGGTTGGATGATTTGATGAGTTCGTTGAAATCGCGGTCAATAGCGTTGTCCAGCAAGTATTCACTGTGGCCGGTGAAGTAACGAGGTTGATGCTTGGTATCCATGATAAAATTTACCACACGCCAAAAGATAGCTGGAAATTTGAGAAAGCAATATTGAACTATCTACCAAACAGTATTAGACTGTAACTTAATTGTTAGAGTGTAGAGTTTATTATTCGGATGATTATTTGACACTCCAGAAAGAATTTAACATATCCGTTATGTAGTGTTCATTTACAGATCAACAACTCATGTTTTAAACAAAGCACAACGTCAGTAAATGAAAATACCAGACACGACGTTGAAACAGTCACCTGTCGGACACTTCCACTTAATTACATTATCGTTTTGTTACCTCAGTTTCTGTAGTCTTGAGAGACACCACTGCTACTGAAGTTTTCATACTATCCATCAAATAAATAGGTGTTGATTAATAATGAATATTGGATAGAAGTTTTTATTTTGTCATTAATTTTATTAGTCAACTATCTTTTGCCCGCGAGTTCATCCGCGTGGAAATCGTTTTCAGAGGATGCAGTCTCGACACACATAGCGATCGCAAACTTATCGATTTCGGTCGTTATGTCATGTCAGGGGCTGTTTTCAATCAATATAAATAACTCCCAGTTAAAATTTGTAAGAAATTACCAGAAACTGTCCTGTCTATTGTTTTGGAACATTACCTATTGTATGAAAATCTAAGTAAATTGAAAATTATACATAGTGTAAAAAGACCGCTAGCATTGATTGAAACGTGAGCCTAACTACCGAGTCACGTGGGCGAGCGAGAGGCGTGCGACGGACGATGTACATTGCGCGTCCCAATTAATTATTTATTTTAGATAGCGAAATTATGAAGTCATTTCCGCGGGTATGTTTCTTGGGGAACGTTGTTCAGTTTTATGGGTAGAATATGAGGTTTCAATTAATGCTAGCGGTCTTTTTACACCCTGTGTATTTACAATACTTTGTTGGTTTACTTGTCAATTGACATTTTGGCAACGTCGAAGTCGTACACCGTGACGTGCTAATGCTTTATCATTTACTTTGCGGGCTGTCAAATTTGTTCGCTATATCTAACGTAGAATCGTTATATTGACAGGTAAATTCTCTAAGTTACCTATCTTTATCGATAGCTTCGATTCTACAGACTCCGGAATATTGATAAAATCTAATCACTTGCAACTTTTAAGACCAAGTTGCATGCCCCTATTCTCTCCGTTTGCAATTAGTTGACATTGTCCTCTGCCGACCAATTTATCATATTAATATGTACGTATATTATCTATATATATTGTAGCCTATAGTGTGTATGTACTAATGTATGTAGGTGTAAAATCATTAGCTTATAATATAATAGTTTACCTAGATGGTTAATGCTATTTTTGTTGCTTGTCTGACTCATGTTTATATATTTCTCTTTCTAGACAAGGGTTGCCTGTAAGAGATCGCTTGTAGCGATAAGGCCGCCTTTGCCCACAATATTTGAGACCTGTTAAATTGTCCTTTTTGTAATTTTGTGTGCAATAAAGAGTATGTTATCTATCTGTCTAATCGTTATGACATAACGACCGAAATCGATAAGTTTACGATCGCTATGTATGTCGAGACTGCATCCCCAGGGCAGTTTATCTTTTTTCCCACCCGACCGATTTAAATGACCTCCTTAATATATGAAAACTAGTACTACGGAGAGGTCAAGCTGTATCTCTTATTGTACCCAACCGAATATGATGAAACATGGCCTAGATTTTAAGTTGGGCCTCAAACTACCTAACTGTGAAAACCCCATCAAAATTAATTCAGCGCTATTTCACTATTTTTATAGTTTAGATATTTTAAAGTTCTATATCAGGTGTTCCAGTTTTCAAAATTAATTATACCTTATATGGAGCTCAGGCTTAATAGCTACGCAACAAGAAAAGTTTCATTCTAATTCGTCCAACAGTTAGGGAGTCCATCAGTACCTAAAAGCAGACAGACAATTTTTTTCTAAATAATTATGGTATTACTATTTCTTAATTGCCTTAAATTATTTTATTGTAAATGTATTTACTTTTTTGCTGTTTCACTACATGTAGGTATAGATTAATTTTATTAGTCGATTTCGGTCATTAGCTCCTCAGCTAATGAAATAGATCGGTCGATATCATTATGAGTGTGTATATGTTTTTTACCTTTTTCCGCTTAAACATTTTCTCCGACTGCGTAAATCTTTTTTTTTTTACTAATTAACAAGCCAGGCATGTGTCCGTCACCTCACCTGGTGGTAAGTGACGATGCGGCCGATGATGGAGCATGCCTGTCTAGGAACAGCCTTATTCACTCTAGCCTTAAAGGCATCCAGATTATATTGATCAGGGAACACACTCGCAGGCAACGCATTCCACTCCTTAGCCGTACGCATTATAAAAGTCGAGCCAAAGCGGTTCGTGCGGATAGCTGGAAGATCCACGACATAAGTATGAAGCGCTCGCCCGGAACGCGTCTCCCGATGGCGGAAAGGGGCCGGCGGAATGAGGACCTGCAACTGATTCGCACGCTGTCCGAAGTGCAACCTGTCCAATCATGGCCTCTCGACAAGACCGAATATCGCTCCTTTTGGCTATTGCATCTGCTAGATATCTATCCGTTACTGTGCTGTCGTCTGCGTACCCAAAGATACCGGGTCCAAGCATATCGTTAATACGCAGCAGGAAAAGAGTCGCGGACAGAACCGACCCCTAAGGAACTCCCGCGTCGATATCCTTAAGATCAGACGTATAACCGTCTAGAACTACACGCATTGAGCGTTCACTCAGAAAATCCGACATCCAGGTGCAAAAGCCAGCAGGAATACCGTAAGGGGGAGCTTACCCGAGGGAAGCTTGCTTAAAAGTGCTGCGTGTCAAACCCTGTCAAAGGCCTTGGAGATATCGAGAGACACAACTAGGGCCTCGCCATGCTACTCACGCCATGCTTCTCAATGGCCTCACTCCAAATATGAGCGGCATACACCATAAGCTCCCCAGTCGACCGACCACAGCGAAATCGGTACTGCTGGTCACTGAGGAGATCATTACCTTCAGGATGCGCGAGGAATTTCTTGTTCAGTGCACGCTCCATAATCTTTTAGAGTATGTAGGTGACCGAAATAGAGCGGTAGTTGGCAGGGTCTGCGCGGCTGCTCTTCTTGGGCACGGGCTGCACATTGGCAAGCTTCCATGTCTTTGGTACAAGGTCTAGTGAGAGGCGATACAGGCGCGTAAGAATAGGAGACAACTCAGGGGTACAACTACGCAGGACTATTGCTGTTATACCATCAGGTCCACTAGCCTTGTTCACGTCTAGACTCCGCAGGACTTTAAAATCTCTTTCTGATGTATACGCACCTCTGCCACAGTGGGTGAGATAGGTGGAGATTTACCTGCAGTATCAAAACGTGATTAGCCGCAAAATGAGAAGCAAGTAAATTTGCTTTCTCCTCCGCAGCATGCGCCAGTGTCCCGTCCGGTTTCAGCAATGGTGGTAACGTAGATTGACTAAAATTGGATTCACCGCTTTTGCTAAAGACGCCATGCTCCCAGGAGGGTAAGAGGCCAGTTTGGTTCCAATCCGACTTATGTGGTCGAATCGAGCCCAGCGTAGCGTACTTTTGCAAGACTTGGCGGTGAGGTTAAAGACTTTCTTCAAATTGCGAGTATCCGGAGACATATGCGCTAGAGCCTCAGCCCAGGCAGAGTATGCCGCCTGCTTCAGTGCTTCAGTACGACTGCAGCCAGCACTAAACCATGGACGAGACTTGCCGTTCATCGCTACTTCAGAAAACGGAATAAAGTATTCCATTCCCTGGCCGTGTAACCGCGGTAACGGCTTCAGTACATCTCGACGGATCGGCCGAAGAGAAGCATGCCTCCCGCCAAGGATAGGATGAAAACGCATCTCATACCAATCTGCTGACTTGTATCGCCACACCCGTCGGGGGTTGCATGGGCTTTGCTCGGGTGGGGAATAGACGGATACATACTCCACCAGTGCCATATGCTCCACATGGTACAGGTAACTAGATTAGAGTATCTTTCTTCTTTATCTGACGGATATACAGATAGGATATCTCGGCTGAAGTATCATGACTAACCTAGGTACTACGGGTACAAGCTCGAGCACAATTTTGGCGTCGTGCCGGGATATATTTGTTCATCCAGGAGAATATCTGTTGTCGCCGTCTACACGGTAATGAAGGCAAGGAGTTGTCGATTTTGTGGGACTGTAGACGATAGAATGCAGACACCCTTACTTTTACATTTGTATTATATAGGCTAAACTCTAGCTTGTACCTATGTTTTATGTATTATTTAATTTAGCATACTTACTACTAATAATTACCAGTTACAAACATACATTTTGTTCCCTTATATTGTGTTTCACCGTTCTAAACTGTACTGGTAGCGCCCTCTATTAAAAATCAATGTGATACTTATTTTTATAATGTGAAATGTGGGTACGCTTAAAATTAATGATATGATTGGAGACTGTGAGATTGTGCTGTTGGCTATTACACGAATCTATACCAATTTCTGGCTTTATTTAATTATCCCGACGTGTTAGAGTCTGTGAGTGTTCTACAATAAGTTTTTGGCCCTTCGATCCGAATAAAGTGATTGAACTAGTATTACGAATTATGTATAATACTCCACCAAGTAAAATATTGACACGTCGTCAGCGCCAGGAGCTAATGAATAGTGAAGTTAATAGCAGCAAGTTTGTGACTCCTACAGTAGTCGACACTATGGTGAACCCCGGCACTTCTGGTTATTTACTGCCAGGGAACAAAAGCGACACTCATTGTAAACGGAAGAAACAAGTAACTCACAATTCAGTTAAGTCTTCACCACCTTACATAACGACCAAAATGGAGGCAGCTTAAGCAATCGTGAAAAATGCACCTGTCTCTCATTCTCCTTCTGTATCTTCAGTAATCTCGAAGAAGTCCGGTGCGTCATCAGTTGCCAAACGTAAACAGCTGGAGCTTGAAGCTGCTGAGGCTAAGGCCAAGATACAGATGGATTTAATTGACAGGCGATTAGAAGCTAATTTAGCAATTGTGGAAGCTGAAGAAGCTGTGCATCAGTGTGAACGTGAGTTCATGCCTGGGCATGGAAGCCAGTGTGATGTAGCAGTACAGGAGCAAACCTCTCGCCGTCATGTGGAGGACTGGCTAGAACGCAGTCAGCAGAATGCCTGTTTGCCGGACACTGAGACAGAACTACCAGGTAAACTTCGATCAGTTACTAGCTTAGAGGCAGGTATTCAGCAACTTGCACATACTTTGAAGGATATGGTGCACCAGTCTACGTCTCACCAAGATGACCGCCTCATTTCTCGCCTATCCACACCGCCAGAGCTACCTATATTTACTGGTGATTGCGTAGAATGGTTACATTTTAAAAGTGCGTACGAAGAGTCCACTAAAATATGTAACCTAAGCGAATCGGAGAACCTATGGCGATTACGACGAGCACTACGCGGTGAAGCTAAAGAGGCTGTCACCGACCTACTGATTGGGAATACCTCGCCTGTAGGCGTCATGGAAGCTTTGGAGTTACGATTCGGACGCTCGGAACTAATAATCTACACACTGACTACAAACCGATATTATTAACTTTGCGATGAAGGTAAACAACTGCGTTGCGACAATACGTGCGCTTAAATAAACTGAATACATTCGCAGTCCCGAGCTCGCTTCGTCTGTGATATCCAAATTACCGATCACACTACTAAGTAAGTGGACTGATTTTGCCTATCAAAAACTATTAGATGGCGAACCAAAGTTGCAGTTATTGGCAACGTTTTTAAAACAAGAGGCACAAATGATATCCGTCGTAGGTACATCTCTGCCTAACGAACAAAAGAAGCCCTTGCCCTTGACCGACACAGCGGGCAAACGATCAGCTGTTGACAATAAGACGCGAAACTATACTGTTTTTGCCACCACTACCGTGTCCAGCGATACACTATGCCTATTTTGTAAGAAGCCTAACCACTCTCTAGCCGACTGTAGGCAATTTAAACGAGCACTGAGGAAGTCTAAATGGCAATTCGTAAAGTCACATAACTTATGTTATTGTTGTCTATCCAAGCGTCATGATAAGGGAACGAGTTGTCCTTCACCCGTGTGCGACATAGACGACTGCGGGCTGGCGCACCACCGCCTGCTGCACTGGAGCCGCCCCGCGCCGGCCGCGCCCCGCGGCGCCGACGCTGCGCCGGAGTCGCACGACCAGCCCGCCGAAGCAACCGTTGCGCATGTCGCCGCGAACAAAAGCGACCTAGGGTTGTCACTTTCAAGTAACGACGAACGGAGGGAGTCTTCAACAGATCACATTATGTTGAAAGTGGTTTCGGTGCGATTACGAGGCCCTCATGGTACAATTAAAACGCACGCCCTGCTGGCTGACGCGGCATCAGTGTCTATAATTGATTCGCAGTTAGCAGAAGAGTTAGGCCTGAAGAGTCATCAGTCTAGTCCTATAAAATTCATCGATGCTTTCGGACTCGAAGTGTATCAATCTGACGCACCTACAGTGTGTGCTCAAATCAGTGGAAACAATTTTGTCAATTTTTATGACATTAAGTTTAGAAAAGTGTCTAATTTTAACTTACCTAAGCAAAATTTGTCTGTGTTAGGTAACTATAGCTGTGATTATTTATCGCATATTAAGGATAAGGTATGTATGGAGCGAGTAGTGCCACGATTATTGATAGGTCAGGATAATTATTTTCTTATCGCCCCGCTCGAGACGATTCACGGCGGTAGGAGAACACCCTACGCCACGCGCTGTCGTCTGGGATGGACTACCCACGGCTGCTGCGGACGCCCTTGCTCGCTTGCACATGTAAGTAATGCACACATATTCCATCTCGCTCATTCCAATGATGACGCGAGTACACAAGAATTATCTCAACTTAATGAATTGATAAGAAATTCATTCCAGTTCGATTCTATAGATATTTCTACCTGCCGTCGTGAGAATACGGCACATTTACGCGCTATTCAAATATTGGACGATACGTCACGATATTTGGGAAATTGCTGGGAGGTGGGACTACCATTTAAAAATGATAATTTCACCATGCCAGACAGCTATATGAATGCACCAAATGTTATTACGAAAATTTAATCGTGATCCTATCTACGCCGACAGATACCGGACGGAAATTAACAAGTTATTTGATCAGAAATATGCTCGAGTACTAAATGCAAAGGAACTCTCAGCTGATCACGTGTGGTACCTACCTCATTTTGGGGTTCAAAACCCTAATAAGCCCGGCAAATTACGTTTAGTGTATGACACGGCTGCGAAAGTTAACGGTTTGTGCCTCAATGATTTCCTATTAACCGGACCGGATTTGTACAATTCTTTGTTAGGTATTATGCTTAAATTTCGCGAACATCAAGTGGCATTTACGGGTGACATTCGTGATATGTTTTTGCGTATTAAAATGCGGCCCGGAGACCAGCATGTACTTCGTTTTCTCTGGCAGGAGTCAAACAGCGCCCCACTTAAAATCTGTTCAATGACCAGTCTATTATTCGGAGCGACATGTTCTCCCTTTATTGCCCAGTACATAAAGAACAAAAACGCTTTAAAATACGAAGACGTGTACCCCGAGGCCACGGATGTAATTATAAATCACCATTATATGGATGATTGCTTATATTCTACTACGAGTGTCGAAAACGCGACTAAATTAATCCATGAAGTTTCGGAAATACACAAAAACGGTGGTTTCGAGATTCGCGGTTGGTCTAGTAATAACGTAAACGTAGTGCGGGAGGTGCCGAACGATGCGCTCGCGCCCACTGCCGTGCAGTTTAAACACGGAGCTACTAATACGAGTGAGCGCACTCTGGGCTTGATGTGGCATCCTGCGACCGATTCATTCGGATTTAAAATCTCTTTACAACGCATACCAACGGAAATTATTGATGGTTACGTACCTACTAAATCTCAAATGCTAAGTTTTATTATGTCCGTATTTGATGTTCATGGTTTCGTCACCCCTTTTTTAATAAAAGGCAAAATTTTATTTCAAGACGTACATAGGAGTGGTATCGAATGGAACTGCCGCATCCAGTCTATAGAGCATACATCTTGGGTTGAATTGCTCGATGAGCTAAAGCAAATCGAGTCGTTGCGTATACCGCGCTGCTATATGAATGCCGGTGCGTGGACGCCGTGCTACTCGGACTTAGGTTCGATTCCAGCGGAGGTAATTAACAACGAAGGAATGGTAGATGTACAATTACACGCGTATTGTGACGCGTCTATCAAAGCCTATGCATCCGTGGTTTATTGGCGTTTTACTAGGGCTGACGGAACAGTGCTGGTATGTTTTGCTGCGGGTAAAAGCCGTGTAACTCCGTTACGTCCGATCTCAATCCCAAGATTGGAGTTACAAGGTGCGTTAATGGCATCGCGTCTCGCCGCCTCTGTACAAAACGCACAGAAAGATATGAAACCGATTAAACGTTGGTTCTGGACGGATTCTAGTACGGTTCTCCAATGGATTCGCAGCGATCCTCGCTCATATAAACAGTACGTAGCTCACCGCCTCGGTGAGATTGATGAGTTAACTACTGTGCCCGAGTGGCGATATGTCCCATCTAAGTTAAACATAGTCGATGTGGCTACTAAGACTATTTCACCGCCATTGCAATATGATGATGTGTGGTTTCATGGACCTGCGTACTTACTTGAGCCTGAAAATCGTTGGCCGCAAAATTTAAAATCTATGCAATCAAGTACAGAAGCCGTTTGTGAGATGCGTAGAGTCAATTTAACTGTGGCAGCTACAGTCAATTGGTCTTTACCTAAAGAAGAAGACTTTTCTTCTTGGCTGCGTCTTCTCCGTACTACTGCACGAGTTATTTTCTTTATTAGAAAGTGTCAGCGTAAGGCAACTCATTTTGACATAAATTTAATGAAGGAAGCTGAATTATTATTACTGAAAAAGTCTCAATTTGATACGTTTTCAGATGAGATTACGCGTTTAAAACATAAACGTGCAATTGCGAAAAATAGTCGCCTTTTAACATTGACTCCTTACCTTGAGGATGACGGTCTCTTGCGTGTAGGAGGCAGGATAGATAAAGCGGGATTCGATCCATCGCGCAGTCGTCCTGTGATATTAGATGGTCGGCACAAAATTACCCAGCTCCTTGTCGAATATTATCACTGTCGTGCCCTGCACGGCGCCAATGAATTGGTGGTAAATGAACTCAGGCAGCACTACTGGATATTGAGGGCTAGGCCCACAGTGCGTGGAGTCTCAGCTCGTTGCTCATTCTGCCGCTACAGGCGTGCAGCACCTAAGCCGCAGCGTATGGGAGACTTACCTGCGTCTAGATTGCAGCACAATCGACGAACATTCTTCGCTACAGGTCTAGACTTCTTTGGACCAATGGAGATCACGGTGGGTCGGCGTAGGCAAAAGAGATATGGGTTGATATTTACCTGTCTTACAGTGCGTGCGATCCACATAGAAGTGACAGAAGATCTGACGACCGATGCTACTATCATGGCTCTTCGTAGATTTATAGCTCGTCGTGGCACACCTAGACTAATATTTTCTGATAATGGCACAAATTTACGTGGAGCAGACGCCGAACTGAAGCGTAGCCTAGCTGAGTTGAACCAGGATCGCCTGCGCGAGGATGGCGCAATACGCGGTCTGGAGTGGAAATTTATCCCACCGGGAGCTCCGGAAATGGGGGGAGCTTAGGAGCGTATGATCCGGACTGTTAAAACCGCTTTAAAGGTAACTTTAAAAGAGCGAGCGCCTCATTCGCAAACTCTAGTGACTCTACTCGCTGAGGTAGAAGGTTTAGTGAACTCCCGTCCAATTACCCACGTCTCTAATGACCCTAGTTACCCAGAGGCACTAACCCCTAATCATTTTAAAATTGGGACTTCTCCTACCGGACCTGTCTTCGGTAAGTTCGAAAACTTTGATCTTAACTTAACGAAACAGTGGCGCATAGCCCAGCGACTGACAGATTTATTCTGGAGTCGTTGGGTCAAGGAGTATCTTCCTACCCTGCTCCCCAGACAAAAATGGTTTGCCGAGGAGACAGCCATGTGTGTAGGTGATTACGTCATACTAGTAGAACCCAATATAGAACGTGGTGCGTGGCGCCATGGCGTGGTGAGCGCGGTGCACACCGGTGCCGACGGACGCGTGCGCGTGGTGGACGTTAGGACCCGCACCGGAACTTTGCGCCGGCCTGTGACCCGCGTTGCCCTGCTCGCTCCGGCAGATAATAGTGCTGATCTCAGCACTATAGGGGGAGAATTGTAGACGATAGAATGCAGACACCCTTACTTTTACATTTGTATTATATAGGCTAAACTCTATGTAGCTAGCTTGTACCTATGTTTTATGTATTATTTAATTTAGCATACTTACCACTAATAATTACCAGTTACAAACATACAAACATACATTTTGTTCCCTTATATTGTGTTTCACCGTTCTAAACTGTACTGGTAGCGCCCTCTATTAAAAATCAATGTGAAACTTATTTTTATAATGTGAAATGTGGGTGCGCTTAAAATTAATGATATGATTGGAGACTGTGAGATTGTGCTGTTGGCTATTACACGAATCTATACCAATTTCTGGCTTTATTTAATTATCCCGACGTGTTAGAGTCTGTGAGTGTTCTACAGGGACCATGTGGATTTTGGTGGCAATACCCGCCCATATAGATGCCGTAGCTGTGACAACTCGACTTTTTGGCATCTCAAAGTAGCGACTGATTAGGTCTTTGAGCAGTATCCTGCCGCTGAGTTAGTGATACTAGGAGATTTTAAAGCCAATTATGGAATGCCTAACGCTAAACACGCACAAAATACCTACGCAGGTAACGCAGCTTTATTAGGTTTGGCAAAAACCAGTTGGGCAGTGGTGTAGATGACATAATCCTTTTTATTTACATTTTTTGTTTTGTTTGTTATTCGGTTGATGTTTTTGTACAATTATAAGGTAAATTAGAAGAGATTTAAAAAGTGTATAAGAATTGAATGTAAATAAAATGCTAATAATTCAAATTAGTTAATCATAATAAAATACCATGTTGTCAATTATATTATATTTAGAAAATAATCTTATACAGAAATTGATCAGAATAATACGTTTTTAATAACATTTGTAGGCGTCAAATACAAGATAAGCGTGCTGCCGCAATCGAAATAATATTTTCACCCCTGAAGAACTCCATGTCGTAATCTCAGGGAAAACCTCTCCAAGGAGACCATACAATAAACTACTATTAAATGTGCCATTTCATCCTTGTTACAAAATTGCTTATTTCCCTGGGAACGCGAATTGCAGCAGCACAATGGTGTACTCGGCCAGTGTGACGAGCAGTCTCAGCGGCAGCGCGGCGTCCACCGCGAACGCGCCGCAGCCGCGCAGCGCGCCGCCGCGGGCGCGGGACGCGCGGACCACGTTCTTGCACAGCCGACGCAATGGCACTGAAATGTATACAAATTCAAATTTTACTTGAGTCGTTGGACTTGTTAGTTTTGTGTTAACTTTCTGCTCTTGCACCTTCCGACGATGGGATACATTTCTTCCGAACAATTAGCTTGGCAATCAACTGCACCACAAGTATTTTTCACGCTAACGTAAAATATGTGCAATAATCTCCCTCCTCTGCAGTAAAACTTGACGTTCTTCAATAGGCTCGTCTATATGTCCCTTTGAGGCCGGCACCGTATCTTCTTCCCATTAGGTACAGATATTCTGGATGGTGACCGCTTTTATCGGGTGGACTGTCTAACCATGTGCCTCCTTAGACAACAAAAACATGTAGAACCTACCCCCTCACGGATTACGTACAGGTGACTAATGCCTTAAAGGCAGACTAGCTAAGACTCATGTCTTAGAGATTAGGTACAATAACATTTTCTGTTTAGAGACATGATTTTTATTCCGCGATCTAGGGGCTCTAGTGTATTGAAATTATTAGAAGACTTAAGTGAGATTGAATTTGCCAATCCATGAGACTTCGAGGAAAGAACCAATATCGAAGAGATTAGTTACAAAATAACTGGTCTAACAATGTATACGTTATTAAAAGCAGAATTTACATTCCAACCTGGGCAATCACTCCTAGTTTTCAACGACGTGCACAGAGCATTTGCTCTCTCAGACGTCATATAGGACCTTTCACATTCAATCCCCAATAATGCTATGAGGAGAATATTTTTCATGATCCACATTACAATGATTTTGATCAAAAGTTCTGCGTACTGAAACATTAATAATTGTTATACATAAAACCCCTCTTTTTGTAACGGGGATTAAGAAAAGTGTTTACCGAAAGAGCTCCATACAAACAAAGTTTAATCATATTTTCAATATTACCCAGGAAATCTTAAATTCCGTGTAACTTTGAAACGATATAATTTTTTAACGAAAATCTGACAAACCATAAACTGACAATTTCATTGGCTTTCATAGCATAAATACTATTGAAAATTTGATCGAACTACGTTTGTATGGGGTGCGCTCGGGAAACGCCTTGAAAATAAACTTACATTGTGCAGAATATGGTCACTTATTAAGAACAGTATGGTTTGAATACAAGCTAAACATTCATAAAATGCTTCTACAGTATAATATGTGATCTGATATCGTAGAAAAATTTTGATCTAATATACACACTTGCGACAGTTAATTACAATGTTTAAGAAAGTTATATGTATTATTATGAAATAAAGGAAAAATACGTTCTAATCTCCTATAGGAGAGCGGCATGAACAGGTTTGGTTCGTCCATTCTATAATCAACATGGTAATAATGTCTCGGTTGCGCTCCTACGCGCGAGGGCTCAGATTCTAATGCATACGCACGCTTTGCCTGATATTGATCGCCGATCAGTACCATCTGGACTCCTTCGAGGCCAGAATGAACAGGTAGTAGGTTCTAAACAGGCATGCTCGATCTTCACGTGGTCGCTTTGGCTCATAGACCATCAAATGCCTGCATGGTAACATTGGTGACTATTAAACAAAAATAAAAAACTAACCACAATTTTGTAACTTTTCTCAATTTGTTCAAAGACGTTCAATATGTTCACAAACTCTTCAAACATTCGTCTAAGCTTTAACGTATCAACAGTGTCTGTGGTGGCCAATTGGTTCAACATATGGATCCATGTTGAAAACAGTTCATTTGCAAGCCTCAGCAATAAGGTGCATCGTATTATGTTTATGTCAAAGCTGTATTGTGATAAAAATACCAAAGAAAAGTACTCATTATATATAATTAGTGACGGTATTACCTGAAGCAAGATGTACAGAAGAATTGCCAAATTGTACGACCAACATATTCTGACGTAGCACTTAAAATTGTTATTGAATTTTTTCGTAAATCTATACAATTGTTGCAGTTTTAATGTGAAACTAACTTCGTTGTTGCTGTAGATGTAACTCACAAGAAAAGATTATACAAAACAAATTAAATAATCAAACAAAAATACTAAACGTAAAAGTAATATGCCTAGTCGATGACTAGATATTTGTGAGTGCAGCAGAATTACTTGAACAGACTGAATTAAATGACTGGCAATGAATGCAATTGTGCTACAAAAATTTAGAATATTATACGTCAAACTATTAGAAGTAATAAAACCGTCCTGGATTATGTATTTAAATTGAAGGATCAGTGTTTGTAAAAGGTTGGATGATTTGATGAGTTCGTTAAAATCGCGGTCAATAGCGTTGTCCAGCAAGTATTCACTGTGGCCGGTGAAGTAACGAGGTTGATGCTTGGTATCCATTATAAAATTTACCACACGCCAAAAGATAGCTGGAAATTTAAGAAAGAAATTTTGAACTATCTTTCAAACAGTATTAGACTGTAACTTAATTGTTAGAGTGTAGAGTTTATTATTCGGATGATTATTTGACACTCCAGAAATAATTGAACATATCCGTTATGTAGTGTTCATTTATGTGGATATACAGATTAACAACTCATGTTTTAAACAAAGCACAACGTCAGTAAATGGAAATACCAGACACGACGTTGAAACAGTCACCTGTCGGACACTTCCACTTAATTACATTATCGTTTTGTTACCTCAGTTTCTGTAGTCTTGAAAGACACCACTGCTACTGAAGTTTTCATACTGTCCATCAAATAAATAGGTGTTGATTAATAATGAATATTGGATAGAAGTTTTTATTTTGTCATTAATTTTATTAGTCAACTATCTTTTGCCCGCGAGTTTATCCGCGTGGAAATCGTTTTCAGGGGATGCAGTCTCGACACACATAGCGATCGCAAACTTATCGATTTCGGTCGTTATGTCATGTTAAGGGCTGTTTTTATCAATATAAATAACTCCCAGTTAAAATTTGTAAGAAATTACTAGAAACTGTCCTGTCTATTGTTTTGTAACATTACCTATTGTATGAAAATCTAAGCAAATTGAAAATTATACATGGTGTAAAAAGACCGATAGTATTGATTGAAACGTGAGCCTAACTCCCGAGTCACGTGAGCGAGCGATAGGCGTGCGACGGACGATGTACATTGCGCGTCCCAATTAATTATTTATTTTAGATAGCAAAATTATGAAGTCATTTCCGCGGGTATGTTTCTTGGGGAAAGTTGTTCAGTTTTATGTGTAGAATATGAGGTTTCAATTAATGCTAGCGGTCTTTTTACACCCTGTGTATTTATTTGTTTGTTTACTTGTCAATTGACATTTTGGCAAAGTCGAAATCGTACACCGTGACGTGTTTGCTAATGCTTTATCATTAACTTTGCGGGCTGTCAAATTTGTTCGCTATATCTAACGTAGAATCGTTATAAGTTACCTATCTTTATCGATAGCTTCGATTCTACAGACTCCGGAATATTGATAAAATCTAATCACTTGCAACTTTTAAGACCAAGTTGCATACATTGTCCTCTGCCGACCAATTTATCATATTAATATGTACGTATATTATCTATATATATTGTAGCCTATAGTGTGTATGTACTAATGTATGTAGGTGTAAAATCATTAGCTTATAATATAATAGTTTACCTAGATGATTAATGCTATTTTTGTTGCTTGTCTGACTCATGTTTAAATATTTCTCTTTCTAGACAAGGGTTGCCTGGAAGAGATCGCTTGTAGCGATAAGGCCGCCTTTGCCCACAATATTTGAGACCTGTTAAATTGTCCTTTTTGTAATTTTGTGTGCAATAAAGAGTATGTTATCTATCTGTCTAATCGTTATGACATAACGACCGAAATCGATAAGTTTACGATCGCTATGTATGTCGAGACTGCATCCCCAGGGTAGTTTATCTTTTTTCCCGAATGACCGATTTAAATGACCTCCCTAATATATGAAAACTAGTACTACGGAGAGGTCAAGCTGTATCTCTAATTGTACCCAATCGAATATGATGAAACATGGCCTAGATTTTAAGTTGGACCTCAAACTACCTAACTGTGAAAACCCCATCAAAATTCATTCAGCGCTATTTCACTATTTTAATAGTTAAGATATTTTAAAGTTCTATATCAGGTGTTCCAGTTTTCAAAATTAATTATACCTTATATGGAGCTCAGGCTTAATAGCTACACAACAAGAAAAGTTTCATTCTAATTCGTCCAACAGTTAGGGAGTCCATCAGTACCTAAAAACAGACAGTCAATTTTTTTCTAAATAATTATGGTATTACTATTTCTTAATGGCCTTAAATTATTTTATTGTAAATGTATTTACTTTTTTGCTGTTTCACTACATGTAGGTATAGATTAATTTTATTAGTCGATTTCGGTCATTAGCTCCTTAGCTAATGAAATAGATCGGTCGATATCATAATGAGTGTGTTTATGTATTTTACCTTTTAAACATTTCCTCCGACTGCTTAAATATTTTTTTTTAGCCTGGCATGTGTCCGTCACCTCACCTGTAGGCCTACCATGAGTTGCTACAGTAAAAACGGCTTACTTTACTACTCTCGTTCCGTAAATCCCGTTTCCACAGTAGTAAGCGTTAAGTCGGTACCATGAGTTTCACATACGTTTCCCGTTTAGTGTTACGTGAAAACCATACTAGCCACAGTAAAAGCTAACTTCAGTGTAGTTCCGGGGTATAGGTCCTTGACAAGTGTTGTTGATTATTAGTAGTCTGTGTCACAAAAACTTGTTTATTTACAAACAGAGGTTATGTTTTAGCAATGCCTAGGCACTTATTTAAATCCTGTTATATTAATAATAACATATACTTTATGTCCAAATAAAATTACAAAATCATAGAGGATCCCCGAATTCCCCAAAATGAAGAAGTCAATAACTGGTTGAAACTGCGCTTACAGTTTGTCCACTGGGTTTTAAGTAGTTTTAACCCACCGGAAACAGAAAAGATTAATACTGCATAATTATTGGTAAGTTTTATCTATATCATAAAGTACATATACCTAATTTCAACTAAGTAGACAAGTTGTACTGAGTAAACTTATATTAGGTATTATTTGTCAACAGGATCAGACTCTGGAGTTATGGTGGTGCAGTAAATTCTCAGAAATGGACGCCTGTAACTTTAAAAAGGAACTGCACTTACCCTAGTTGAATGAAGTTCGGAGGCACGACCACATGTGTAAAAAAGAAAACTCAACATCGGCTAACAACATTTTTTTCAAATTGAAGATGCAAGTGGTACCTAAAGAGCAGTAATTCCAGACTTTAGCATTAGTTAGTGCAATACTATATTAAAAATTGTTTGTAAAGGTGAAAGTGGAAGTTTAAGTTTAAGTTCTGATTTTTTAGATTTTGAATAAAAATATATTTATACCTAATTCATAATTTGATTTTTATTTTCCTGCTATAATTACTAACATTAGTGTAGTATAGGTATAGTACAGCTAATATAATAATAGCCCTGATATTTTCTATTATCAATACAATCCCATAGTTATTTCCCAATAATAATACCTAAGGTTAAAATTCTTAATTACCTAAGTGTAAAACCCCAACCTCTCAGACCAGAAAATAGACAGCAGTTATGTGTACTTGTGTGTACTCAAGGCTGGAATTTGGACCGAGGCTGAAGATCCAACGGCATGTCAGGTGTAAAGATTATGGTAAAACCCTCCACTAATGTGAAGGAGGCCCAAGTCAAACTGTTTACCATTAAAGACTGTTATGTGTGTGATAAAAATAAAATATAATATTGATTTTTCTTATTAATTTAATCTTTCATAGTATGGCACATAACATAATTTTTATTACAATATTGTTGTTGGAAGCAGTTGTGTGGCTTTATATAGAGCATAATGAAAAACAAAAATATTTGCTAATGTCATCAACTTAAAAATATTAGTTCTTATATGTAAAATATATAAAACAACAAATATCACTTTTCAAACATTTTATTATTAGGTGTTATAGGTTAATGGACAAGTAGGATTTCTTCTGATATGTCTATACAACATTGCAGTGCTGATAATAGCTTTCACTTCCATAACACATATTACAGTTTAGTTCACTGAATAATTTTATTAATTTTGCACCAAATGTCCATTTTGTTTTTAAAAGAAGGGGCGGTTACCTATGAGAGCCTACTGACCCATGTCTGAGAACCAATTCCAACTATTCACAATTCACAACCTTATGGTATAGCAAGTGATAAACAACATTAGTCTTAGATGGTGTGCAATTTATCCTTGTGCTGTGTCCACACAATGCTTCAGCACCTTTCATATTAAACATTCGACGAAAGTTAAGCTTGTAAGTCTCATTGATGCCACCCTGTATCCTTGTTTCTTCCAGTGTGGTGAGGTTCAATTCTTGTAGTCTTTCCTCATATAACTTCTGTTCCAGGGCAGCCAACGAGTAACTTATCTTATAAATTTCACTTTTCAGACATTTTATTATTATTATTAGGTGTTATAGGTTAATAGACAAGTAGCATTTCTGCTGATATGTCTATAAAACATGGCAGTGCTAATAATAGCTTTCATTTCCATAACACATAAGTACTACATTTTAGTTCACTGAATGATTTTATTAATTTTTCACTAAATGTCCAACTTGTTTTTAACAGAAGGGGCGGTTACCTATGAGAGCCTATTGCCCCATGTCTGAGAACCAATTCCAACTATTCACAATTCACAACCTTATGGTATGGCAAGTGATAAACAATATTAGTCTTAGATGGTGTGCGATTTATCCTTGTGCTGTGTCCACGCAATGCTTCAGCACCTTTCATATTAAACATTCGATGAAAGTAAAGCTTGTAAGTCTCATTGTTGTCACCCCGTATCCTTATTTCTTCCAGTGTGGTGAGGTTAGATTCTTGTAGTCTTTCCTCATATGACTTTTTCAGTGCTGCCGGTATCTTGGTGGCTCTTCCCTGCACACTCATTTTAGTTCACTGAATGATTTTATTAATTTTTCACTAAATGTCCAACTTGTTTTTAACAGAAGGGGCGGTTACCTATGAGAGCCTATTGCCCCATGTCTGAGAACCAATTCCAACTATTCACAATTCACAACCTTATGGTATGGCAAGTGATAAACAATATTAGTCTTAGATGGTGTGCGATTTATCCTTGTGCTGTGTCCACGCAATGCTTCAGCACCTTTCATATTAAACATTCGATGAAAGTAAAGCTTGTAAGTCTCATTGTTGTCACCCCGTATCCTTATTTCTTCCAGTGTGGTGAGGTTAGATTCTTGTAGTCTTTCCTCATATGACTTTTTCAGTGCTGCCGGTATCTTGGTGGCTCTTCCCTGCACACTCTCGAGAACAACAATGTCTTGTAGAGAGTTTTAACACTTCTCACCTTAGAAAAAACAGTAAGAGACGTAATCACAGTGTGTGTATTAAATTATTCATTTGTTTTCGCATATGGGCTTCTTGTTGGCGATAAACGTATTTTCATCAGCCGCATGGACTTCGGCAAACATCCTCCAAGCAAAATATCGCCTTCCAGACATTTTTGGCACGAAAATAATAACTATCTCTAAACGAAACTATCTTTTGCCCGCGAGTTCATCCGCGTGGAAATCGTTTTCAGGGGATGCAGTCTCGACACACATAGCGATCGCAAACTTATCGATTTCGGTCGTTATGTCATGTTAAGGGCTGTTTTTATCAATATAAATAACTCCCAGTTAAAATTTGTAAGAAATTACTAGAAACTGTCCTGTCTATTGTTTTGTAACATTACCTATTGTATGAAAATCTAAGCAAATTGAAAATTATACATGGTGTAAAAAGACCGATAGTATTGATTGAAACGTGAGCCTAACTCCCGAGTCACGTGGGCGAGCGATAGGCGTGCGACGGACGATGTACATTGCGCGTCCCAATTAATTATTTATTTTAGATAGCAAAATTATGAAGTCATTTCCGCGGGTATGTTTCTTGGGGAAAGTTGTTCAGTTTTATGTGTAGAATATGAGGTTTCAATTAATGCTAGCGGTCTTTTTACACCCTGTGTATTTACAATACTTTGTTTGTTTACTTGTCAATTGACATTTTGGCAAAGTCGAAATCGTACACCGTGACGTGTTTGCTAATGCTTTATCATTAACTTTGCGGGCTGTCAAATTTGTTCGCTATATCTAACGTAGAATCGTTATAAGTTACCTATCTTTATCGATAGCTTCGATTCTACAGACTCCGGAATATTGATAAAATCTAATCACTTGCAACTTTTAAGACCAAGTTGCATACATTGTCCTCTGCCGACCAATTTATCATATTAATATGTACGTATATTATCTATATATATTGTAGCCTATAGTGTGTATGTACTAATGTATGTAGGTGTAAAATCATTAGCTTATAATATAATAGTTTACCTAGATGATTAATGCTATTTTTGTTGCTTGTCTGACTCATGTTTAAATATTTCTCTTTCTAGACAAGGGTTGCCTGGAAGAGATCGCTTGTAGCGATAAGGCCGCCTTTGCCCACAATATTTGAGACCTGTTAAATTGTCCTTTTTGTAATTTTGTGTGCAATAAAGAGTATGTTATCTATCTGTCTAATCGTTATGACATAACGACCGAAATCGATAAGTTTACGATCGCTATGTATGTCGAGACTGCATCCCCAGGGTAGTTTATCTTTTTTCCCGAATGACCGATTTAAATGACCTCCCTAATATATGAAAACTAGTACTACGGAGAGGTCAAGCTGTATCTCTAATTGTACCCAATCGAATATGATGAAACATGGCCTAGATTTTAAGTTGGACCTCAAACTACCTAACTGTGAAAACCCCATCAAAATTCATTCAGCGCTATTTCACTATTTTAATAGTTAAGATATTTTAAAGTTCTATATCAGGTGTTCCAGTTTTCAAAATTAATTATACCTTATATGGAGCTCAGGCTTAATAGCTACACAACAAGAAAAGTTTCATTCTAATTCGTCCAACAGTTAGGGAGTCCATCAGTACCTAAAAACAGACAGTCAATTTTTTTCTAAATAATTATGGTATTACTATTTCTTAATGGCCTTAAATTATTTTATTGTAAATGTATTTACTTTTTTGCTGTTTCACTACATGTAGGTATAGATTAATTTTATTAGTCGATTTCGGTCATTAGCTCCTTAGCTAATGAAATAGATCGGTCGATATCATAATGAGTGTGTTTATGTATTTTACCTTTTAAACATTTCCTCCGACTGCTTAAATATTTTTTTTAGCCAGGCATGTGTCCGTCACCTCACCTGTAGGCCTACCATGAGTTGCTACAGTAAAAACGGCTTACTTTACTACTCTCGTTCCGTAAATCCCGTTTCCACAGTAGTAAGCGTTAAGTCGGTACCATGAGTTTCACATACGTTTCCCGTTTAGTGTTACGTGAAAACCATACTAGCCACAGTAAAAGCTAACTTCAGTGTAGTTCCGGGGTATAGGTCCTTGACAAGTGTTGTTGATTATTAGTAGTCTGTGTCACAAAAACTTGTTTATTTACAAACAGAGGTTATGTTTTAGCAATGCCTAGGCACTTATTTAAATCCTGTTATATTAATAATAACATATACTTTATGTCCAAATAAAATTACAAAATCATAGAGGATCCCCGAATTCCCCAAAATGAAGAAGTCAATAACTGGTTGAAACTGCGCTTACAGTTTGTCCACTGGGTTTTAAGTAGTTTTAACCCACCGGAAACAGAAAAGATTAATACTGCATAATTATTGGTAAGTTTTATCTATATCATAAAGTACATATACCTAATTTCAACTAAGTAGACAAGTTGTACTGAGTAAACTTATATTAGGTATTATTTGTCAACAGGATCAGACTCTGGAGTTATGGTGGTGCAGTAAATTCTCAGAAATGGACGCCTATAACTTTAAAAAGGAACTGCACTTACCCTAGTTGAATGAAGTTCGGAGGCACGACCACATGTGTAAAAAAGAAAACTCAACATCGGCTAACAACATTTTTTTCAAATTGAAGATGCAAGTGGTACCTAAAGAGCAGTAATTCCAGACTTTAGCATTAGTTAGTGCAATACTATATTAAAAATTGTTTGTAAAGGTGAAAGTGGAAGTTTAAGTTTAAGTTCTGATTTTTTAGATTTTGAATAAAAATATATTTATACCTAATTCATAATTTGATTTTTATTTTCCTGCTATAATTACTAACATTAGTGTAGTATAGGTATAGTACAGCTAATATAATAATAGCCCTGATATTTTCTATTATCAATACAATCCCATAGTTATTTCCCAATAATAATACCTAAGGTTAAAATTCTTAATTACCTAAGTGTAAAACCCCAACCTCTCAGACCAGAAAATAGACAGCAGTTATGTGTACTTGTGTGTACTCAAGGCTGGAATTTGGACCGAGGCTGAAGATCCAACGGCATGTCAGGTGTAAAGATTATGGTAAAACCCTCCACTAATGTGAAGGAGGCCCAAGTCAAACTGTTTACCATTAAAGACTGTTATGTGTGTGATAAAAATAAAATATAATATTGATTTTTCTTATTAATTTAATCTTTCATAGTATGGCACATAACATAATTTTTATTACAATATTGTTGTTGGAAGCAGTTGTGTGGCTTTATATAGAGCATAATGAAAAACAAAAATATTTGCTAATGTCATCAACTTAAAAATATTAGTTCTTATATGTAAAATATATAAAACAACAAATATCACTTTTCAAACATTTTATTATTAGGTGTTATAGGTTAATGGACAAGTAGGATTTCTTCTGATATGTCTATACAACATTGCAGTGCTGATAATAGCTTTCACTTCCATAACACATATTACAGTTTAGTTCACTGAATAATTTTATTAATTTTGCACCAAATGTCCATTTTGTTTTTAAAAGAAGGGGCGGTTACCTATGAGAGCCTACTGACCCATGTCTGAGAACCAATTCCAACTATTCACAATTCACAACCTTATGGTATAGCAAGTGATAAACAACATTAGTCTTAGATGGTGTGCAATTTATCCTTGTGCTGTGTCCACACAATGCTTCAGCACCTTTCATATTAAACATTCGACGAAAGTTAAGCTTGTAAGTCTCATTGATGCCACCCTGTATCCTTGTTTCTTCCAGTGTGGTGAGGTTCAATTCTTGTAGTCTTTCCTCATATAACTTCTGTTCCAGGGCAGCCAACGAGTAACTTATCTTATAAATTTCACTTTTCAGACATTTTATTATTATTATTAGGTGTTATAGGTTAATAGACAAGTAGCATTTCTGCTGATATGTCTATAAAACATGGCAGTGCTAATAATAGCTTTCATTTCCATAACACATAAGTACTACATTTTAGTTCACTGAATGATTTTATTAATTTTTCACTAAATGTCCAACTTGTTTTTAACAGAAGGGGCGGTTACCTATGAGAGCCTATTGCCCCATGTCTGAGAACCAATTCCAACTATTCACAATTCACAACCTTATGGTATGGCAAGTGATAAACAATATTAGTCTTAGATGGTGTGCGATTTATCCTTGTGCTGTGTCCACGCAATGCTTCAGCACCTTTCATATTAAACATTCGATGAAAGTAAAGCTTGTAAGTCTCATTGTTGTCACCCCGTATCCTTATTTCTTCCAGTGTGGTGAGGTTAGATTCTTGTAGTCTTTCCTCATATGACTTTTTCAGTGCTGCCGGTATCTTGGTGGCTCTTCCCTGCACACTCTCGAGAACAACAATGTCTTGTAGAGAGTTTTAACACTTCTCACCTTAGAAAAAACAGTAAGAGACGTAATCACAGTGTGTGTATTAAATTATTCATTTGTTTTCGCATATGGGCTTCTTGTTGGCGATAAACGTATTTTCATCAGCCGCATGGACTTCGGCAAACATCCTCCAAGCAAAATATCGCCTTCCAGACATTTTTGGCACGAAAATAATAACTATCTCCAAACGAAAAATACTTCTCACATTAGAAATTTTGGGAGTGCTGTAACCACAGTAGTTTCGGTAATTTACTAAAGCATCTGTCAAATTTGTGACTCATGGTACGGATTTGTATGCAAAGCGCTGCGTAAACCACACTCCCCACGTAAACTGAAACGTATGTGGTAAAGTCAATTAACCAATAGCAACTCACGGTACGGATTTTAGTTCCGCTACTGCCCGATAGAGGCGCTGTACGAATTCTCATAGAAACTTTTTTACGTTAACTGTACAGTAAACGGGAAAGAAAACTCATGGTAGGCCTACTGGTGGTAAGTGACGATGCGGCCGATGATGGAGCATGCCTGTCTAGGAACAGCCTTATTCACTCTAGCCTTAAAGGCATCCAGATTATATACAGAATATTGATCAGGGAACACACTCACAGGCAAAGCATTCCACTCCTAATCCACTCCTAATAATGATTCTCGAGGCTCTGTAGCTTAGCTTCATTAAACTACGGATCACGGCTGATCCATCCCAGAGGTGGCAGCAGTACTCCATGCAAGATCGGACTTGTGCTTGATATAACTGAAGCAACTCCCTTGAAGTGAAGTACTGCTTGACCTTCGAGAGGATTCCAAGTTTTTTAGCTGCAGTCTTGGCTTTTGATTCGACGTACTGTCCAAAGTTGAGATTGATTGATAGCTTAACACCCAGGAGCTGTAGGTTTTCGGTAGTTACCACAGATACACTCCGGAAAGTCGGAGCTAGATGAAATGGACTCCGTTTAGCGGAAAACAAACACGCCTGTGTTTTGACAGCGTTGAACAACACTAGATTAGCTTCGCCCCAATTGGACACTACCTTAAAAGCCTCGTTCAAGCGACCAACCATGGCCTCTCGACAAGACCGAATATCGCTCCTTTTGGCTATTGCATCTGCCAGATATCTATCCATTACTGTGCTGTCGTCTGCGTACCCAAAGATACCGGCTCCAAGCATATCGTTAATATGCAGCAGGAAAAGAGTCGCGAGGAAACCGACCCCTGAGGAACTCCCGCGTCGATAGCCTTAAGATCAGACGTATAACCGTCTAGAACTACACGGATTGAGCGTTCACTCAGAAAATCCGACATCCAGGTGCAAAAGCCAGCAGGAATACCGTAAGAGGAGCTTAACCGAGGGAAGCTTCCTTAAAAGGGCTGCGTGTCAAACCCTGTCAAAGGCCTTGGAGATATCGAGAGACACAGCAAGGGCCTCGCCATGCTTCTCAATGGCCTCACTCCAAATATGAGCGGCATACACCAGAAGGTCCCCAGTCGACCGACCACAGCGGATGATTCCGCTACTACTATTTGATGATACTGATGTACTGCTGGTCACTGAGGAGATCATTACCTTCAAGATGCGCGAGGAATTTCTTGTTCAGTGCACGCTCCATAATCTTATAGAGTATGGAGGTGACCGAAATAGAGCGGTAGTTGGCAGGGTCTGCGCGGCTGCTCTTCTTGGGCACGGGCTGCACATTGGCAAGCTTCCATGTCTTTGGTACAATTCCAGTCTCTAGTGAGAGGCGATACAGGCGCGTAAGAATAGGAGACAATTCAGGGGCACAACTACGCACGACTATTGCTGGTATACCATCAGGTCCACTAGCCTTGTTCACGTCTAGACTCCGCAGGATTTTTAAAATATATTTCTGATATATACGCCTCTGCCACAATGCAGTGAGCGCGGGGTGAGAAAGGTGGAGTTTTACCTGCAGTATCCAAACGTAAATTCGCCGCAAAATTAGAAGCAAGTAAATTTGCTTTCTCCTCCGCAGCATGCGCCAGTGCCCCATCCGGTTTCAGCAATGGTGGTAACGTAGATTGACTAAAATTGGATTCACCGCTTTTGCCAAAGACGCCATGCTCTAAGGAGGGTAAATGGCCAGTTTGGTTCCAATCCGACTTATGTGGTCGAATCGAGCCCTGCGTAGCGTACTTTTGCAAGACTTGGCGGTGAGTTTAAAGGCTTTCTTCAAATTGCGAGTATCCGGAGACATATGCGCTCGAGTCTCAGCACAGGCAGAATATGCCGCCTGTTTCAGTGCTTCAGCGTAACTGAAGTCAGCACTAAACCATGGACGAGACTTGCCGTTCAACGCTACTTTAGAAAACGAAATAAAGTATTCCATTCCCTGGCCGTCTAACCGCGGTAACGGCTTCAGCACATCTCGACGGATCGCCCGAAGGGAAGCATGCCTCCAGCCAAGGATAGGATATAAACAGGATAAAAAAAGTGACGCATCTCATCCCAATCTGCTGACTTGTATCGCCACACCCGTCGGGGGTTGCATGGGCTTTGCTCGGGTGGGGAATAGACGGATACAGACTCCACCAGTGGCATATGCTCCACATGGTAACGAGATTAGAGTATCTTTTTTCTTTTCTGTTTTGTTTATGTCTTTGTTTGATTATATATTATTAATTAATTTTTAAAATTTCATGCTGTGTGTTTGAGTGTAATAAATGTGTTTTACTTTAACTTTAACTTTACTTTACTTTCACCAGATAGTGGTCGGATGTACCCAGCGGTGTGGAAACCGATACTGAGTGCCTGTCCGGATCAGTCGTCAGCAGAAGATCTAAGCAATTGGCGGAATGGGTGTCGACTTCCGGTACCCTACTGGCGCAGTTAACTAGCTGGGAAAGATCTAGCGACAGAACTAGTTTATACGCCTCTCTCCCAGCATGATTGGTCACCTGGTATGGGAAAAGCCACTCTTGGTGGTGGGCATTGAAATCCCCCAGGATGACCAGCTGCGGTGTGGGGTAACGTTCCCTCGCTTTATCCGCCGCTTCAATGAGATGGTCACATTAACGAGTCGTCTCCTGGGCCCCGCTGTGGGATCGATAAACGCAGGCAAACAGGATTTGCACTAGACCGGTATCCACTAGAAGCCACAAAATAGACAAACCAGACCCTTCAAAGCATCTGAGACGCCGAATGCAGAAGTCGTCGCGAGCGTACACACAAACTCCGGTACGAGGTACGAACCTGTGCTCGAGAGTATACCCTAGGTAGCTGAGGTACGCCGCGTTAGCCGGACTTCTGTGCTGCGTCTCAATGAGGAACAGCAGCTGCGGCTTTTTAGTCTCGAGGTGGTGGTGGACTGAGTGGTGGTGGTGGAGATTTGAGTGCAATCTTCGGATGTTAGTTAGGTGCACTTTGAGTGGGAGGGAGTGCAGCCGCTTTAACGTTTATACTTTGGCAAACCAATGGAATCAAAATCAAAAATAGAATTGTCTTTATTGTTAAACTGTGTAAGTATACAGGGTTGCAGATGTTATTACATCAGTAGTTCCAACAGCTTGTCCATTACGGACGTACATTAAATTTAAAATGATACAATATTTAATTTCTCGTTACGTTAGCAGGAAATGCAAATTGTAGAAGCACAATGCTATAGTCTGCTAGCGTGACGAGAAGTCTTAGGGGCAGCGCGGCGTCCACCGTGAATACGCCATAGCCTCGCAGCACACCGCCGCGGGCACGGGACACGCGGACCACGTTCTTGCACAGCCGACGCAGCGATACTGCGCAACAATATTATGAATAGATTTAGTTTGGTCACCTGCTACGTAAGCCCAGGGATAAGTATCTGTCTACACCTGCCGATATGAATAAGAATAAGAATAAGAAACGAGGTCTCCCAAGAAGAGAGAGCAAACAGCTTAAGACGCGATCTTGCAGAAGATCGGAAAAAGTGGAGAAGGATTTTTTTATACTTCTTGGGAAAGCTCTGACAGAAGCCGGCATGCATCGCTAGGATGATGATAAATACCTACTAAAGTAGGGCCTGGACTAAAATAACTTTATATCGTGAACATAAGGAAATTATGACAGATGTCAAATATAATTATTGATTTTGGCCGTACTTTAATTGAAGGCTCCATATTTTAAGACGACCTTACAGTTATCATCAGCCTACACTAGTCCACTGCTCAGCTGGAAACAAACTTCACTCAATAAGCGCCAACGCAGTTTTGCCGTATCCAGCCTCGACTTCCAAGATTTCGTTTCAAATAGTTATCTACTAACCTGGCATTTTATTTCTGGCTTGAAACGCCATGCAACAATATTCAGCTCTTTCTACTGCCATGTAGAATTTCTCACATTCCATGCTCAACATTGATATATGAAATATATTTTTCACGAACCACAGTACGACAATGATGAGAGTCTTTCCGGTATACTGAAAAAGTATAGAAATGAATAAAATCTTCAGTATCGTTTATAATGATTGAAATAAAATGCTAAAGAAAATCCTTATCCTACCTTTTCTACTACATAATATTACAAATACGAAAGTTACGAAAAAGAGAATACATGCCTTGGAGATGTGGTGCTAGAGAAGAATGCTTGGGATATTCTGGACGTATTTGGGTAGGTCACGAAACAAAGAGATGTCTATGTTTAGCGCCTTAGGGCAGGAAAAGGGGGAAGGCACAAGACCATGCGGAAGGCCACTCCTGTTGTTGCTGCTGCTGTAAAGAGTGTAGTGTAGTTTGTGAAGAGTGGCATCAGTTGGTGAAGCGTGCTGCCAATCCTCAACTGACCACTATGACCACTCTGTGAAGAGTGTAACGACTTAAGAAAAATATAACATACCAGGTGTAAAACGTTGTCCTTTGAAAAAAATATAACCAGTTGCAAGCAAGCCAAACATTCAAAGAAGATTTCGACTGTGTAATATGTTATCTGAAACACAATAATTATAAGACAGACTTGACAACCTGAGTGGTTCAGTTGGTTAACATGCCTGCCAAGCATAGGTTCCAGGTTCACATCCCGGTCGAGCAGAAATTGGTCGCTCTATTGGTCTGGGTGTATAATAAGTATGCATCTTTTTTTTTTTTTTTTTTATGTTACTTAGCAGACAAACAGGCAAGCGGGCCACCTGATGGAAAGTGGTCACCGCCGCCTATGGACATCAGCAACACCAGGGGAGTCACCAATGCGTTGCCCGCCTCTAAAGAGACCTCTAATATACCTCTTGAACAATCCCATGTCATAGTCCAAAGGAAACACTGTGGCTGGGAGCTCATTCCACATTGCTCTCGACAGCCTCAGCCCACCGGTGTGTTAGGTACACAAGAAGGTCACCAGCTGAGCGACCATGACGGAAGCCATATTTAATAAAAGTATATAAGTAGTTTATCAGTTATCTCCCATAACACAAGCTTTGCTTACTTTGGGGCAAGACGGCGCTGTATGAATTTGTTCAAGCATATATATTTACTTTCATGAATCATGTTTTTTATAAGTTTTAACAAAATAAAATATTACTTACCATTGCATGGTAAATTTTTTCAAGATCTTTAAACGCGCCCAGCAAATTCAAATACTGATAAAAGAATTCTTTTTGCGTTTCTGTTTCTATTACAGATTCACTATCGTCTTTAAGTTTCTGAATCCAAGCATACAACTCTGTAGTCATCAGCTTTACCAACATAGTACATCTAACAATATTTATGTCAAAACTATATTGAAATATATATCCGAAAGGACTGATTGCATTGAAAAATACTAAAACTAAAATATGTGTCACTATATACGATATACTTAAAATACTGTACAACCAGTTGAATCTCAGATAAGATTCATAGTTACGGGTATAGCTCTTGGTAAATTTGAATACTCTCTGAAGTTTGAGAGTCAAATTAACTTCTGTGTGACTATGGACGTAATTTGTAAATAGGTTGATAATGAAACCGATTACAAAGTCTACCAAATAAATAGAATAGTAAAAGGTTAATGATCCCCTTAATACTGGGAAAAATATGAAAAACCGAATTGTGAAAATACACGTTGTAATATGGATAGAAATGAAAACACCGATGCAGAGCATATTGAGAACATTATAGGTAAAGTTATTAGGCGTAATGAATCCATCTTGGATTTTGTATTTAAAGTGCAGAATGATTGTTTGAAAAAAATTTAGAGGCCCAAGCAATTTATTAAAGTCTTTTTCGATAAAGTTGTCAAGCAAATATTCACTACAGCCGATGCAGTATTTATTTATCATTTTAAAAAAGGATCAGGTAAATAAAAACGTAAGCTGTATCACTTTGAGAAATATGATGACTATTCTTTCATATTCTATTTTATGCAAAAATAATATTTTCACTGATACATAAACAATATAGTTTGCTTTGCACAGAACATCGACTTACTGATTACGTGCGACTAAAATTGATTACGGGAATTTTCCTTCATTACTTATGTTGCTTAGTTAATAATTTAATTAATCATACTGTCTATATGAGCATTAAATTTAATATAATGAAATATACATACATCGGGACGCCGCCGTGTGGGTCAATCAATATGCGTATGCGTATAATGCGTAAGCAAATAACAACTTCAAAATATTACTCAAAGCGTGGCGTGTAGCAACCACTTTAATTACTGGCAATTATAAAGTAACATAATAGATAGAGAGCGTCGGTGGCCGAGCGGTCAGAGTATGCAACTCGTAAGCCAGAGGTCCCGAGTTCGAATCCCGCTCCGGCCATGTACCAATGACTGTTTTCTGAGTTATGTGCATTAGTTGAATACTAACCGATGCTCTTACGGTGAGGGAAAACATTGTGATGATACCTGCATATTTAGGCGACTAGATGTGTAGCTATGATCTAAACTGGTCAGGTTCCCCTGGTAGCAGGGCATGGAGGTCAAATGGCAGTCTCTCCACTGTAATTACCTGACCTGCCCAATCCTGGATCATGGTCAAGGCGGATCCCGGGCCCTCTTGCGCGAGAGCACAACCGGGACTTGACGCCAAGATGATTATTTTTTATTATAAAGTAACAAAATAAAGCTTTGGAGCTAATGGTTTTAGTAGTACGCTCGCATCTTTCACCACACATTTTTCTTTTCGGGTTTTGTGTCATTTAGTGTTAAGATACAAAATGTACTTTGAATTAAATAAATAAATACTAAATAGCAGCCTTTCAGACTCTCAAACCTGACGAGTCCGCCTGGGTGAGTACCATCGTAACATATATTTCTGCCGCCAAGCAACGATGCTTTCATTGTTGTGTTCCGGTTTGAAGGATAAGGTAGCCAGCGCAATTATATGCATGAGCCATATCATCTAAGTCCTCACAGTGACAATTTTTTATTGCTTGTAAGTCAGTGACTGCTTACAATCAGGTGTGCTGTCTGCTCGTTTGTCACTACCTAATTTAAAAAAGAGCCTTCCGTTTAGGATCACCAGCCAGCTGCATGACAGACTCACATCACTGCCACCTTCATTCGGGTGTTATTATTATTATTTGTTAAGTGGGCTTTTCAAGGCTAAACTTCCTAGTATCACTGCGACCATTACTGATCTATTGTGATCGCCTCTAGCTTACAGTCCAGTGCTGATCCCTACAGCTTCTATGAACTGTAAAAGGCTCTTAGCACTGATATCGTGCACCTCATCCGGTAGTAGCTGGTATTTACCAAAATTGATGCTACGTTTACGCATCAGGGCTTAGCACTTGCAAATCAGGTGAAGAGGCGATTCCTCGTCCTTCTTACAGAATCTGCAGTCCTTTGTGCTACTGATCTTCAAGTTAAACATGTGCTTGTTCAGCCCACAGTGACCAGTCAGCGCCCTTACCAGGATCCCGACTTATTTCTACTGAGTAGTAATCGTTGTTTGGCATGTAGGCTATTCTAGGCCTTGACTAATGACCATATTGCCCTTGTATAAAGGTTGGACTTCATTCACAATTCGTTGACTGCTCCGAGCGATTAGAAAACTTTGCGTTATTGGATCTGGTCCAGTGTTCTATTCTATTTTGGCAAAATCTGTTAACATTTGTGCCTACGCTTTTAATTTCTTAATTATATTTATTGACTCGAACTCTTTGTATGCCATATGCATGTTAAAACTAATTAATTTTGAATTTGAACGTTGGAGCGAGTAAGTATTAGCGAACAAAAATAACATAATTTTTACGTTTGGAAGAAATTGTTTCAATTTGCAGTAAATCACATTTGTCTATTTTTTAACAAAAAAATTGACTTACAAGTTCAGCTAGCACACAAAACGCACGAACAATAAAAATAAATTTTAAGTGTAAAGGTTTATTGTAACAATAGCCCCCTACAGTCAAAAGATTTGAATGAGGTTTAAGTCGTTAGAGCGCGCCAACTAGGGGAATTTTCAGGAAACTCGACCCATTATAACGTTTACGCATCCGTCTTTTCTCTGCTTAAAGCACATAAGGATTATATTATAATAATTATTGTTATTAGTCGTCAAAAACGGTTGTATTTTATATTCAGATTATGGTTTCAGCATTACATATTTTTACAGAATGGCTAATAAATGTACATACAGTTTACATTGGAAGTAAATAAATATAGCGATGACTACGTAAGTTTTTAAAAATAGAGCCACAAACTTATCTGAACCGGTGTCCAGAACTGGAACTAAGGGTCGCCATTTTGAAATGTCACTTTATTGCCATACTAAACAAAACAAGAGTCAGACAAGTTTGTGGCACTGTCAGGTACTGTCAAGTACTTCTTTCATATTATTTGTAGACTGTACCAGAAAATGGGCAGCACTAATATAAATAAAAAAAAAAAAAAAAAAAAAAAAAATTGATTTATTAGTTCACACAAAGGTTACATAATTTCGTTGATAATCATATAAGGTACTAACATAACGCCTTTGTGGGAACCTGGAGTCTGAAAAAGGCTGAGTACCTGTACTACAGATCTCCAGGCTCCCCGCACAGATGAGATCAATATATCAGAAAAAGATAAAAAATAAAAAATAAAGTGTGAATGCTTATATATGAGACGTGTACGAGTGAGTGTGTATGTGCGTGTGTGCGCGTGTGCGCGTGTGTGTGCGTGTGTGTGTATGTGAGCGCGCGTGCGTGCGTGTGTGTGTGTTTGCACTATTTACTTATTAATCTAGGATATTACCGTTAGAAGGCGTTCGGTATCATTATAATTTAATGATTGTAGCCATTGTGATACCGTTGCTTTACCTGATAACGTGGTAAGCTGTATATTTTTAAAATTCAGTTGATGTTATTATACAAATAGGCACCCAAAAAACAATAGAACCTGTGCGATAATTCCAACCTAAACATTATACTAGGACATACTTCGTGGTTACGTCTTCTATTATTAAATGTGAAAGGATCATATTCTAAATGAGCATGTTTCTTTATCACTGCACTCAAAATGAATAATTGTCGTACCGTTAGAACTTTGCATTCCTTATATTTAATTCATTTATTTATTCGTGGTACACAGGTTATGCAGTTGTTACAATTTTAGTAGATGGGTCCTCTGTGACCTGCCATCGGCATACAAATTTGGATATAAGTCAATCATTGGGAATCTGTGAGGAAGACTCCAGCCCACCTTTAAAATCGATCTTTGAGCCCTCTCGACTTTGAGCATTTGTGTTTTGGAAGAACCCGCCCACGAAGAAATACAATACCTTATTATGGATTCCCCAAGAGCATAATATACAGATTTTATGATGATTTTATCAGCAACATGACGAAGATTTCTAAAAATAAAAATTAGTTTGCGCATCCTACCGACCAGCAAGTCAATATGGCATTTGAAAGTTAGTGTATTATCTATTGTAATACCCAAGTACTTTATCATCTTAGTGCTTTGGAGTTTCGGGCACAAACATTGGAAGCTCGGTTGTGGAAAACAGGTACTATTATGAGCGATAATTGATAAAGCCGAGTAAGGGGGTTCAACGTGGTTATGTGAGGTAAAAGCGATATACATTGTTTTGTTAATATTAACAGTGAGCATATTTCTATTCAACCAGTATGCCACTCTATCGAATCCCGCCTGAGCATGTAGGAACACCTCTTCCCAGGTCTTTGCTTTAAACAGTAGAGCTGTATCATCGGCAAAAGTTAGAATCTTGCCACAGGGAAGCGCCAAGTCACACAGTTCACTAATATATATTAAGAATAGCGTAGGTCCTAGGACGCTACCCTGCGGTACTCCATATTCCACAAGACGTTTTGAGCTTAGCCATTTATCTATTTTGACTGACTGATATCGATTTGTAAGATAATAATATCGCAGTTTGTCAAAAACAACGACGTAACTAATGCGCTTATTTTTAAACGTAAATAACACTTTCTATAAACGAACTTCAAACGTAAACAAACGAAATGTGGAGACAGTTTCAAGACGCGTCACTCCTCGGCGGTGGTCGCGCCAAGCATGGCCGCCACTCGGCCCGAGTCGTGCCGTCGTGACTCTGTCAGCACGCCCCACCAGAGGGCGCACTCACACTTCCGTTTTCATCGTCATGAGTCCGTACTATTGACCACATGATTCCACAATTGACAATGATCCGGATACAACCCTTTCCTTCACGCGACGACATCAGAAGCGGTGATGACGAACGTAACGCCCAAGAGATGGTATGATGAAAAGCGACAAAGAAAATGCAGATACGCTTCGTGGATGCGTAATAATAAAAGGAAAGTGATTACTCGATCCAGTTGAGTTGCCTACATTAAAATATAAGATGATTAAACACGTTCAAAGCGCAGCTAAGAGTCCAAACACCCCGAGATATAAGACAAAGACTTCGTCAGAGAGATTGGGGTATTTATAAAGTAAGCAACAAATCATCTGTATCAAATAGGCCATGGTTAGGGCGACCCCGGGCCTTCGAGAGCACCACTGGGATATTGACACCATTATTAAAAATCGAGTGAAAATTACTATGGACGGCACTTTGGTATGGTTTCTTTGTTTTTGCGAAATTTAATTTAGATTACTCATGTAAAATATGTTCCTCTTTAAAAAAAAAAATAGTGTTAGTTCAATCATTTATTTGCGTAGTTCTAAATTAGCCAGCTAAAGTTTATTTAATGACTTTAAAGTAAGTGCTTAGATTTAGATTCATTTAGCAGTGTGGTTTGACACCACAATTAAATTAATTGCTTAGATTTCTGCAGATAAAATTCAACCAAACGATTAAAAACGGTGTGTATTATTTTTTTATTTTTTAAGTTTTACTAATACATTTATTTTCTTCTATTACATAACAATGGTGTACAACGGTGTGGTGTGTGGTGCCGCCACCTCAAAGAATAGCACCACCCCATCTCTTCCCGTGGGTGTCGTAAGAGGCGACTAAGGGACAAATCCGAAAGGTGGGCAGCAGCATCTTTCTGGGTAGATTTACATCAACTGCACTGCGATCTCCAACCCGCCTGCCAAGCGTGGAGATTATGGCAATGACCTCCCCTTTCGTGGGAGAGGCCCGAAGTCCTGCAGTGGACTGTTATGGGCTGTGATGATGATGATGGTGTACAACGGTTCGCTTCACCTTCGAGAACAACATTGCAATGCAACGCTGGACTGGTAGCATCAACGTGATTGTTTCAACATGGGACGATGGTATACAATCTGCGAGTGTTGCGTACATGACTGAGAAATGATGTGATATTAACAGTTCCTCTCTATCTGGTGAGTCCTATACATAATTATTATTTGGTAAAATAAAAAAAGAGGCTCCCTAGCGGATTTTAGGAGTTATAGTTTGATAATTCAGAAAAGTATTCTGACAGGAACACTATAGATACCCTTAGTAGAGAGAAGGGCAGGTTTATTTGTATCTTTAGTGAAACTATAAATAGAAAGAATGTAAACAAAACAAAAACGTCAGTTACCTGTCTGATAGAGTGTTACTAAGAAAAAGAATCACTCCACAAAAATAGTAAGAATTATGTTAAGTCCCTCCCAATGTTACAATACACAGTGTTTAAAGTAAAATAGTGACATTTAATCTGAGATTACTTTATCATCTTGAAACATGGTACGCTATGATTTTACGTATTACCAACATCACGTCAGTTATCGGAAAACAAGAATAAGAAATACTTAAAAGCATAGTCCTATTATTTTTATGAATTGAGTACGTAAGGATCGTTATGGTGGTACTGCTGCTGATTGACTTCTTCTTCTTGATCGTTGCCTCACTGCTGAGGATCGTGTCATCATCGGAGTTTGTCAACTGCATGTCTCCATCGGTTTCGATCAGTCGCCTGATGTAATACGACGTTGACGAATGTATCGTTATGATATTTGGTCCACCCATCTCTTCGGACTTCGGCCTCTGGGTCTCTTGCCTTCGACTTTTCCCATCACCATAAGTCGTTACAGATTGCTGATTAAGTAAATATTTGATAATACAGTAGATAAAACAGTGTGGCAGGGATGCCGTAACAGTGAGTTTGTGGAACAATTAGCTGGTGTACTTTAGGATGTTGTGTCTTAGAGATAGGATAGGCTTCGAATGTGCAAAATTTCAATAATGACCTAGTACAGATCTCTGCGATTTCTATGCGAGCGGGACAACATGCCAACATGTATCGAAAAAAAAAGAGCAAAATTGATAGCGTGTTTGTTTACATTTAACCGGAGACATTCGAACGAAATTTTTCATATTTCAGTATAATGTTTGTTATTGTGGTCGTAGTTTTCCAATGATATAGAAGATATCCGCGGCAACAATGGGATTACCCATATACGTTTCAGAAAATTTAAAAAAAAAGGGTAGTTTGGTTAGTAATTTAATTTTATGTTGGTATCAAGTTATTAATCGAAAAATAAGTAAATACGAGTAAGTGAACTGATTGACGGTAGATAATTTCGAATTATGTTTTGAGTAACTAAAGTAACTAAACCAATGACTTAGTTTGACCTGGATAAAGACTTTGTTAGACGGATCTATCTAAGAAGCTAACTCAATATGTGACGACTATCGAGCCGAAGTTTTTATAAGATTTATGTGATAGTTTTGTTTTCTCAAAATTTATTGCATCATCGAAAGGAGGTGGTCGTGTTTTATCAATGATGGTGGGCTGATGGAGCCTATGGGAGATATTTATGCTTGCTTACTGGCCTGATGGAGGCTATGGGAGCGTGACTTTTATAGAAGGTAGTTGTTTCAAGCTTTGTGAGAAAATGTTGAAAGTCCAGATATTTTGGTGATTGTTGAGAAGTTGTTTTTATAAATTAACTTTAGCTTCGAGTACTGAAATTTCCTTGATTACCGATATTAAGTAACTTTTTCGAGTTCTGTTGTTGGACCAGTAAGTCAAACATCCTGATTTATTTGGCTGACTTGGAGTGGCTTGGGAGTCATGTGTGTGACTCATTGGGCTGAGAGCCCCGAAAGTCTCGATGTTGTGGCTGCAGATGGCAAATTGAATGTTGTAATTTTTTTTAGAAGGCGGCTGGATATGGGACACCTTCATTATTACAAACATTGTTAAATCGTTTCAAAATGGGAGCTTAAACGTTACGTTAAGTCTAAATAGAGTATACTAGTTCGTCCAGTTAAAATCGTTGACGATGATTATTACTTGTTTAGTTTTGGTGTTGTAACAGATGGACTGCTGTAACCCATGACTGGCGTATCAGATAGACGGGAGAGCTTCTTATTATTAAACTCCTGATTTACCGTGAACAATTGTTCGGGTTTGTGACGATTACTTGTTGTGTAACTCGTAGACCGTAGCTGAGAGTCTATAGACAGCTATTAGTAAAGTAAAGCGTGTTAAAGTTACTACTTCATGATTTTAGCAATTTCATATTGAAAAGTATACTGTATAGTCTAACAGTAGATACCTACGCACAGGTTATATTAGCACGGCTACTACAGTGGTGCCCCTATATTATAGATGGAGGTATTACTAGAGTCTAAAAGTACCTACTGGTTTAAAAATGTGACGAATGAACAACACTGAGCTGATATGTTGGCAATGTTTTGTTTATGAACTTCTATTTATTTGTCCCGCCTGTGTGGCTCCCGCCTGTGTGGCTCCCGCCTGTGTGGCTCCCGCCTGTGCGGCTCCCGCCTGTGCGGCTCCCGCCTCTGTGGCACCCACCTGTGTGGCATTCCGCCTGTGTGGCATCCCGCCTGTGTGGCATCTCGCCTGTGTGGCATCTCGCCTGTGTGGCATCTCGCCTGTGTGGCATCCCGCCTGTGTGGCATCCCGCCTGTTTGGCATTTCGCCTGTGTGACTTAAAGTCTGTGTGACATTTAGTCTGTGTGGCATTTAGCCTGTGAGGCATTCCGCCTGTATGGCATTTCGCCGGTGTGATATTTTCCTGTGTGGCATTTCGCCTCTGTGCCATTTACCCTTATGTGACGTCTTACCTGTATCGTGCTATGGCAGACGTGATACAGGATAAATATTTAATAGACTCATAGTTTGACGATTAGAGTGGCACTGACCAGAGTAACACCCAGTCTGTGTGGCACCTAGTCTGTGTGATATTTCGCTTGTGTGCAGGTCCAGTTGCGTGCCGGCACGGTTGCGTGGCTTCCCGCCAGATAGCGTTCGTCAGTGTGGTGGTTCGCCTTTGTCATTTCTCCTGTATGGTAACATTACTCTTATATTTAATTTAGGATGGCGCTGACGGATGACCAAAACTCATATGGCATTTAATGAAGGAGTGTTTCGATCACACTCGAAGTAACATTGGATCTTTTGCTGAGTACTGATAATTGTACGTAGGTATGTCACATATTTGTAGTGAATCTAAGTGCCTACAGTAATGGAGGTCGGGGACAATATGCGAGCTTTGTGATTGGAGCGAGGGGAAAACACTGGTTTCATTGGTAGTAATTGTGATACGGTTCATAGTCTGGTGTCCTGTCATGCCTCTCTAATAAACCGTAGCTGAATTTATGTCGACAATTTATAAAGAATAATTTGTGTACGAGATGATGTTCTCTCAAGTCTCTCTCAATCTACGGAAGTTTAGTATGATAAATGATAATGTACGTATGTATGCTTTATGTGTACACAAATAGCAGTTACTTAAATATTGGTGGGTTAATGCAGTCGTGATAGATACAATCACATGATTCATAAGACTTACTTGGGTGATGTGTTGTGGTCAGAAGTGACCGAGCGAATATGGTACTGTGCTATGGTTTTCATGTTTCAGATAACACACGAGGACGTGTGTATAGCAGGACGGCCGTGACGGATGCGGTCAATAGTACGGACTCATGTGGTCAATAGTACGGACTCATGACGAAGAAAACGGAAGTGGGAGTGCGCCCTCTGGTGGGGCGTGCTGACAGAGTCTCAACGGCACGACTCGGGCGGAGTGGCGGCCATTCTTGGCGCGACCGCCGCTGAGGGGTGACGCGTCTTAAAACTGTCTCCACATTTCGTTTATAGAAAGTGTTATTTACGTTTGAAAATAAAATAATTTTAAAATCACCTTTGAAATAAGAAAGTTAATTACCTCAACTGCCTATATTGTGATACTGCTCTGATTTCAAGTGAAATTATAAGTGATGTTCAAAAATGAATTGAAATAAATACAGTGGAGTAAATGTGAACCTTTTCTTTAATTTATCTGGACGAATACGATCTAATACTGATATCACCACCCTGATGACAATGATCCTGATACAACCCTTTCCTTCACCCGACGATATAAATATATATAATAAAAGCTACGTTACAGGAGGTGTCCTTCAGACAATAATTTAGATCGGTATAAATATCTGCAAAACCGTTGCAGTCGTTTGTGTAGAGATCCTAAAAAATATTACATTCATAAATCTGTCGATACTTCTGACTCCTCACAGGTGTGCAGATTTCTTAGAGTGCTTGGCATTGAAAAGTCATCTGCAGCCTTTGACGGGCCAGTAGATTTAAATTCCCTTAATAATCACTTCTCTGTTCCACCTGTTGTACTAGACAATGTTACTAAATTCAAAACTATTTTAAATATTGCTTCTCAACCTTTGCCAGCATGCGGCTTGTTTGTTTTTCAATCTGTAAGTGAGGAGGATGTCAAAAAACATATTATATCCATTACTTCTACTGCTGTGGGCAATTATGACATATTAAGGGATCGAAGATCTGCAAGGAGAATGTCAAAATCCACGCTGTTAGAGGCGCTACTAAAATCGAGCAAACCAAGAACAGTTAGCGACTTCTTTTCAATAGCCCAATGAAGTCACCTGTAACCTCAATAAGGGCAGTAACGGTGCTATGACCAGAACGGAATCAAGACTGATATGAAGATAACAAATTATTAGAAGAAACGAAATGTGTAAGCTGCTTGTGCGCAATATGCTCAAGGACTTTGGAGAGGAATGGTAAATTTGAGATTGGCCGAAAGTGGGTAGGGGAGGTGGGACTGGAGATCTTGGGAAGAGGAATGACATTGGCGCATTTCCATGCTGAAGGGAATGAGCTCTTAGCCAAGGAGAAGTTAAAAATGTGTGTTAGTATAGAAAAAAGCTCGGGGAGGAGTAAGGAAACCATACAGGAAGATAATGCCTTGAAGTGAAGTACTGCTTGACCTTCGAGAGGATTCCAAGTTTTTTAGCTGCAGTCTTGGCTTTTGATTCGATGTACTGTCCAAAGTTGAGATTGGTTGATAGCTTAACACCCAGGAGCTGTAGGTTGTCGGTTATTACCACAGATACACTCCGGAAAGTCGAAACTAGATGGAATGGACTCTGTTTAGCGGAAAACAAACACGCCTGTGTTTTGGCGGCGTTGAACAACACTAGAATGGCTTCGGCCCAATCGGACACTACCTTGAGAGCCTCGTTCAAGCGACCAACCATGGCCTCTCGACAAGACCGAATATCCCTCCTTTTGGCTATTGCATCTGCCAGATACCTATCTGTTACTGTGCTGTCGTCTGCGTACCCAAAGATACCGGGTCCAAGCATATCGTTAATATGCAGCAGGAAAAGAGTCGCGGACAGAACCGACCCCTGAGGAACTCCCGCGTCGGTAGCCTTAAGATCAGACGTGTAACTGTCTAGAACTACACGGATTGAGCGTTTACTCAGAAAATCTGACATCCAGGTGATAAAGCCAGCAGGAATATCGTAAGGGGAACTTAACCGAGGGAAGCTTGCTTAAAAGGGCTGCGTGTCAAACCCTGTCAAAGGCCTTGGAGATATCGAGAGACACAGCAACGGCCTCGCCATGCTTCTCAATGGCCTCACTCCAAATATGAGCGGCATACACCAGAAGGTCCCCAGTCGACCGACCACAGCGAAATCGGTACTGCTGGACACTGAGGAGACCATTAAATAAAAAAAAAAAAAAAAAAAATTGATTTATTAGTTCACACAAAGGTTACATAATTTCGTTGATAATCATATAAGGTACTAACATAACGCCTTTGTGGGAACCTGGAGTCTGAAAAAGGCTGAATACCTGTACTACAGATCTCCAGGATCCCCCCCACAGATGAGATCAATATATCAGAAAAAAGATAAAAAATAAAAAATAAAGTGTGAATGCTTATATATGAGACGTGTACGAGTGAGTGTGTATGTGCGTGTGTGTGTGTGTGTGTGTGTGTGTGTGTGTGTGTGTGTGTGTGTGTGTGTGTGTGTGTGTGTGTGTGTGTGTGTGTGTGTGTGTGTGTGTGTGAGCGCGCGTGTGCGCGTGCGTGCGTGTGTTTGTGTTGGCACTATTTACTTATTAATCTAGGATATTACCGTTAGAAGGCGTTCGGTATCATTATAATTTAATGATTGTAGCCATTGTGATACCCGTTGCTTTACCTGATAACGTGGTAAGCTGTAAATTTTTAAAATTCGGTTGATGTTATTATACAAATAGGCACCCAAAAAACAATAGAACCTGTGCGATAATTCCAACCTAAACATTATACTAGGACATACTTCGTGGTTACGTCTTCTATGATTAAATGTGGAAGGATCATATTCTAAATGGGCATGTTTCTTTATCACTGCACTCAAAATGAACAAATGTCGTACCGTTAGAACTTTGCATTCCTTATATAAGTCAATCGTTGGGAATCTGTAAGGAAGACTCCAGCCCACCTTTAAAATCGATCTTTGAGCCCTCTCGACTTTGAGCATTTGTGTTTTGGAAGAACCCCCCCACGAAGAAATACAATACCTTATTATGGATTCCCCAAGAGCATAATATACAGATTTTATGATGATTTTATCAGCAACATGACGAAGATTTCTAAAAATAAAAATTAGTTTGCGCAGCCTACCGACCAGCAAGTCAATATGGCATTTGAAAGTTAGCGTATTATCTATTGTAATACCCAAGTTTTTATCATCTTAGTGCTTCGGGCACAAACATTGGAAGCTCGGTTGTGGAAAACAGGTACGTACTATTATGAGCGATAATTGATAAAGCCGAGTAAGGGGGTTCAACGTGGTTATGTGAGGTAAAAGCGATATACATTGTTTTGTTAATATTAACAGTGAGCATATTTCTATTCAACCAGTCTGCCACTCTATCGAATCCCGCCTGAGCATGTAGGAACACCTCTTCCCAGGTCTTTGCTTTAAACAGTAGAGCTGTATCATCGGCAAAAGTTAGAATCTTGCCACAGGGAAGCGCCAAGTCACACAGTTCATTAATATATATTAAGAATAGCGTAGGTCCTAGGACGCTACCCTGCGGTACTCCATATTGCACAAGACGTTTTGAGCTTAGCCATTTATCTATTTTGACTGACTGATATCGATTTGTAAGATAATAATATCGCAGTTTGTCAAAAACAACGACCTAACTAATGCGCTTATTACCTTTATAAAATGTAACGCGTTGCCCCGCTTTTCAAAAGCTGTTATGCAAAAATTTACCTTATTTTATGAGCAATGCATTCCACTTTGATTTGCTCTCACGCGTTTTGCTTTTGAATTCAGGCTACAGAAGTTTGATGATCAACATTCGAGATGATGATAATGAGATAATTACGAAAATCTATCAACATCACCGCCCATAACAGTCCACTGCCTGCAGTGCCCTGGCTTAGGGCCTCTCCCACGAAAGGGAAGGTTATTGCCATAACGAAGACTGACTAAAATTTAATTCGACCGCTTTTGCCAAAGACCAAAACACCTTACTCCCAGGAGGGTAAGAGGACAGTTTGGGCTAATCCGGCTTATGTGGTCGAATCGAGAACTGCTTAACGTCCTTTTGCAACATTTGGCGGCGAGGTTAAAGGCTTGCTTCATTTTTCGAGTATCCGAAGACATATGCGCTCAAGCCTCAGCCCAGGCAGAGTATATCGCAGAGTATGCTTCAGCGCTTCAGCGCGACTGCACTCAGCACTAAACCATGGACGGGACTTGCCGTTCATCGCTAGGTCAGAATATGAAATAAAATATTCCATACCCTACCGTATAAATTCGGCGGATCGCCCGAAGAGGAGCATGCACATCCAATACATTGGCTGACCCATATTGGTTCCTAATTGTGTTGTACTGAGATAATTTACAATATTTTTTTTTTGTGAAAAGAGATCGTCAAATATAATGGATTTATACAAATTATCAAAAGTAATATACGTAATTAATAAAATGATTATGATGATAAAATGATTACATAATGTAAAACATGTCCATGAAAAATACATGTCAATACAAGATTAAACATGTCAATAAAATAAATTTAAATAACGTAATTAAATGTCAAAGTTAATACATTCAATAATGTACAAATTGTGTCTTGTGTCAGTTTACAGAATAAAATGTCAAAGTAAAACCATCCATAATAACAAGGTCAAACCTTAAAAATAAATATATCAATACATAATTACAATTTTAATACTAAATGTCAATAAGATAATGCAATTTTTAATTATGAATAGTTTTCGTTGAAATTATGACTTAAAAATTCTTTAACAGAATAAAATACATTGTTCAATAAAAGGTTCTTCAGTTGGCGATAAAACGTTTCGTCATTTTGTTCACCTCTAAGGAGTACAGGCAAATGTTCGTACAGGGTACCTATAACTCGCGAAGTTTTTTCCGCTAACGCGGTACGCGGGGGTACGGAGGCTAGTCGGCCCACGCCGCGCAGACCGCGCTCTTCGCCCGTACGACGGGTGAAGCATGACAAATTTCGCCTAACAAAGATTATGGTGTTGTATATGTACAATGAATACACAGTCATAATTTGCAGCTCTTTAAAAAGTGTCCTGCACGTATGCCTGGTTCCTACATTCCCCATTATCCTAACAGCTCGTTTTTGTAGCATTAGAATGCGACCTGATTCTGTGGAATCTCCTCACAGAAGATTGCCGTAGGACATGATGGAATGGAAATGGGCAAAGTAGGTTTGCCGTAGCACATCCGTCGAGACAAGTGGCCTCAGCTTCCGCAGCGCATACGCTGCCCCACTCAACCGGTCACACAGCACTCCGATATGGGCCTTCCAATTGACTGTCGAGTCCAATGTTAATCCTAAGAATTTGCAGCATTCACAATTTGGAATTAGAGCCGTAATTAAACCAACTGGACGTGGGACGCCCGTTGCTGCGAACACCATTACACAGGATATCGATTCATTTAATACCAAACCATTAATAGTGAACCACTGCTTTAGTTGCACGTGAAGATCATTTATTTTGGTATTAAGCTCGCTGTATGATCGTGCACCAACAACTGACGTCGTGTCATCAGCGAATAAGGTAAGTAGGCCTACAGTGATCGAAGACGGAAGATCATTGATGAATGCTAGAAATAGAATATTCCCCAACGAGGACCCTTGTGGAATTCCAGTAGTCACACTAGCGTCTGCCGATCTATACCTACGTCCTTTTATGGTAACTTCCACCGTTTGTCTTCTATCAGATAAGAATGACTTCAATAATTCATGAGAAGTGCCATTAATGCCATACACTTCCAACTTTCTCAAAAGCAAATCATGCTGGACAACGTCGAAGGCCCTTGAGAGATCGTAGAATATCCCAGCCATCTTGCACCTATCATCCAGTCCTGTCAGCACACTATCAATTACTTTCTGGGCTGCCATCACCGTTGACCTATCTTTCCTATAAGCATACTGTCTGTCTGTCAGTAGGTCATTTCCCTCAAAATGTTTCATCAACTGTGTTGATATAATCGATTCAATAATTTTCGAAAAAATGGGTACAATAGTAATTGCATCTTTGTCTCCTTTTCCTTTAAATATTGGGCAAATCCTTGTGGTTTTCAGTACCTCCAGATATATGCCACTTTCAAATACCTCATTTATCAATATCACCAACACTTCCGATATAACAGGCCATACTGATATTAGTATGTTGACAGAGATGTCATACAGATCCAACGTATGCATAGTTTTCCACATTTTCCTGATGACCTGATCTAACATGTCACGTGACACTTTTGGCAGTATGAACTCTGGGATATCTAGTGTCGACGCGTATCTATTTAAACATTTAATAGCCTCTTCTCTATTACTGCTAATCGGAAGTGCTGATGTTATGTTTATAAAATGGTCATTGAAACGAGCCGGTATCTGTTCCGCTGACAGAGTATTAGTTTACAATAACTTATTAAGTAGTTAAATTGTAGAAAAACAGGAACTCAATGAGTTAAGATTATAGTCACCGACTTTTATGACATCCCTCTTACGATATTTATTGATAGAGTTATCTAATAGTTAAAACGTATCTAAATACTTAGTATTCTTCGACCCAAGTACATCACAAAATTGTATTGTATATAAACTCAGCAGCTGCATTTAAAGTCCTTTACTTTGCATATGTCAGGAGCGTATTGGAGTACGCGTCTCCGGTCTGGTCACCAGTATATGCTGTCCACCGTAATAGGTTGGAGTCAATACAAAAATCTTTTGTTAATAAACTAAACACCTTGTCTCGCACGGTGGCTGCAGATTATGAGGCTGGTATGGAAATACATAAATTGAATTAATTGGAGGATAGGCGCCTCGTGGCTGACTTGAGACTTCTACACGACTTAATTAATTGCGGTGTAGATAGTCCACAATTGTTGTCACGGGTGTTCCTGAGCGCGGGCGACCCCCGCGCGCGCCGCGGTGGCCGCTGGCCGCGCCTGCTCGACCACCGCCGCGTGCGCAGCGGTTACGCTTTAGGCTCTCCGATTAACAGGGCCATAGACCTTTACGAAGGGCACGTCTCCACTACTCTCGACATTTTTTATTTGAGCCGTGTACAATTTACAAAAGGCGTTTTGGGATATCTCCGATCGCAGTGATGGGGTATTATTTTTATTTTATTTAGGGAAACACACACACACACACACACACGCAAACACACAAACTCACACACGCCAGTGTACATGTATATACCTTGTTTTATTCTTTTTGTTCTTTTTGTTTGTCAATTTGGGTATCTATCTGCTAAGCTGCTTAGTGGCTACATAACAAAATTTTAAAATGAAGTTTTGTCATTGGCATTTCAACCATAATGTACCAATATTTTATATGAATTTAATTGCTGTTAAACTGTGAAATGAACTAATAAATAAATAAATATATTATATATATATATATATATTATATATATATATATATTTATCCCGCAAACAATTGGTCGTCCACTGAAGGCGAAAGTGCATTTAAACTGGCGTCCACCTGCTTTTGGCGTCCGCATACCGGACGCTACTTTGTTAGCCGGTGGCACTTAGGTCCTATTGATCCTAGCTAGCCGTAGTACAAAAATCGACGGAAGCTAAAAGTCGCTTGAAATGGTTGTAATAAAATATTGAAAAGTTCCCGAAGAAATCACCGCGCAGGTGAGGCGCTGCTGCAGCGCGTATATCCACACTGTATATCTAGGGAAATTCCCGACTACGGATTCGCGTATTTGGCGTCCACAATTGCGACGTTGCCATCTCGCTCATTAAATCTGTTACACAATCTACTAACTGCTTACCGCAATCAAAACAATATATATCGTCTTCGGTCACGTACGCGTTGCATAATATTCGGCGCTTGATTATTGTTTGTTTTACATCAGTGTGTGCAAATAAACTCACGTGCAGTTATTGGAACTTATTGAATGTTGCTTGACGATGAATTCCCAAGGATTTCGTGGTAGAAAAATTATAAAATTAGTCGAAGAGAATACTTTGGCTACAGGCTTCACTACAGGTAAGTTTTATTTTCTGTATCTAAGTTTGAGGATCGGTATATGTATGACCACTTATTTATAAACATTTGATTAGTTAAATTGTCACTTTCTCACACCAAATGTTTCGCAAATGTCAAAATGAGACAAAACACTATTTAACTAATCAAGCGTTTAAATTTTTTTATGAGTGGAGACTAGTGTTTTTCAATTAATCGTCTTACAGAACGTCAGTTCGATCTATGCTGTTCTTGTGTCTGTATCTACTCACACCTTAAACAATACAATTTTCTTACAACGTACCTACCTAATTAAATTATTAGATTTCTCTTACAAAATGGTCATCTTTGCTGATATAGACAGATTTTTGAACAAAAATTACTTAAAATATATTTTAAAAAAGGAATTAAAGTGGCCGTGGCCTTCGACTCATTTCATACTGCGGAATAAGTGTTTAATTTGTGGAGTGTATTCAAGTTCTTTTGGGAAACCTAAACATATAATTGTCGACATGAACAACAAATTAAACATCATTTGGTGGCTAGAGAATAGTGTCTCTTTCTGTCATATTTGTAACTATTTATTGTACGATCACTACCCAACTGATGAGTGTATAATATGTGCTGAATTAAATAATTAAATTAAGAAAGGTTTGTACCTACTACATTAATATTTTCAAAGTACATTTAAGTGTAATAGGTGCCTACATATAAAGATATCATCTGCGTGGAAATCGGTTAAGATTGCTATTCGCTTACATACGTCGGGATTGCTGTTCGCTTACACCTATTCGTTTAGCTTATGCTGAGGTAAATTGTAAAAAACATAAAGACACAAATCCTAAGACTACTCTTCGAACACATTATTAATTATGTAATAATAATGAGAATAAAATATGCTACTCTACCTATATTAAGATGGTATTTCGCAGATTTATGTGTTAATTCGGCGTCTGTATATATTATATACATCCTACAATCTTTTTGGCGTCATGCACGTGGTGCATCATTACGACGTCCCCCAGTTCCCCTCACTTTATTTAACATGTCTTAATGAATATCGAAGGCAGTGAAGAACAAAGAGATAAAAAGTTAAAACTGCATTTTTTGTAAAATTTTTTTTTTTATTTTACTTTTTTTTGTTTATTGGAAAACCAACAGCTTCTTCTTATCGTGTGATGGAATGAACCATCTAGTGTCAGAATTATTTGAGCCGCCTTTTAAGGCCTCTAACATGGCTCAAGTTTCAGGCACTGAGATATGCGAACACACCCCGAGCACCCCGGTTTCCTCACGATGTTTTCCTTCACGGTTAGCGAGCTGCAACAATCCAATAGCTAACTCAGCATAACATATAATGGATACATAAGTTATACGTTCTCTCCCATAGGTAACAATAAAATATTTTTAACTGTTTAATCTAAAGCACTTATCTACGCATTAACAGTTGTAAGAGTGAATCATTTATTAAGTAGGTATCATCAACATCATAGTTCAAATTTAGAATTTTTATTTTATCTAGGATTTTTCATTGAAAATAGTTTTCCGCACAAAAAATCATATGATACTTGACTAAATCATTAATAATTTGCATTATTTCGCTGCTGAGAAGGATGAGAGATAGTCACAACAGCATTCTGAAAACAGTATAGTAGAACTAAAACTCTCCGGTTTAGAAAAACTTTGTCCGCACGTTAATGTTTACTAACACTAGTGTGTATAAGTTTTTTTGTTACTTACACTACTATGGATTAATTTTGGTCTGAATTAAAAATATTATTATTTTTATTATTTTGCAGATCAAAAAAGAAGAAACGGTACCAGAAAAACAAATAGAGGACGCAAAAAGAAAACAAGTAGAGTTGATGCAAAGCCTGTTCAAGCAATCGATCAAGATATAAGTGACAAAAATAATACTTTGTTAACATCTGTCCCAGTCAGTGCTCACGTGGACGAGCTTCCAAGTTCCACTCATTGCTCTTTCATTCTTTCAAATGTTACCAATATCTCGGACTTTAATGCGTCTATTTTAAATCAGAAGATAGAAAACACTGTTGATCCTTCCATATCTTCAAATATTACTCATATATCAGATTCCTATGCGTCTCTTTCTACTCAGAATCAAGAAAGTGTTCCCTTTAGTGAAGCAGGTCATAATAGTTCTTTTGATGTGTCTTTCAGTGACATACCTGATTCTCAGATGCATAGTTTTTGCAAATCATCTGATATATTATCTGAATCCTTTGTGAATAATTTCCTTCTGGATTATGTAAATAAAATCTCAGATAACCCTGCTTACGTCTCAAGTGTAGTTGTTTCTGATGTGGCTCCGCCAGTAGCAGTTGATCTTCCTGCTATCTCAAACCACACTAGCCTCCCTGATTCTGAAAATGTAGAGGAAAATTCCACCTGCCTTTTAAGTAGTGATAATGTCGAGCCTCCGTCAATAACAGTTGATCCTCCTACTATCTTGAACTACGCTAGACCCCTTGATCCTAAAAATATAGAGAAAAATAACACCTGCCTGTTAAGTACTGATAATATCAAACCTCCTCTAAAAGCAATTGAATCGTCTATCTTAAGCCCTATAAGACAGCTTGATCTTACTGATAATAGAATTTTAAATAAACCTACTTACGTCTCAGATGTAGACGATATCGAAAAACCTCCGCTAGAAGTCCCATGCATAATATCAGATGACCGAAATCAAGACCAGTCGGTACCATGCTTTGACAATGAGTCTGACTTTTCTGAATCTTCAAATGATAAGAATTATGAACCATCATCTTATGAATCCACGTCAGAATCTGGCCAAGAAATATTAATGGAAACCGAATGTTTAGGTGGATCACATAAGGTCAGTAGAAAATTGGTACACATACCTACAAAGTTGGCAAAGACATTTAAGATCATTAAGAGAAATAACACTGTTTTAATTTTAATGCTATAATTTTCATTATACAGTTTATATGGTGTGACAGCGATTTTATTTGTTTGTTTGTTACTTTCATGCTTTGACTACAAAACTGATCATTATAGAATTTTGCATACACGCTGTCGGTAATACGTTAGCTCGTAAGCTCGTTATACGATAAACTTATATTATTTCAGGTTGCTTCAAGCCATTGCGATGATATAAATCCAACAGAAAAAGAAAAAGTTTCGTTGAAAGAAGATTGCTTAGGGGAAGATTCGGAAAATAATCACGAAACAAATATAGAAAATATAGAAACAGAAGTGCCGAATAATCAAAAAACATCAGAGAGTACTTTGAAAGGTAAACGCATTAGAGACAGAGATTTTTGTTACTACTGTGAAAATTTCATTTTGAATTTTTCACGACATATGGTTCGAAACCACTCAGCTGAACCTGAAGTACAATCAGCATTAGCACATCCCAAAAATAGTCTTAAACGTAAACAAGTTTTTAGCGCTTTAAGAAAAAAGGGTAATTATGTGAGTAATTCGCAAACTGCATTCAAACCTGTGAAGAAGTGTAGGTTTTCTGAAAAGACTGACTATTTACCTTGCTCTAAATGTCTTGGTTTTTATTCAAGGAAACAACTGTGGAGACATGTAAAAAAATGTGATAATGCTGCTTCTACAAACAACGCACAAGCTGATGCACAAAATTTTCTTGTACGTTACGTTAAAGTCGACAACAATCTAATGAAAACCGTGTTTCCTCGTATGAAACCAGACAAAATATAATTAGTAGCTAAAAAAGATAAATTGATTTGTATGTTTGGAGCACAGTATTTGAGAACACATCGCGAGGAACATTTTGCAACTGTGGTCTCACGTAAGATGAGGGAGTTAGCGAAATTGCTTGTGGAAGTAACTAAACTGAACCCGAATATTAATAGTCTTGAACAAGTATTAAAACCACAATACTATGACACTTTAGTACAGGCAACCAAAATCGTAGCCCGGTATAATGACGCATCACAAACATTTGATGCACCGACATATGCCATGAACATTGCTACATCAATAAAACAATGTTGTAGTATAGCTTTATTGCAAAGTTGTAAAAGAGAAGCCTCTGTTCAAACGGCTTCTGTTCAAGCAGATTTAAAAACACTATCAAAATTAATTGAGGAGAATTGGAAGTTTGATATTTCTAGCCAAGCTGCTGATGACCTTAATGTGAAGAAGTGGAATAAAACCACTATAGTGCCACTTGCTGCTGATTTAAAATTATTCAAAGATTATCTTTGTAGCATGTCAAAACAGTCATCCGATAGTTTAACGCAATCCGAAGGAAAAACGAACGTTGAAGCTTTCAATAACTTGGTGGAAACTACATATTGTCGCGTTCTTCTATTGAATAGGCGTCGGCCCGGCGAATTACAACGATTAAAATTAAGTGATTACAATGATCATGGCAACGACAGCAATAAATATGAAGAATTTGACAAAGTTCTTACTTCGACTGAAAAAATATTAATAAGTAAATTAAAAAGAATAGTGATCCGTGGTAAAAGAGGGAGAGGGGTGCCAGTACTGTTTAGTACTGAAGTACAAGAAGATTTAAAAAAAATATTATCAGACAGACACATGTATGTTGCAGATGACAATAATTTGTTATTTGTAAAGGCAGGCGGATCAACTGTTTGTGGGTACAAAATTTTAGAAAAATATGCAAAAGCAAGCGGTGCTAAAAATTATAAGGCTCTAACATCCACGCGTCTGAGAAAACATTTAGCAACAATGACCCAGTTATTTACAATGACTGAATCAGAGCTCGAACAACTAGCTACTTTTATGGGTCACACTCTGAGTGTACATAGAAATAATTACAGGCTACCTAGTGACGTATATCAGACTGCTAAAATTTCTAAACTATTACTATTGATGGAAGATGGGAAAGCGGATGAATATCAAGGAAAAGCTTTAGATGAGATTGAATTAAACTTAGATGAAGAAATCACAGAAAACGAGATAGATAATCAGGAAGTTGTTGATTTTGAATTGGAAGAAGCAGGTCCATCGCAACATATTAGTTTGAGTAGAGACGAGCCAGTTGCTGCCCCTTCCCAAGAAATAAACCACAAGACATCTGCAAAAAAAAAGAGAACACTTGTTCCTTGGACAACTGAACAAAAAACGTCGTAACAAAATATTTTAAAGACCACATTAAGTATAAAAAACCCCCCAAACGAGCTGAATGTGACGAATTAAAAAATAAATATCCTACACTTTTTCATAACAAAGACTGGCTTAAAATTAAAGTATATATACAAAATATTTATTCAAAAAGTTGAAGTGACGATTGGAGACTTTTTGAGGAAAATGTTTGATTATGATACTTTCATTGATATACAGAGTTATTTTTAAAACACTAATAACCTCACAGGAGTAGATTACTAACATTATTAACAACAACTTTTGTTCTACGACTCAATACATTATCTAAATATTATTTTTTTAACTTTTATTGCACTCACCTACACTTTATAAGTCTTTATGTTACTGTTTATAACGTTAGTAATCTACTCCTGCGAGGTTATAAGTGTTTCAAAAATAACCCTGTAATGACTCAACTTTGATTCTGCAGTAAATAACTGTCCGGAATAATTTCGGTTAACTTATACCATAAAAGATTTCTTTTTTTAAATTTAAACTTTTTTCATTGTTGAATACGTAGGTAATTAATTTGAGTGGTTAAGAAAGAGTACAGCTGGTGCCAATATGTGACCGGAGATTGAAGATTGCAGTACCGGCTTGCCAATATACCAATCAGTGACCTGTCTGATTGGTCTATTGGCAAGCTGCTTACATCGATCTTTTCAATCTTCAGTCAAACGTTGGCGTCGGCTGTTAGTGGAAATACTGAAGACAGGCACAGCCAGTGATAATTAAAAAAAAAGTTATCGTGACGACGGATCAAACCACTCAACCTAAGTACGAAGCGACTGTTCTTAAGTATTTATCTAGTGTTTAAGTAAGTTATGTAGGTAGGTACCTACATAAATAGATAAGGGTAGTAAAAGAAGGACTGTATGTCTGTTAGACATTATAAAGAAAAACATTCAACAAACTTACGTATGTAGGTTAGCAACGGGTGTTACTACACCACCTGATGCGAAGTTTTTATACTAGGTTATAAGCGTTTCTTTTTTAAGTACCTACTTATATGAAAAGTTCAAAGATTTGTTTCTAATATTTCAATTAAATATATCAAGAAAGTATTAATAACTAGGTAAGTACGTACTCAAATATATCTTGCCTAACATTGTATGTAAATATTTTGATTAATAATTTTATTAATCGATACTATAACATTCATAATATATAGTAATTGCTAACATATATAGTAATTGCTAAAGCACGCCAAAGTCTGAGCTGTTCTTGTATTATAAGCAAAGTTTAAGGAACTAAGTTCCAAAGTTATACAACTTGTTTTTTTTTATATCCCACGACTAAGGTTTTGATCAGACCATGTAAAAGATTCATGTGGCATATTCATATTTGTCAAATCAAAAGTTTTTTTTTTATTTTTCTTAACAAATTCATTCGACAAAACTACGTTTTGACATGGAAATGAAAAAAAAGAAAAAAAAAGTAACTTTTGATTTGACAAATAATTTATATGCAATTTGATATAAAAATAAACACGTTGTATAAAGTTTTTTTATTAGGTATCTATCATAATTTTTGTGATGTTAGATCAGCAACTAAAGTCTGGGACGATCTCGTAATAACGTTATTATGTTATTAATTATAGTAGCTTAGCTAAAGTCAGATATTCTAGTATTAATACCAAAATTTCTTGTGCCATAGGAGTAATTTTACTGTTGTGTCATTGATTGTACTACTAAAAAGAACTACTTCTAAAAATAAGCAATGTCAAACTATCTCGTCTGTGTGCCAGTCATCTAAGGTGATTTTATTAAAGGTAATTATGATGTTGATTAGTTAGAGTAGATTATACCCATTGTGAAACTATTTTTTGTTAAAAATGTATAACGAAGTTGGCAAAGTCAAATTTTTAACGAAAGTTTGTTGAAAGTTTAAGAAGTTTTTAAATTATGGTAACTTATTTAAGTACTTTGTATGGTTGAGAACTATGAAAATAAAAGTGATTACATTTACATGTCTTTGTTTTTGTTTGCTTACCTAGGATAGTTACCCTATATCAGTAAAATATAGATTGATAAATACTAACATAGAACTACAGGAAATAAGTTATTTTATTTAAATAATTTATTCATAAATAGATAATAATTCATACTAATAATACAAAGTATGTCCGTCTGTCTGTTATCTTTTCACGCTTAAACTGCTGAACCGATTTAAATTCAATTTAGTATGGAGATAGTATCAGACCCGGAGAAGAACAGAGGATACTTTTGTCCCCAAATCATCTCCTAAAGGGATAAAAAAGGAGAGTAGAAGTTTGTATAGGGAATCTATATCCGCTAAACCGATTTAAATTAAATTTGGTATGAAGATAGTATGACAAAGGATAGTTTTCATCCACGAAATCATTCTCTAAGGGGGTAAAAAGGGGTGGAAGTTTCTACAACGTCTATATCAATCGTGATGATATATTGGTATCTGTACTGTTAAGTCTTCTGTTATCTGTGATCGGTAGTTTTTATTATTTGGTGTCAACAAACCGGCGTCAAGCTTTGTACTTTGTAAAGACGCCAAATAGCCATATACGGATGCCCAATAGCTGTACACGGACGCCCAATAGCCGATCAATGGTGATCTTGAGGCATACGGTACTATTTGAGGTGGTACTATGTGGCTGCAAGCTACCAACTGTAAGATGAAAGCACTGTTCCCAGTTAATTAATTTTATTATAAATACTATCATTTTATTAATGTAAATATGAAATTTGGTAGGTAGATTTTTTATGACATACAGGAAAAAAACACAGGAGATGACAAATACAACAACAAAGTAATATAATAGAGAGGACATAATTATTCTGGCGAAGTTTTATGGGCAGCCATTTGAGCTAAGAGCGAAAATGAGAGACACGATTATATTTGCGCAAACCAAATATGAATCTAATATAGAAATTTTGAAGCCGCTCAAGTTTTTCGCTGATCCTCCGTGAGAAAGCTTTGTATTTACACATTATAACATATTGGGCATCCGTATATGTATAAACCTTGCAAATATTGGAACAAAATAAACGTTGAAACTGTTTAGTACAGAAAAGCGATAGGAAAAGAAAGAGACAATAAACCCAAAGCTGGCAACGTCGCACTCCCAAATACAGTCCATCTGTGAGGACGCTAAATAATCGATGCCATAGGTAAATTATGATCAATATATCTAGGATGGCTAAAACGTATCACCATGGTTGGGGGTTCAAAAATGTTTGGGCATAACTGAAAGACGAATATCGCAAAATTTTTTTTTATCGGGAACCGACGTATACCAAGGGGCTTGAAATCAAAAAACTAAGCAATATTCATTAAGACATGTTAAATAAAGTGAAGGGAACTGGGGGACGTCGTAATGATGCACCACGTGCATGACGCCAAAAAGGTTGCAGGATGTAAATATATATATATATATATATATAGATATACCTTTGGGCACTTTGTGGCTCAGACGTGCCGTATAGGTAGTAATTTGTTGATCCAATTTCACTTGTTGATCCAGGTGTCTTTTGTTGATCCGATGCCAGCTGACCATAAATATGAAGCTCTGTTCGGAGCCATAAGTGTCACGATGAGTAATAATAATAATTAAGGGATTTTTATACAAATCCACCTTTTTGGCGTATGAGCAGTTGTTGATCCAATTCAAATGGGCCAATCAGGGCGCAGCATTTGCTAAGGGCTTCCTCATTGGCACGTTTGGGCTACTATATTACTGGCTACAGTAACTTAATAATGTCTAGCTAGTATTTCAAATTCTTCTCTCCTCTCCAAAGTAGTAGATAATCTTGTCTTAGAAAAAGGAAAACTCACAAGAAATCAGTCTGGAGTAACGTGACTCCAGATCAAACCTCAATACTTGTTATTTTTTGGACATGACTCTTTCCTTTTTAACTATTTCTTTAGACTATTTTTTTTGTCTTTTTTGTTTTTATCTATAGTTGTATTTCTTTAACATACTTACTCTTCTTATTGTTTCTTATTTTCTCACTTCTTTATTCACATATAGCGCTTTTATTTTGGTGATCATTCTCTTTATTATTGTCTTCATTGATTATACTGTTGTCGCTTTCATTATCTTCAATTATATTATCGTTTATTTCTACTTCTATTTGTTTCTCTTTATTTTTGAAAGTTTTGATTTTTTTGTCCTTAATATAATCACATTTACTGGTTTCATTTTCTTTGCTATCTGTGGCTCTATCAGTTTCATTATTTCTTTTCTCAATTTCGTTAACATATGAATCAGTTATTTCACTTTCAGAATCTTTTTCTATAGGATTTTCTTTGTTTATTGAATGATTTTCAATTTCTAAAAGTCTGCTGCCAACAAGTAACTTTTGAATAGCTTGTATGGGTAATCGATAGTTACTGGCATGCATAAATCAAAATTGCCGTACTGGCCAGATACATGCGGGCAGCGGCCGGCTTAAGTTGTATGAAAATCCATATCTGTCGTATTTTGCGGCCAAATAAATTACTATGTAAACTCATATCTGTCCTGTAATTTGAAAAAATGGAATGACCTTATACTTCGAAACATGGCTACCAAGGAGGTAACTAATAAAAGGTTTTTAATTATATTTCGAACTGGCTTGCAAACCTTAGATCATATAGTTAAGGATAAGACTTACAGGCGCTTTCCCCTCTGCCGAGGAATAAGATTAACGAACTCCAAAAAATCTAATGCTTTCATAAAAACCATTTGCGTAATCGATTACAAACAGTCGCGCATCGGTAAATCATCGTAAGGACGTCTGCGAGTGCTCCGCTAAAATGCCGTTTTGTGCTGTTAACTCGTGCAAAAACAAGTCCAACACATCAAACATTAAAAAAATGGAATAACCTTTCATTTGTGAGTATTTTTTTATTTTATTTACGTATATTTCTATTTAAATGTAATTTCTAATAATCGTAATGATGTATCGATTAGATAGTGAGCAATATGAATAATCGAGTCATGTTACTCATGTTTGTGCGACACGAGACTACACGTACTCCCCACGAGACTACATGCACTCCCCACGAGACTAGTGTTTTAAGAAATACAACTTAAGGCTCTATGTTCTAAGCAATAGAGATTAATCGTGGTTGAACTTAAGTCAATCAAAAAATTTCGAAAAAATTTCCGACTTTTTGAGTGACGTGACTTTACTTCTTAACTATCGATGTCGATAAAAATGTATACTTAGTATAATTTTAATGAGACGAAACATAAATCCGATTGTTTTGAACTTTTACACGACTGCACAAACAAGTAGTTTAATGTGTATTATGTAGGTATGTATGTGATATTTATTTAAATGTGAAAAAAATCAAAATGTGATAATAATCACGTGTATGTTATCAAATGTCGTAGTCGGGGTATAGTTTTTAGGGTTTCGGAGCCAAATGGCAAAAACCGAACTCTTATGTGTGAACTGCATTAATATTTTCATACAAAAATAGAAAGTAATAATAATAAATTTTGGGGGTCCCCATACATAGAACTGAAATTTAAATTATTTTTGGGCGATACAGGCGCGTGAGAATAGGAGACAACTCGGGGGCACAACTACGCAGGACTATTGCTGGTATACCATCTGGTCCACTAGCCTTGTTCACGTCTAGACACCGCAGGATTTTTAAAATCTCTTTCTGATGTATACGCACCTCTGCCATAGTGCAGTCAGCGCGGGGTGAGATAGGTGGAGTTTAACCTGCAGTATCCAAACGTGAATTCGCCGCGAATTGAGAAGCAAGTAAATTTGCTTTCTCTTCCGCAGCATGCGCCAGTGTCCCATCCGGTTTCAGCAATGGTGGTAACGAAGATTGACTAAAGTTCGATTCGACCGCTTTTGCCAAAGACCAAAACGCCTTACTCCCAGGAGGGTAAGAGGCAAGTTTGATGCCAATCCGACTTATGTGGTCGAATCGTGCCCTGCGTAGCGTCCTTCTGCAAGACTTGGCGGCGAGGTTAAAGGCTTTCTTCAGTTTGCGAGTATCCGGAGACATATGCGCTCGAGCCTCAGCCGAGACAGAGTATGCCGCTTGCTTCAGCGCTTCAGCGCGACTGCAGTCAGCACTAAACCATGGACGAGACTTGCCATTCATCGCTACGTCAGAATATGAAATAAAGTATTCCATTCCCTGCCGTATAACCGCGGTAACGGCTTCAGCACAACTCGACGGATCGCCCGAAGAGAAGCATGCCTCCCGCCAAGGATAGGACGAAAAAAAGTGACGCATCTCATCCCAATCTGCTGATTTGTATCGCCACACCCGTCGGGGGTTGCATGGGCTTTGCTCGGGTGGGGAATAGACGGATACAGATTTCACCAGACAGTGGTCGGATGTACCCAGCGGTGCGGAAACCGATACTGAGTGCCTGTCCGGATCAGTTGTCAGCAGAAGGTCTATGCAATTGGCGGAATGGGAGTCGACATCCGGTACCCTCGTGGCGCAGTTTACTAGCTGGGTGAGATCTAGCGACAGAACTAGTTTGCGCGCCTCTCTCCCAGCATGATTGGTCACCTGGTATGGGAAAAACCACTCTTGGTGGTGGGCATTGAAATCCCCCAGAATGACCAGCTGCGCCACGGGGTTACATTCCTTCGCTTCATCCGCCGCTTCAATGAGATGGTCACATAAACGAGTCGTCTCCTGGTCCCCGCTGTGGGATCGATAAACGCAGGCAAACAGGATTTGCACTTGACCAGTATCCACTAGAAGCCACAAAATGGACAAACCAGCCCCTTCAAAGCATCTGAGACGCCGAATGCAGATGTCGTCGCGAGCGTACACACAGACTCCGGCACGAGGTACGAACCTGTGCTCGAGAGTATACTCTGGGTAACTGAGGTACGCCGCGTCAGCCGGACTTCTGATCTGCGTCTCAGTGAGGAACAGCAGCTGCGGCTTATCAGTCTCGAGGTGGTGGTGGACTGCATTGAGATTTGAGTGCAGGCCTTGGATGTTAGTGAGGTGCACTTTGAGTGGGAGGGGGGACTTACATATGTTCCATTTCACAAGGTCAGTCAAGACCATATAGAAATATTATTTTCTAAAATTCAAAGCCATGGTGGATTTTCTGACAACCCTACAGCGCGACAATTCGAGTCAATTTATAAAAAGCTTTGATCCACAATGAACTGTCAGTAACAAGCGTAGGGACCAACTGCATTCCATTGGAAAACATTGGTATTCTAAATTGTTCTTCAATAGATAAAATTAATAACACTTCTTGTTCCCGTACAACAATTGAAGAAACTTACAGTAAGGATGAAGATGACGCGGATGATATAGATTTAGAATCACAACTTTATCTCTCACGTTGTGTATTCTATTTCAAAGCAAATTAAATGTGATGCATGCTTAAAGGGTATTTTTGGGGAGTGTGAGGAAAAAAGCTTGATATACTACAAAACAAAAGGCTATTTAAAATATGCTTCAAAATATGTAATAATGTTGTGTCGACTTTGCGAAAAAATCATAAGACAAAATCTTGATGAAAATAAAAAAATTACTACTACTTGTACCACGACATATATTGTGTCAAAATGTCTACGTCAGGTTATTAATGATAATTTGTTTCCTGATGTGGAACAACATGATGGTGACATTTTAGTAAATCATAAAATAGAATTAACTAAAACAGTATTATCAAAGTACGCAAACACTAGGATTGCATATCTTACAAAAAAAAGTGACCCTAAAAAATGTATACGGCACATTTATACTAAATTGATTCATTTTAAAAATCAATAAATGTCATTTTTTTCATTATTTTGGTTCACTAAAGTTTTTAAATTTTGTTGTTCTGTTTGTCATTCAATTGGGTATTTTATTATATTTTTTTTTATGTCCATTTATGAAACTTCTCTGTGTCCAAATAAATATGATGAACGAAATAGATTTATCTTGTGTTTTTTATTCCATACTAGCTTCTGCCTGCGACTTCATCTGCGTGGACTCAACTTAATGCTTAGCACGTAAAAAAATTTCCCTCGGGAACTACTTAAGGGATCGGGATAAAAGGTAGTCTATGTTCTTTTCCATGTCAAAGTCTACATCCATGCCAAATTTCACCCAAATCTGTTTAGCCGTTTCTGCGTGATTGAGTAACAAACATCCAAATATCCAAACATTTCTAACATACATACAGTACGTGCTGAAAACATTAGTCTCCCTTCTTGGCAGTACGGTTAAATATGTCTGTTTACTATTTTTTATTAAACTAATATGTATGTATTTTCGAATTTCAACAAATTTATTAATTTTGTAATATCGATAATTATGTCGATACGATTTTTAATTGGTTACCTCCCTTTAGAGCGAGTGTATTATTACGTATACGTACACAGATTTTTCTGTGTGATACATATTTGTGTGCAAAAACAAGCTAGTGTGTCAATTTTGAAATAGTGTGAGTTTGTAAAGACAAACATTATTTTTGTGTATGTGTGATTTTGTTTCATAGTGTGATTTTGTTTCATAGTGTGATTTACCCTCCCCGCACCAAAATCGGCAGAAAGTTTTGTTAGAAGATTTGTCCACAAATCTTATCCTTAACTATATGATCTAAGTTGCAAACAGAAAGCTGTTTATTGAAAAAAAAAACAAAGGAACCTTATGGCGTATGAAAAATTATTATTGTTTGTTATTCGTCATTAAACTTAAAAAGTAAAATTGTGTTTTTAAATTCCGCGCATTGTTTGAGAAAAGTACTATACAAGCCTTGGCCACAACTAGGCATTGATGGATTGATTAGTTGCTGGCCGCTGCAGTAATGTACTATTAATGTCATTGGTACATGCGTGGATTTTAACCTGCAACCTTTGGAATGAAATGCATACGTACGCCTGAACCACTATGCCAGCTAAATTCTGACGTCCCCAAACAAATATACTAGTTTTGTTAAAACCATTAGGTACCTACCAAAATTATAAGGGTTTATTAAGTTAAGTACCACATGCGACTAGTCCCTTAACTCGTATGGGAAAAGTGCGACTGTATGTGGATATGTTAGTAAGTACGTGCATGATTTGACCGTATACTGGTTGGTATGATGCTATTGTCATCAGCAGCAGCGCGGGCGTTGAGACTAGAGGATTCAATCCCGGGCCTTTCTTCTAATTCCGGGATTTCGGGATTATCTGAAGTCAAACCCGGGATCCCGGGACAGTCCCAGGATTGAACTTATATTGGAAATAGCAATAAAAAAGTTAGTAATCAATATCAAAATCCGATAAAACTTAAATTGCCGAAAGAAAAATTATTTTCTTTTGGCAATTTAAGTTTTAAATAAAAACGATTAAACAAGATTATACATCAAACTTCGACGAACCACGCATTTTAACAATACATGAGACCTATAAAATTGCAAATTAAGTTGTGAAAAAATTTACTCAGTAAGACATTAAGTCAATCAATATTATGTAAACCAGTACCTTTTTTAAATAAAGTTGACCTGACAGTAACTACTTTATATTTGTATTCACTAATCATTATTTAAGTATTTGATTTGCAAAATATTTTACGATTCTTTAAAGATTTGCTTAAGAATCGATATAAAGATTTGTTTCCAATCTTGTTTTAGTTTGTTGCACATAATAAGTGCAGAGGCTGCAAAAGCGTCTTCAGGCTCGATGAAAATAGAAGGAACACTTCGTGCTTGAAGAAATTCTTCAATTAATTTCAGGAATAAATTTAAGAAATCAATTTTAATCCTATCCCGAAAATCCCGGGATCAAAATGAAGCCGGAATCCCGAGATTTGCTATCCTGGGATCGAATCCTTTACTATCCCTTTGGGATGGTTGTAAATTATGGAATTTCTAGTTAAATGTTAGTGCTTCTATTTGTCAGAATTAACATTAAATACGTATTTTAGGGAGTAATTACTTTATTCCATTGTACTTGTAAAGCTTTTAAAAGCGCCGAGAGCCGGAACTCGAAAAAGATCTCTGAATAACCTGAAGCCTTAAAGATACTAACATGCTTTTAATATAACTAGGTAGCACGCAACATTCACAATTTATGTATAAGTCACACACGAAAATGTCTATTAATCAAAACCCAAACTTTGCTTTATATTACAAACCATAAATTGACAGACTTTCGACAAAACAGGTAGGGTCCTTAATTTTTCTGCAACTTTGGTATGGATACCTAGTTCAACTAAAAATAATAAATATTTTGGAATAGTTGGAACGACGTGTAGGATTATATAGCAATGCGTTAACAGTCAAGTGGGCTTTTTCAAAATAGGGTAAGGTAATGTACCTCTTTAACTTAACTTAATTTCCATCTTCATGCATTTTTTAACGAAGTTTAAATTGCCAGCAATGTACCAACAGCAGATTTAATTGACAATTAAATGTAAGTGACAGCCCCTCAGGCCAACTTAATTGAATTGGGCAGTTAATTCACTGTATTTTATTATGATTTGTTAATATATGCAAATAATTGCTAAGGGAGCATATATTATTATCAGTTTCAAAAAATGCCAGCTTGAAAGCGATAACAAACTGTAAAGTCCCCGTCACGAGAAGCTATAAATTTAGTAAAAGCCCATTCAAGGATTCACAACCTTATTTCGAACAAATAGAAATAACAAGTTTAAAAATGACAACCAATAGAACCTATTCCGCGAAAAAAATGTAAACTATGACGCTGGAACGAAACGCAAACTACCTAATTCGAAATTGCGGCCGCTAATATTTACGTTATATGTGTCTAACGCGTTCTAGTACCTACCACAAATCATTAGAAAACAGCGCTTTAAATCGCTAAAATATAACGCGACTAAGTGAAATTATTTTTGTAATACACGTAGGTATGTTACTTTGAGTAGATTGAATTTACAACCGAGGCGGATCTTACAATGTATGGAGCATTGCGAATATAAAATATCTAGATTACCGTTACGGTATCGGTACCTATTCGGATCAAAACAAGTATTACTGGAAGTACGAGTATATAAATTGATCAACAAACTAATTGATTTTTGAAATATATTCGGAGCCAAAAAGTCTTCGTGCATTTAAAAAATTTAGCCGTTACGGATCCACTATTGCATGAAATTGTTGGAAAAATATTTATCGAGTATAGGTACTATCGACGAATACATTTGGCAACATCGCATAATAGAATGCTACGTTGCCATTTCGCCCGAGAAATACGCAACTGGATACAAGTTATTCGGTGCAAAAGGCGGAGTCAGCAATGTACGGGGTCGTGGCTGGATCAACTAAGTGTGCAAAGAGGTGTTTATATATATATATATATATATATATATATGTCGGGGAAAGACTGGAGAAGACTCGCCCATGAGCGAGTAATGGCCATCAGAACGTATTTATCGGGATTTCATAGCAATAAAGGGGTATCTATAGTGTTTTAAGAATGTATTGTCAAATTAAAGACACATTTACGAGCTTACAATTGTAGCCGAAACCCGCGGGTTATTTACAAAACCCTCCACCACCCATGGCCAATCTCATCAGGCCGATCCGCGGGAGATGCGCTGGGGCTCTTGCTAGTTGCCACATACGCATAGCTTGACTCCCTACACATTGTTAACAGTACATCCTGCACTCACGTTTCTATTTTCTGGAGCTTTCACGCATCTCTTTAACGCATCAGGATTTACGCTTCTTCGCTCTTGAATGGTTTCTAGTTCTTGGTCCCAATATCCTTGCGGCTGCCGTCGCCGCCATGCTGCTTGTGACGTTGTCATAATAGTTGCAAGCCACCCGTCAGGTGGCGCACCAATCGACATCCAGGCCAAAGAGATGGACTATGAGACTCATGATCATCTCCGACATATATATATATATATATATGACGGATTCGGTCAATAGTACGTAATCATGACGAAGAAAACGGAAGTGGGAGTGCGCCCTCTGGTGGGGCGTGCTGACAGAGTCTCGACGGCACGACTCGGGCGGAGTGGCGGCCATTCTTGGCGCGACCGCCGCTGAGGAGTGACGCGTCTTGAAACTGTCTCCACATTTCGTTAATAGAAAGTGTTATTTACGTTTGAAAACAAAATAATTTTAAAATCACCTTTGAAATAAGAAAGTTAATTACCTCAACTGCCTATTATTTATTTAACAGTTTATTGTGCACAATAATAATTATACAATATTGACATAAGGAAAACAACACAACAGGTACAGCTTATTTCATAAGAAATATCTTACAGCAGACCTACGGAAGAGACAGGGAGTAAATGTGAACCTTTTCTTTAATTTATCTGGACGAATACGATCTAATACTGATATCACCACCCTGATGACAATGATCCTGATACAACCCTTTCCTTCACCCGACGACATAAATATATATAATAAAAGCTACGTTACAGGAGGTGTCCTTCGGACAATAATTTAGATCGGTATAAATATCTGCAAAACCGTTGCAGTCGTTTGTGTAGAGATCCTAAAAAACATTACATTCATAAATCTGTCGATACTTCTGACTCCTCACAGGTGTGCAGATTTCTTAGAGTGCTTGGCATTGGAAAGTCATCTGCAGCCTTTGACGGGCCAGTAGATTTAAATTCTCTTAATAATCACTTCTCTGTTCCACCTGTTGTACTAGACAATGTTACTAAATTCAAAACTATTTCAAATTTTGCTTCTCAACCTTTGCCAGCATGCAGCTTTTTCGTTTTTCAATCTGTAAGTGAGGAGGATGTCAACAAACATATTATATTCATTACTTCTACTGCTGTTGGCAATGATGACATATTAAGGGATCGAAGATCTGCAAGGAGAATGTCAAAATTCACGCTGTTAGCGCTACTAAAATCGAGCAAACCAAGAACAGTTAGCGACTTCTTTTCAATAGCCCAATGAAAGTCACCTGTAACCTCAATAAGGGCAGTAACGGTGCTATGACCAGAACGGAATCCAGACTGATATGAAGATAACAAATTATTAGAAGAAACGAAATGTGTAAGCTGCTTGTGCGCAATATGCTCAAGGACTTTGGAGAGGAATGGTAAATTTGAGATTGGCCGAAAGTGGGTAGGGGAGGTGGGACAGGAGATCTTGGGAAGAGGAATGACATTGGCGAATTTCCATGCTGAAGGGAATATTCTCTTAGCCAAGGAGAAGTTAAAAATGTGTGTTAGTATAGATAAAAGCTCGGGGAGGAGTAAGGAAACCATACAGGAAGATAATGCCTTGAAGTGAAGTACTGCTTGACCTTCGAGAGGATGCCAAGTTTTTTAGCTGCAGTCTTGGCTTTTGATTCGATGTACTGTCCAAAATTGAGATTGGTTGATAGCTTAACACTCAGGAGCTGTAGTTTGTCGGTTATTACCACAGATATACTTCGGAAAGTCGGAACTAGATGGAATGGACTCCGTTTAGCGGAAAACAAACACGCCTGTGTTTTGGCGGCGTTGAACAACACTAAATTGGCTTCGGCCCAATCGGACACTACCTTGAGAGCCTCGTTCAAGCGACCAACCATGGCCTCTCGACAAGACCGAATATCCCTCCTTTTGGCTATTGCATCTGCCAGATACCTATCCGTTACTGTGCTGTCGTCTCGTACCCAAAGATACCGGGTCCAAGCATATCGTTAATATGCAGCAGGAAAAGAGTCGTGGACAGAACCGACCCCTGAGGAACTCCCGCGTCGGTAGCCTTAAGATCAGACGTGTAACTGTCTAGAACTACACGGATTGAGCGTTCACTCAGAAAATGTGACATCCAGGTGATAAAGCCAGCAGGAATACCGTAAGGGGAACTTAACCGAGGGAAGCTTGCTTAAAAGGGCTGCGTCCCTACCCTGTCAAAGGCCTTGGAGATATCGAGAGACACAGCAACGGCCTCGCCATTCTTCTCAATGGCCTCACTCCAAATATGAGCGGCATACACCAGAAGGTCCCCAGTCGACCGACCACAGCGAATTCGGTACTGCTGGACACTGAGGAGACCATTACCTTCAAGATGCGCGAGGAATTTCTTGTTCAGTGCACGCTCCATAATCTTTTAGAATATGGAGTTGACCGAAATAGAGCGGTAGCTGGCAGGGTCTGCGCGGCTGCTCTTCTTGGGCACGAGCTGCACATTGGCAAGCGTCCATATCTATAGTACAATTCCAGTCTCTAGTGAGAGGCGATACAGGTGCGTGAGAATAGGAGACAACTCATCAGGTCCACTAGCCTTGTTCACGTCTAGACTCCGCATCATTTTTTTAAATCTCTTTCTGATGTATACGCACCTCTGCCACAGTGCAGTCAGCGCGGGGTGAGATAGGTGGAGTTTTACCTGCAGTATACAAACGCGAATTCGCCGCAAAATGAGAAGCAAGTAAATTTGCTTTCTCCTCCGCAGCATGCGCCAGTGTCCCGTCCGGTTTCAGCAATGGTGGTTACGTAGATTGACTAAAATTAGATTCGACCGCTTTTGTCAAAGACCAAAACGCCATGCCATCCCAGGAGGGTAAGAGGCCAGTTTGGTTCCAATCCGACTTATGTGGTCAAATCAAGCACTGTGTAGCGTACTTTTGCAAGACTTGGCGGCGAGGTTGAAAGCTTTCGTCAGTTTGCGAGTATCGGGAGACATATGCGCTCGAGCCTCAGCCCAGGCAGAGTATGCCGCCTGCTTCAGCGCTTCAGCGCGACTGCAGTCAGCACTAAACCATGGACGAGACTTGCCGTTCATCGCTATTTCAGAAAACGGAATAAAGTATTCCATTCTCTGGCCGTATAACCGCGGTAACGGCTTCAGTACATCTCGACGGATCGAAGAGAAGCATGCCTCCCGCCAAGGATAGTAGTGGACGGTGTACACAGCAAATATTGGCAAAAAACCGCAAATCGATGTACAGGATAGCCGTTTGGTATACGAGTACTTTAGGTTTAAACAATCATTTTGACCGGTAGTTCCTAAAAATATTCCCAGCAGTAATATCGATATTAATTTTTTATATGGGATTTGAATTTTTTTTTCTCAGATTCCTATCGTGTTTGGTATCAAATGAAAGGGCATCATGAGCCGGTTCTAAAAATATACTACACCAATACCATTCGGCCACCTGTTTTCTAAAAATCCACGAAATATTTTCAAAACATACCAAGTTTGGACCCCTCCAGGTAGGAGACGGATTAGTAAATTTTTGTATAACATACGCCAAATGTCTCGAAATATACCCATATCTAACGACAAAAAGGCGATTTAAAAAATATTTTAATTTACTAATTTTAAAATATTTTTTCTTTATTAAAAAGTTGAGATTTAGTATTTTTTTAAACTTATCGAACTCTCCTGTACTGTACTATTATTATTGTGTTTTATGCTATTATCTATGTAAAATAATGCTCTTACGGTTTCTATCTCCCCCTCCCCCTTTCCTCTCTCCCTCTGCACTCCTCACTCTGCACCTAAGCGAATTTGATTTCCTCTCAAGTGCAGGAAAATCCTCTCAGGTGCAGGAGGAGAAGGGGGGTGGGGGGGAAACGTATTAATATCAATTTAACATAGATTAACAATAGTAAAGTGCAGTACAGTTCGATATGATTAAAAAAAAACTAAATCTCAACTTTTTAATAAAGAAAAAAATATTTTAAAATTAGTAAATTAAAATATTTTTTAAATCGCCTTTTTGTCTTTGGATATGGGCATATTAAGAGTCATTTGGCGTATATTTTATAAAAATTTACTAATCCGTCTCCTACCTGGAGGAGTCCAAACTTGGTATGTTTTGAAAATATTTCTTGGATTTTAAGAAAACAGGTGGCTGAAAGTTATTGGTGTAGTATATTTTTAGAACCGGCTTATGATGCCCTTTCATTTGATACCAAACACGATAGGATTTCGAAAAAAAAAATTTCGATTCCCATATTAAAAATTAATGTCAATATTACTGGCCCCCCCCTGGGAATATTTTTAGGAACTACCGGTCAAAATGATTGTTTTAACCTAAAGTACCCGTGTACCAAACGGCTATCCTGTACATCGATTTGCGGTTTTTTTTTACGTAGCTCGACCACTATAGGATGAAAACGCATCTCATCCCAATCGGCTGACTTGTATCGTCACACCCGTCGGGGGTTGCATGGGCTTTGCTCGGGTGGGGAATAGACGGATACATACTCCACCAGTGCCATATACTCCACATGGCACAGGCCACATTCTTTTCTTTTTTGTTTATGTGTTTGTTTGATTATTTTTTTTTAATTAATTTTACGAATTTCGTGCTGTGTGTTTGAGTGTAATAAATGTGTTTTACTTTTACTTTTACTTTACTTTCACCAGATAGTGGTCGGATGTACCTAGCGGTGCGGAAACCGATACTGAGTGCCTGTCCGGATCAGTCGTCAGCAGGTCTAAGCAATTGACGGAATGGGTGTCGACATCTGGTACCCTCGTGGCGCAGTTCACTAGCTGGGAGAGATCTAGCGACAGAGCTAGTTTACACGCCTCTCTCCCAGCATGATTGGTCACCTGGTAAAGGAAAAGCCACTCTTGGTGGTGGGCATTGAAATCCTCCAGGATGACCAGCTGAGGGGTAACGTTCCCTCGCTTCATCCGCCGCTTCAATGAGATGGTCATGTGACCATTAATGTTAACAAGTCGTCTCCTGGGCCCCGCTGTGGGATCAATAAACGCAGGCAAACAGGATTTACACTTGACCGGTATCCACTAGAAGCCACAAAATAGATAAACCAGACCCTTCAAAGCATCTGAGAAGCCGAATGCAGATGTCGTCGCGAGCGTACACACAAACTCCGGCACAAGGTACGAACCTGTACTCGAGAGCTGAGGTAGCTGAGGTACGCCGCGTCACCCGGACTTCTGATCTGCGTCTCAGTGAGGAACAGCAGCTGCGGCTTTTTAATCTCGAGGTGGTGGTGGACTGCATTGAGATTTGAGTGCAATCCTCGGATGTTAGTTAGGTGCACTTTGAGTGGGAGGGAGTGCAGCCGCTGTAACGTTTATACTTTGGAAATCCAATGGCATCAAAATCAGAAATAGAATTGTCTTTATTGTTAAACTGTGTAAGTATACAGGGTTGCAGATGTTATTACATTAGTAGTTCCAACAGCTTGTCCATTACGGACGTACATTAAATTTAAAATTACACAATATTTAATTTCTTGTTACATTAGCAGGAAATGCAAATTGTAGAAGCACAATGGTATAGTCTGCTAGCGTGACGAGAAGTCTCAGGGGCAGCGCGGCGTCCACCGTAAATACGCCATAGCCTCGCAGCACACCGCCGCGGGCACGGGACACGCGGACCACGTTCTTGCATAGCCGACGCAGCGATACTGCGCAACAATATTATAAATAGATTTAGTTTGGTCACCTGCTACGTAAGCCCAGGGATAAGAATCTGTCTACACGTGTCGGTATGAATAAGAATAAGAATAAGAAACGAGCTCTCCCAAGAAGAGAGAGCAAACAGCTTACGAGGGGATCTTGCAGAATATCGGAAAAAGTGGAGAAAGTTTTTTTTTAAACTTCTCGGGAAAGCTCTGACAGAAGCCGGCATACATCGCTAGGATGATGATGAATACCTACTAAAGTAGGGTCTTGACTAAAATTAACTTTATGTCGTGAACATATGGATATTATGACAGATGTCAAATATGATTATTGGTTTTGGCCGTACATTAAATGAAGGCTTCATATTTTAAGACGACCTTACAGTGATCATCAGCCTACACTAGTCCACTGTTCAGCTGGAAACAAACTTCACTCAATAAGCGCCAACGCAGTCTTGCCGCATCCAGCCTCGACTTCCAAGATTTTATCTACTAACCTGGCATTTTATTTCTGGCTTTAAACGCCATGCAACAATATTCAGCTCTTTCTACTGCCATGTAGAATTTCTCACATTCCATGCTCAACATTGATATATGAAAAATATTTTTCACGAACCACAGTACGACGATGATGAGAATCTTTCCAGCATACTGAAAAAGTATAAAAATGAATGGAAACTTCAGTATCGTTTATCATGATTGAAATAAAATACTAATAAATAATCCTTATCCTACCTTTTCTACTACATAATATTAATACTAATACGAAAGTTACGAAGTATAGAATACATGAAAAATGCTTGGAATATTCTAGACGTATTTGGGTAGGTCGCAAAACAAGATACCTATGTCTATGTTTAGCGCCTTAGGGCAGGGAAAGGGGGAAGGCACAAGACCATGCGTTAGGTCACTCCTGTTGTTGCTGCTGCTGTAAGGAGTGTAGTGTAATTTGTGAAGAGTGGCATCAGTTGGTAAAGCGTACTGCCAATCCTCAACTGACCACTATGACCACTCTGTCAAGAGTGTAACGACTTAAGAAGAAGATAACATACCATGTACAAAACGTTGTCCTTTGAAAAAAATATAACCAGTTGCAAGCAAGCCAAACATTCGAAAAAGATTTCGACTGTGTAATATGTTATCTGAAACATAATAATAATAAGACAGACTTGACAACCTAAGTGGTTCAGTTGGTTAACATGCCTGCCAAACATAGGTTCACATCCCGGTCGAGCAGAAATTGGTCGCTCTATTGGTCTGGGTGTATAATAAGTATGTATTTAATAAAAGTATATAAGTAGTTTATCAGTTATCTCCCATAACACAAGCTTTGCTTACTTTGGGGCTGGACGGCGCTGTATGAATTTGTTCAAGAATATTTATTTACTTTCATTTTTAAATCATGTTTTTTATTAGTTTTAACAGAAATAAAATATTACTTACCATGGCATGGTAAATTTTTTCAAGATCTTTAAACGCGCTCAGCAAATTCAAATACTGATGAAAGAATTCTTTTTGAGTTACTGTTTCTATTACAGATTCGCTATCGTCTTTAAGTTTCTGAATCCAAGCATACAACTCTGTAGTCATCAGCTTTACCAACATAGTACATCTTACAATATTTATATCAAAACTGTATTGAAATATATATCCGAAAGGATTGTTTTCATTTAAAAATACTAAAACTAAAATTTGTGTCACTATATACGATATACTTAAAATACTGTACAACCAGTTGAATCTCAGATAAGATTCATAGTTACGGGTATAGCTCTTGGTAAATTTGAATACTCTCTGAAGTTTGAGGGTCAAAGTAACTTCTGTGTGACTGTGGACGTAATTTGTAAATAGGTTGATAATGAAACCGATTACAAAGTCTACCAAATTAATAGAATAGTAAAATGTTAATGATCCCCTTAATACTGGGGAAAAAAGGAATAACCGAATTGTGGAAATACACGTTGTAATATGGATAGAAATGAAAACACCGATGCAGAGCATATTAAGAACATTATAGGTAAAGTTATTGGGCGTAATGAATCCATCTTGGATTTTGTATTTAAAGTGCAGAATGATTGTTTGAAAAAAATTTAGAGGCCCAAGCAATTTATTGAAGTCTTTTTCGATAAAGTTGTCAAGCAAATATTTACTACAGCCGATGCAGTACTGATTTATCATTTTAAAAAAGGATCAGGTAAATAAAAACGTAAGCTTTATCACTTTGAGAAATATGATGACTTTTCTTTCATATTCTATTTTTTGCAAAAATAATATTTTCACTGATACATAGACAATATAGTTTGCTTTGCACAGAACATCGACTTACTGATTACGTGCGACTAAAATTGATTACGGGAACTTTCCTTCATTACTTATGTTGCTTATTTAATAATTTAATTAATCATACTGTCTATATGAGCATTAAATTTAATATAATGAAATATACATAGATCGGGACGCCGCCGTGTGGGTCAATCAATATGCGTATGCGTATAATGCGTAAGCAAATAACAACTTCCACTTTAATTACTGGCAATCATAAGGTAACAAAATAGATAGAGAGCGTCGGTGGCCGAGCGGTCAGAGTATGCAACTCGTAAGCTAGAGGTCGCGGGTTCGAATCCCGCTCCGGCCATGTACCAATAACTGTTTTCTGAGTTATGTACATTAGTTGAATACTAACCGATGCTCTTGCGGTGAGGGAAAACATCGTGATGAAACCTGCACATTTAGGCGACTGGATGTGTAGCTATGATCTAAACTGGTCAGGTTCCCCTGGTAGCAGGGTCATGGAGGTCAAATGGCAGTCACTCCACTGTAATTACCTGACCTGCCGAATCCTGGATCATGGTCAAGGCGGACCCCGGGCCCTCTTGCGCGAGAGCACAACCGGGACTTGACGCCAAGATGATTATTTTTTTATCATAAAGTAACAAAATGCCAATGGTTTTAGTAGTGCGCTCACATCTTTCACCAGCCTTTCAGGTGGTAGGACTGTCAAACCTGACGAGTCCTCCTGGGTGAGTACCACCGTAATATCTATTTCTGCCGCCAAGCAACGATGCTTTCATTGTTGTGTTCCGGTTTGAAGGATAAGGTAGCCAGTGTGACTGCTTACAATCAGGTGTGCTGTCTACCAAATTAGAGTAGTGTCAGATTTTTTTTATGTCAAATTCAGTTGTCCACTGAGATAGCCGATAGGCCCTCAGGTCCAGTGTTCTATTCTATTTTGGCAAAATCTGTTAAAATTTTTGCTTACGCTTTTAATGTCTTAATTATATTTATTGACTCGAACTCTTTGTATGCCATATGCATGTTAAAACTAATTAATTTTGAATTTGAACGTTGGAGCGAGTAAGTATTAGCGAACAAAAATAATATAATTTCTACGTTTGAAAGAAATTGTTTCAATTTACAGTAAGTCACATTTTGTCTTTATTTTAACTACAAAAATTGACCTACAGTTCAGCTAGCACACGAAAAGCATGAACAATAAAAATTAATTTTAAGTGTAAAGGTTTATTGTAGAACTGAACTTTACCGTCTCCGTCATTTCCTATAAATTCTCTTAGATGGTACGCTCTAACGACTCAAACATGATTATAATCACTTGGCATTATGATATTCAAATTTATTATTATTTCGATGCAATTTGTTTTAGAGCTGTTAGTGTTATGGTTTTTCGATGTTAATGCTCCTTGGGGCTAAACCAGGGGCTCAACTTGAGGTTATTATGGCTAGCACTTTAGAAAATAATAATTGGTATTTTAATGCTGTTTAATTTATTCTCAGGCAATACATTTGTAGCGATCTCCATAGTGAACCAAAGAGAGCTCGCACACACGAGTTGGCAAGACAAATCAGCATGACAGCAACTGTCAAATCTACATCGCGCTAACGGAGTGTTCCATCTACAACGCTTATATACAAGATCCAAAGAGCGTCCATTGGACTTCGGTCCCCTGGTCACAGCAACTCCATCTTCGCTTGCCAACATTGGCGGCTGGAATTCTCTCCTCCACATTACCGCCAAACATTATTACAGTCATACATATGGATTGCCATATAAATACAACAATGACCCCTACAGTCAAAAGATTTGAATAAGGTTTACGTCGTTAGAGCGCGCCAACTAGGGGAATATTCAGGAAGCTCGACCCATTATAACGTTTACTTTTTTTTTAATTACTTTACTAGCCAGGCATTTGACCGCCACCTCATCTGGTGGTAAGTGACGATGCGGTCTATGATGGAGCATGCCTGTCTAGGAACAGCCTATTCACTCTAGCCTTGAAGGCATCCAGATTATATTGATCAGGGAACACACTCGCAGGCAACGCATTCCACTCCTTAGCCGTACGCATTATAAAAGTCGAACCAAAGCGGCTCGTGCGGATAGTTGGAAGATCCACGACATAAGGATGAAGCGCTCGCCCGTATCGCGTCTCCCGATGGCGAAAAGGGGCCGGCGGAATGAGGTCGTGCAACTGCTTTGCACACTCTCCGAAGTGCAACCTGTAGAAAACCGACAAACGCGCAACCCTACGCCGATGCTCGAGGCTCTGCAGCTTAGCCTCAATCAACTGCGGATCACAAATTAATCTCTTTGCGTTTTTCCACCGAATCCAAAGCAGCCAGTTGGTATTTGGCTGATCCATCCCAGAGGTGGCAGCAGTACTCCATGTAAGATCGGACTTGTGCTTGATATAATTGAAGCAACTGCCTTGAAGTGTAGTACCGCTTGACCTTCGAGAGGAATCCAAGTTTTTTGCAGCAGTCTTGGCTTTTGATTCGATGTACTGTCCAAAGTTGAGATTGGTTGATAGCGCAACACCCAGGAGCTGTAGGTTGTCGGTAATTTCCACAGTCACACCCCGGAAAGTCGGAGCTAGATGGAATGGACTCCGTTTAGCGGAAAACAAACACGCCTGTGTTTTGGTGGCATTGAACGACACTAGATTGGCTTCGCCCCAATCGGACACTGCCTTGAGAGCCTCGTTCAAGCGACCAACCATGGCCTCTCGACAAGACTGAATATCGCCCCTGCTAGCTTTTGCATCTGACAGATATCTGTCCGTTACTGTGCTGTCGTCTGCTTACCCAAAGATATCGGGTCCAAGCAGATAATTAATATGCAGCAGGAAAAGAGTCGCGGACAGAACCGATCCCTGAGGAACTCCCGCGTCGATAGCCTTAAGTTCAGACGTGTACGCATCCGCCTTTTCTCTGCTTAAAGCACATGAGGATTATATTATAATAATTATTGTTATTAGTCGTCAAAAACTGTTGTATTTTATATTCAGATTATGGTTTCAGCATTAGACATTTTTACAGAATGGCTAATAAATGTACAGTTTACATTGGAAGTAAATAAATATAGCGATGACTGCGTAAGTTTTTAAAAATAGAGCCACAAATATCTGCACCGGTGTCCAGAACTGGAACTAAGGGTCGCCATTTTGAAATGTCACTTTATTGCCATACTACACAAAACAAGAGTCAGACAAGTTTGTGGCACTGTCATGTTCTGTCAAGTACTTCTTTCATATTATTTGTAGACTGTACCAGAAAATGGGCAGCACTAATATCGCAGTTTGTCAAAAACAACGACCTAACTAATGCGCTTATTACCTTAAAAATATGTTACGCGTTGCCTTGCTTTTCAAAAGCTGTGATGCAAAAATTTACCTTATTTTATGAGCAATGCATTCCACTTTGATTTGCTCTCACGCGCTTTTCTGTTGAATTCAGGCTACAGAATTTTGTTGATCAACATTCGAGATGATGATGATGATATAATTACGAAAATCTATCAACATCACAGCCCATAACAGTCCACTGCCTGCAGTGCCCTGGCTTAGGGCCTCCTCCACGAAAGGGAAGGTTATTGTCAAAACTGACTAAAATTTAATTCGACCGCTTTTGCCAAAGACCAAAACGCCTTACTCCCAGGAGGGTAAGAGGACAGTTTGGGCTAATCCGGCTGATGTGGTCGAATCGAGAACTACGTAACGTCCTTTTGCAACATTTGGCGGCGAGGTTAAAGGCTTGCTTCAGTTTGCGAGTATCCGAAGAGATATGCGCTCAAGCCTCAGCCAAGGCAGAGTATATCGCAGAGTATTCTTCAGCGCTTCAGCGCGACTACACTCAGCACTAAACCATGGACGGGACAGAATATGAAATAAAATATTCCATATCCTACCATATAACCGCGGTAACGGCTTTAGCACAATTCGGTGGATCGCCCGAAGAGGAGCATGCACATTCAACACATTAGCTTGCCCATATTGGTTCCGTTAAGTAGTTAAATTGTAGAAAAACATAGGAACTAAATGAGTTAAGATTGTAGTAACCGACTATTATGACATCCCTCTTACGATATTTATTGACAGAGTTCTCTAAGAGTTAAAACGTATCTAAATACTTAGAATTTTTCGACCCAGGTACAACACAAAATTGTATTGTATCGACATTTATTTATTTATGTATATGTTACCGGCCAAACCCTATTTTAGGACAAACTAGTTTTTACTAGGCCAAACCGGTTCATCCTATGTGCGATAGGATAAACCGGTACAGACTAGGCTAAACTGGTCCGTCCTATGGCCGATAGGAGAAACTAGTTTTACCTAGGCTGAACTAGTTGAGCCTAATATGAATATGTACACTTCAGGATAAAGTGGTCTGGCCTAGCCTATACTAGTTTTGCCTAGTCAAAAATGTTTAAGCGAGTACGTATCGAGACCTGTGCATGCGGGAAATCCGTCGATCGTATTTCTCACGCTCTGCGCGCCCCCCGCGTCCTTATTTACCCCGCCTGCTCGTGGATTTTAAACGCTCATTCCGCTTTGAATTGATGACGTGTTAGTTGTTACGTGTTAATATTATAAATATTAGTAGAGGAATATAACATAATACGGTTTTGTTTTGTGTTATCATGGATGAGCACAAAGACGACTGAATCGGTTTGGTGTGCTAAAAATTGGAGATGTTACAAAACTTATAGCGCGGGGAGAAGGGAATATAAAATACTATCTACAGGCTGATGAGCTTTATGATGTGATTGATGCAGCTCATGTGGCGGTTGGACATGGCGGGTGAGACAGAATGTTAGCCGAGACATCAAAAAAATATGCTAATATCACAAAAGAAATGATAAGCCTCTATTTATCAATGTGTGATGTGTGTCAACAAAAGAAGACAAAAAGAAGAGAGGATTAGTTTCAAAGCCTATTCTTCACTCTGAAATGAATAGCAGATGTCAAGTGGATTTCATCGATTTCCAGACACAACCAGATGAATAATTTAAATTTATTATGGTTTACCAAGACCATTTAACAAAATTTGTTTTACTGCGTGCGTTAACATCTAAGAGAGCAGCAGAAGTGGCCTACAACCTGAATGATATATTTTTGACTATAGGAGCGCCGTGCATTCTCCAATCTGACAATGGTAGAGAATTTGTTAATAATGTGATTAGTGAGCTCGCTTCTCTTTGGCCAGAACTTAAAATTGTGCATGGAAAACCAAGGCACAGTCAAAGTCAGGGTTCCGTTGAACGTGCTAATCAAGATATAGAGAACATGATAAGTTCTTGGTTGAAGGACAACGATTCAAAGAAATGGTCGGAGGGCTTAAGATATGTCCAGTTCATGAAAAACCGCGCCTTTCACTCAGGAATAAAACAATCACCTTACAAGGCCTTATTTGGGATCGAGCCTAGAGTAGGGCTTTCAACTTCATCGTTGCCGCAAGAAATAATAAATGACATTCAGGATGAGGAAGACCTTAGAAAAGTTATCGAAAATGATTCGAATTGTAACCAGAGTGAAGATGGTGATGGTTGCGTTATGGAAATTGACACACAGAATATTCAAGAAGGTAGAAAAGCGGCGGCAGAAAATCTTGAAAAGCAAGCTAAAAAAATGAAAGCTTCTTCGGACAAATCCCACCCACCTGCCAATATTGGAGACAATATTACTTTACCTATTCCGGACGTAGACAAAGGCAGAGGTGAACTCAGAAACATCATTGGAGTTATTCTTCAGAGAAATGATGAGGGCCTTTACAAAGTTGGCACCAAACATGGTGTATTGCAAAAATTATATTGCAGGTACGGTACAGTTCGACAAAAAAAGTAACGAACTTACGAACTTAAGTGTCGAACTTTAGAAGTATTTTTAACTCAATTTTTTTTTTTTTTTGTAAGTGTCGATTGTTTTTTTTTCAGAACTGAATTCGACATTTGCATTAAGAAATTTTTGGAGGTGGGCGATGTTAAGCAAGACATTGAAATATCTCTGAGGACTGCAGCCACTAAACATTCGGTTGGATCAGGGCAAGGTTTCGTAAGGTGCAGCTGCGTAAATAACTGTTCAACAAACAGGTGCAATTGCAAGAAAAAAAAGGTGCTATGCAATTCCAAATGTCATCAGAGTACACCCTGCAAGAATAAGTGAAATTGTTGTTGTTTAATAAATAAATGCATCATGATTTTATTAGTTCTGGTGTTTTATTATTCCCTTTTAGTATAGGCTAGGACAGACCAGTTTATCCTGAAGTGTACATATTCATATTAGGCTCAAATAGTTCAGCCTAGGTTAAACTAGTTTCCCCTATTGGCCATAGGACGGACCAGTTTAGCCTAGTCTGTACCGGTTTATTCTATCGCACATAGGATGAACTGGTTTGGCCTAGTAAAAACTAGTTTGTCCTAAACATTTTGGCCGGTAACATATATAACAAGAGCTACATACATTTAAAAGTAATTCTGATATCGATCGATCTATTTCATTACCTAATGATCTAATTATGAAAATTGACGAAGAAAATAAATGACAATATAAAAATTTCTATCTAACATAAATTATTAATCAACATCCATTTAAAAGACTTATAGGATGAACACTTCAGTCGCAGTAGTTTCTTTCAAGACTACAGAAACTGAGGTAACAAAACAATAATGTAGTTATGTTAAAGTGTCCGACAGGCCACTGTTTCAACTGCCTGTCATGTCTGCCATTTCCATTTACTGACGTCGTGCTTTGTTAAGTTTAAAACATAAGGAGCTTATCTTTCTATCGAGTTAAATAAACACTACATAACGGCGATGAACACTTTCTGGGATATCCCATTCCGAATTAAATAATTCATGACGTTAATGTACCGGTTGTGCTCTTACGCACGAGGGCCCAGGACCCGCTTTGACTATTGTCTAGGAAATCCAAATGGCAGATCAGGTTATTGCAGTGAAGCGACTGCCATCTGACCTCCATGACCACAGGGTAGCAGTACCAGGTGAACCTGACCAGTTTGGATAATGGGAACACGTTCAGTTGCTTGAATGTGCGATAAAACCTATCACGTTATTTTCTCTCACCGTAAGAGCATCGATTAGTATTCATCTAATGTACGTAACTCAGAAAGGAGTTATTGGAACATGGCCGCAGAGAGATTTAAGCCTGGTACCTCTCGCTTATGAGTTGGATGGCAGTCGCTCCACTGTATTATCTGATCTGACAAATCCTGGATCATGGTCACGGCGAACACCAGGCCCTCGTGCGCGAGAGCACAACCGGGACTTCAACGGTAAGATGATTTACACTCTAACGGTTAAGTTACAGCCTAACCTTACCTATAAGTATAAATGTTTGTTAGTTGAGTATTGTTTTGGTAGGCAGTTCAATAAGTATTTCTCTCTCAATTTTCCAGCTATCTATTGGTATTTGGTAAATGTTACCATGGATACGAAGCACCAACCTCGTTATTTCACCGGCCACAGTGAATACTTGCTGGACAACGCTATTGACCGCGATTTCAACGAACTCATCAAATCATCCAACATTTTACAAACACTGATCTTTCAATTCAAATACAGAATCCAGGACGGTTTTATTACTTCTAACAGTTTGATGTATAATATTCTCAATTTGGGTAGCACATTTGCATTCATTGCCAGCCATTCAATTCAGTCTCTTCAAATAATTCTGCTGTACTTACAAATAGCTAGTCATCGATTAGGCATATTACTTTTACATGTAGTGTTTTTGTTTGATTATTTAATTGGTTTCGTCTTGTGTTTCCTTGTGAATTATATCTACAGCAACAACGAAGTTAGTTTCACATTAAAACTGCAACAATTGTATAGATTTACGAGAAAATTTAATAACAAATTTAAAAGCTATGTCAGAGTATGTTGGTCATATAATCTGGCAATGCTTATGTACACCTTGCTTCAGTTAATCCCGTCGCTAATTATATATAATGAGTACTTTTCTTTGGCATATTTATCACAATACAGCTTTGACATCAACATAATTCGCTGCACCTTGCTGGTGAGGCTTGCCAATGAACAGTTTTCAATTTGGATCACTATGTTGAACCAATTTGCCAACTCAGGCACTGTTGAAACGTTAAAGCTTAGACGAATGTTTGAAGAATTTGTAAACATATTGAGCGTCTTTGAACAAATTGGGAAAAGTTACAAAGTTGTGGTTAGTTCGTTGATTTTTGTTTACTAGTTACCAATGTTACCGTGCAGGCATTTGGTAGTCTATGGGCTAAAGCGACCAAGCGGCTAATGATCAAGCGCGCCTCTACCTGTTTACTCTGGCCTATAAAGAGTTCAGATGGTCATCATCATCATAAGAGCCAGAAGACGCCCACTGCTGGGCATAAGCCTCACACAGAGATCTCCACAAAGGCCGGTTCTGTGCTTTCAGCATCCAGCTAGTACCTGCGGTCCTTACCAGGTCGTCGGTCCACCTTGTAGGAGGCCTACCCACGCTGCGTCTACCGATACGTGGTCGCCACTCGAAAACTTTAAACTTTACTGCCACATCGGCCATTTGTTCTTCGAGCTATGTGCCCTGCCCACTGCCACTTCAGTCTGGCAATCCTTAGAGCTATGTCGGTGGGTATGTATAGTCGTCAACAACTTCAAGCCAGACCCAGATGCAGATCCAGGTCCAGATGGTACTGATCGGCAAACATTATCAGGCAAAGCGTTCATTTCCCATTAGAATCCGGGCCCTCGCGCGTGAGGGTACAACCGTGACATTATTGCCTTGATGACCACAGAATGGACGAGCAAATGCAGTTCATGCCGTTCTGCTATAGAAGTGTCCAACGTATTTTTAATTTTTTATATTTATACAATTTACTTAAACACTTTAATTAACTGTCGCAAGTGTGTATATTGTACGTTAGATCAAAAGTTTCGTACGATTTCAGATCACGTACTATACTGTGCAAGCATTATGTGAATGTTTAGCTTGTATTCAAGCTATACTGTTTTTAATAAATGATAATAATCTGAACAATGTAAGTTTATTTTTATAAGGTTTCCCGAGCGCGCTCCTTACACGTAGTTTGATCATATTTTCAATGGTACGCCATTGAAATTTTAATATCTATGCTTGTGGTTTGTCAGAGTTTCGTTAAAAAATGTATTTATTATTTAAAGTTCTTTTTTATGTTATACGGCAGACAAACAGGCAAGCGGGTCACCTGATGGAAAGTGGTCACCACCGCCTATGGACATCAGCAATACCAGGGAAGTCACTAATGCGTTGGCCGCCTCTGAAGAGACCTTAATATACCTCTTGAACGATCCCATGTCGTACACTATGTAAAGCTACACGGGATTTACTATTGCCAGAGAAATATTGAAAATATGATTAAACTAAATTTATTTGGAAACACTCCTCTTGAACCCCAATTTAAAAACAGGGGTGTTATATGTTTAAATTATATATCTGCATTTCTGTGTATATGTGCTTTGTGTAGTGAATAGCTTTTAATGAATAATTATTGTGTTTTGTGATACCCCTTGGAGTCACTGTCGTGTTAAAATCGCATTACTTAACTTCGTATCTTCGCCATACTTTCATGCAATAGAATAAATCCGATTACAATGGTAAACATTATTTATGTTTCAGGGAACACATATGCTCAAGATCATTGCAATGTGGATCATAAAAGATATTCTCCACATAGCATTAATGGGGATTGAGTGTGAAAGGTTCTATATGACGTCGGAGAGAGCAAATGCACTGTGCACGTCGTTGAAAACTAGGAGAGATTGCCCAGGTTGGAATGTAAATTCGGTTTATAATAAAGTATATAGAGTTAGACCAGTGATTTTATAGCCTTTCGCTTCGACTGTGGCTCTATCCTCGTAACAATTTTCAGTTTTACTATTTTTATCGATATTCAGCCTATTTTCATCAAACATTTTTCTGTTTTATTACATTTAATTGGTTTTAAACTCCTGGGACACCGACTAAAGCGTAAGTACCAGTTCCATCCTCACTTCTCCATCAGCTACATAAACCGCACCTAATCATAATCGTTCACCTATTTATACTTCATTATCATTGTTCCAGGATGTCTCCTATTCATCATAATCAATTTTACTCCATATCTCATCGTATATTGGTTTTATAACGCCATCTCCCTCCGCAAATAATCGTGCTCTCCAACATGCTGGCCTGGTAGGCGGCTCGACACCCCACGGCTGTCGACATAGTGCCGCACAATTAACTCACCAACACCATAATATTGAACGATCATCTCACTTAAACGCGAATTTAAAATTTTGATTAAATATATTAGTGGAAGTGTCCATCTTAATGTAATCATAAATAAAATTTTGCATACCCATGTAACTCAGATGACAATTCTATACGATGGTGACATTAAGCTGATCTGATGATGGGGAAGGAAGGTGGCCAAAGGAACACTTAAATAAAACAATGCAATTCTATTAAGTTTAGACTCGTTTGATTTGCTTTGACCAAGGCTAATTCTAGAAGGTGACCAGGCTCCGGCAGTGGAAGGTGGCTAGAAGATTCAAAGTGGGTTGGTCTCATACATGATGTATTAATAGGGTCCGAGGGTTCTTCCGTGCTTACTTCGTTAGGTCTTCGGCATAGTTGGTGGTGACTTTGGACTTATATCTGGTCAATGTTTTTGTTTTTTACTTATCACACATGTCTTGCCTTTGGAAGTTAGGGTGGTTTCATATTATTATAAGGAGGAAGATTCGGACAAGTAATAAAAAGAACGGTATCGATATCGGTAATCGAGTGATGTCGTATCACTAAAAAATTGCCATGTCAACTTGTCGCGGTCAGTGCGTTAGCATAAAAAATAGTCACGGTGCAGTTGGTTTCCAGGCTTATCATTTGGATGAAATATTCTATCGTCAGAGGGTGCCATGGCGGAAAGTCACGATAGCACCAAACTAACAGTCCTAACGACTCAGGGATAATTTGAATTTGTATTTTAGTGCCACTGCGTCGGCTGTGCAAGAATGTGGTCCGCGTGTCCCGCGCCCGCGGCGGCGCGCTGCGCGGCTGCGGCGCGTTCGCGGTGGACGCCGCGCTGCCGCTGAGACTGCTCGTCACACTGGCCGACTACACCATTGTGCTGTTGCAGTTCGCATTCCCAGAGAAATAAGTAACGTTGTGACAAGATGAAATGAAAATGTTGTAATGTAGAATTATTTCCTTGGAGAGGTTTTCCCCTGAGAATATTCAGGAAAGGGGTGAAAAAGTTATTTCGAGGGTAGTAGTACGCTAGTCTTGTCCTGTATTTGACACCTACAAATACTATTAAAAATAATTATTTGGAAGTCTGTTTCATATTATAATTTCTGTGTAAGATTATTTTAGAAATATAATTTTATTGAAAACATGGATTGTTTATTTATTTTATTTGTTTATTAACAGATCACAGCAACATAAAATTTATCCTAAAAATACATTATAAATTAAGCATGAATTCAAAAAATTCAAAATTTATTAATTAATTAGGACATTAAATATATCTTATCTTCAGTCGTCCAAAAAGGAGGGGGTAGGAAAGTAGGAAGGAAGCACGCAGTGACACGCTGGCCGCCCCATGGCAGTAGCAAACCCACCCCACGCCAGTCACGACCGGACCGTGTCCGGCAATGCCAGGCAAAGCCGGACCGCGCTCAATCTTCTTCTATCTTTCTTCACTACATAGTATAAAACAAAGTCGCTTTCTCCGTCCCTATGTCCCTTTGTATGCTTAAATCTTTGAAACTACGCAACGGATTTTGATGCGGTTTTTTTTAATAGATAGAGTGATTTAAGAGGAAGGTTTTTAAGTAAGAAAAAAAGGGTAGGTAAGGGTAAAATAGGTGTACGCGTACGAAGTCGCGCCGGGTCCACTAGTAATATATAAAATTCTCGTGTCACAGTTTTCGTTGCCATACTCCTCCGAAACGGCTTGACCGATTTTGATGAAATTTTTTGTGCTTATCCGGTATCTATGAGAATCGGCCAACATCTATTTTTCCTCCCCCTAAATGTTAGGGGTAGTCCACCCCTAATTTTTTTTTTATTTATGTGGCAAAACAACGTTTGCCGGGTCAGCTAGTATATTATATAAATATGTCTAGTAAAATTAAGAAAAACCACCTAAAACTACAGTAAGAGTAAGCCAGTCCACCAAGGCTGCTCCCACCCTACTCTATCCTATCCCTACCCTACCCCTAGCTTACCCCTACCATATTCTCCCACTGCCTTAACCTACCTACCACTACCTTACCCCTACCCTACCACTATCTTACCCCTACCCTACCCCTACTTTAACTACTACCCTACCCCTACCCAACCGGAGACAGAAGTCAATGATTTTTCAAAAATTATGCAGCTACCCTCGTCCAAAATTTTCCCGTCCGAGATCGTTCCTGACAACATACTACGAGTCCTGACCTGCCTCACCGAGCCAACCCTCCATCCCCGAGCTCAACCCTCCATCCCCGAGCTCCACTACCGGCATTGCACCTCGCCGGTAGACACTTTCCCTGCAGATATAGGAGTCTAGGAGTTCTCAGGTAGATATTTACACACCACCGCCGACACAACACCTCGCCGGCAAAACCCTACCGCGTCGCTAACATCCGCGTCGCGCGCCACCAAAGAACGCAGTCGGCAGAACACCAGCCGACACCAAGCTGCTCCGCCGCGCCGCCATCGCCAGCGTCGTGCCCCAGCATCACCGCGCCGCAAGAACACCCGCGCCGCGAACAAAACCACGTCGCGAGATACGAACCCGCTACCGCGTCGCACATCTCGCTCACCGCGCCAAACAACAACAGCGCCGCGCATAACTATTGCGTACGCTTGCACCCGGATACGTGCGCGGACGTCTGCTCGCGGGCGTCGAGCTGGGCACCCCTCAAAGGGCTCCACCCGGCCTGATTGCACGCGCTGAGGGCGTTCGTGCCGTTTGCGAGTGTAAACGTGCGCCATAAAACCCATAAAACCCACGGGTATCGGGAAACCCCCGCAAAATAACACTTTGTATACCGCATAATCTCCATCTCGCTCGCACCCGTGATACGACTGCAGTGTATCGCTCGTACATACACACTGCATCGCTCGCACAGCAGAGCGACCTCAAGATCGCGGGCGATTACTACCATCTACAATGGAGGAAGACGAAGTGTTCTCCACGCCGCCGTCTGCCCCCCTGACCCCCGTGGATAAAGACTACCCTCCACTGCTACCACCAACAGCGGCTGCCACTGTAAAACGCGGCAAGCAAAATAACCGAAAAAGTCGTAACGTCACGGTCCGAGACATTACAAACTCGGAAGCGCCGCTACGCAACCTTGGGTCCATGGAGGACATAAAAAGCGCCCTCCGTGTCGAAACCTCCGCCAAGGTCACCCGTTCAACCTCCGAGCCGGACGTAACAACTGTCCCCGTCACGACGACTACAAACCCGACCATTGCGACTACATCGCACGCCACCCGATCCTCCCGTAAGGCCCCGGAGAAGGGGAAACCTGCCGGATACCAGGACGGCGCCACTGCTCCCAACAGCGTGCTAAGCACGCAGGATACTCGCGTGATTCCGGGACGAGGAGCGATACCGAAGCCCCGAATCGCCATACTAAAAAACTCGGGAATACCCGCACGAACCGCCCGCACGTGCAAAGAAAGCGCAACACCGGCGCCACCCCCAACGACATCATTGCTGACCAAGGCAAACGTTAAAGCCTTGGAGAGCTCTATGAATGCGCGACACCCATTGCTGCCCACGCACGTTCCCGCCCCTACAACGCGGGATGATACCATCATCGACCTCGTACAAGACACAGAGCCGACGCCTACGCAAATTCGAAGACGCCCGGACTCAGACGAGAGCCTAGAGGAGGAAAACAAGAGACCTCGTACTACATCCCCGACTACCGTTGCAACCACCACCACGGCGACGAATACACAAATGCAGCGCATGCGGGTCTTCTGCTCCTTGGAGTCAGGTGCGGGCCTATGGGGGTTACCCCCGTGCCCGGGCGTCTTCTCGGCCAGGCTGTGTCCTGGCCGGTCATGTGGTGACGCGTTGCGCCTTTGAGATTTTCCTCTCGCTAGTTCGCGATCGTGCGCTGAGGTCGCATTGTAGGAGGCGGTGAAACGGTCTTAATGGTGTTTTATTTTTACGTTACAGATGGGGGCTCAGTCCATCTGTAACGTGCGGAATGGTCAAAGAGGCGGTGGAGGGCGATGCGTGGGCTTCCGGTGGGCTTCTCAGCAGCTCCCGGTGGTAGGGGCGACCCTCGGGGGGGCGGGCGTGGAGAGGAGCGAGGCCTCGCAGGTGTTCGTGTCGCCCGTTGTCGACGCGGTCGAACATGCGACGCGCCAGACCCCGGACGAACTCTTCCACCGAAGGCATGCGCAGGTCGTGCGCAATCACGTCGTTGCGGACGTAGCGGCCCGCTCCGACGATGACGCGCAACGAGATGTTCTGCTGGGCTTGCAGTTCCCGGCGGTGGGTGTCGGCGCAGAGCGGGTACCAGGCGGGGGCGGCGTAGAGCAGGCGTGGGCGGATGTAGGCGCTGTAGATCTGCCTCTTCGTGCGGAGCGGCAGGCGGGACTGCAGTATCGGGCGCAGCAGCGCGCGCGCGGCTCGCGCCTGGCGGACGGAGTGCTCCACCTGCGGCGCCATGCGCAGCGCGCGGTCGATGGTGCAGCCCAGGTAGCGCACCGTGGGCTCCCAGCTCACGGCCTGTCCTCGGAGGCGCAGAGGTGGCGGCAGGTTGCGCTGGTTGCCGGTGACGAAGGCCGCCGTCTTGCCCACGTTGACCGACATCCTCCACCTGTCCAGCCAGTCCGGTAGCAGGTCCAGCAATCGCTGCATCTTGGCCGCAGCGATGTTGGCACGGCGTGACGACACGAAGAAGGCGCTATCGTCCGCATACAGGGCCAGGAATGCGTCGTCTTCCCATTCTTCGAGTCTTCCGGCGAGGGTGGGGATGTCGTTCGTGTAGAGCGCGTAAAGGAGCGGAGAGAGGCAACTCCCCTGGGGTACTCCGGCGAGAATGGGGCGGCACGAGGACTCCTTGTCCTCCACTGCGACATAGAACTGTCGCCCCGTCAGGAAGGAGGCGATCACCTTGATCAGCGCCGGTGGTGTTGTGGTGTTTGCCTGCAGCTTTGACATGAGCCCCGCGTGCCACACTCGATCGAAAGCCTTCTCGATGTCGAGGAAGACTCCGACGGTGTAGCGGTCTCGGTTCCGCTCGAATGCCAGGTGGTGCAGGACACGGGTGAGCTGGAGCGTGGTGCTGTGTTCGCTGCGGAAACCGAACTGCTCCTCACGCAGTTGGATGTGCGGGTGCAGTCTCCGCAGCAGAAGGCGCTCAAACAGCTTCGCGATGTGGGGGAGCAGGGTGATCGGGCGATAGGACGACGGTTGGCGGCGGTCTTTCCCCTGCTTGGGGAGGACGATCACCTTTCCCATCTTCCACTCTGTCGGGAAATGCCCCGTGCGTAGGCACCCGTTGAACAGGCGCGACAGTGCCACTAAGCACTTGTGGGGGAGCCTCTTCAGCGCCTCTGTCGTTATGCCGTCCGGTCCCGGCGACTTCCGCTTAGGCAGACGGTGGACGGCTTTTGCCACCTCCTTCGGTGACATGAAGGCGTCTCCGGGAGGCGGCGGGTGCTGGGTCTTTAGGAAGGCGTCGACTGATGCCACGACTGCAGCGTGGTGTTCGGCTTGGGCGGGGGCAGCGTCGTTGGGCGTGAACTGGCGTTGTAGGTGGTCTGCCAGTATCTCCGCCCTCTCTCCCGCTCTCCAGCAGTAGCCGCCCGTTTCGTCGAGCAGGGGGCACATAGGTTCCTTGGTGTTAAGCAGCTTCCGGTTCAGGTGGTGTAGGCTGGTCTCGCGCTCGCCGACATGGTCGATGAGTTTCTCCCATGTGGCGCCGCGGAATTCACTCACAGCAGCCGAAAGCTGCTCGGAGACCTTGTTCAGTCTCGTTTTCACACGTGGGCAGCGAGTGTGGGCCCACAGCTTGTTTAGCCGCCTTTTCTCTCGCAAGACGGCCTGTAGTTCGGGCGGGAGCTCCTCGCGGCGGTGGCTGGCGTGGGAGGTGGTGGTGGACTTTGCGGCCTGCTTCATTGCCATTTGAATGGCCTCCGTAATGCGGGCGGCGGCCGCCTCGACCTCAACAGGCGTGGAGAGATGTCCTTCCTGGGCATAATCCTCCAGGCTCCTCGTGAAGCACTCCCAGTTTATCCTTGGCCGCTTTTGTCTTGGCGCGGTGCATACTGCGTTGTGGCCCAAGGTGACGAGGATCGGGAGGTGCTGTGAGTGGATGTCGTATAGCACCTCCACATGCACTGGGCTGGGCAGCCCTTTGTGCACAACTACGTCCAACACGTCGGCGCGGTGGTTTGCGCCGGTCGGCACGTGCGTCGGCGAGGTCGGGCCGACCACTTCGTACCCGTGCTCTTCAGCGTCTGCGTACAGCGTCCTTCCGGCGGCGTTGGTGATCCTGGAGTGCCAGGCGGGGTGCTTGGCGTTCAGGTCCCCTGCCACTAGTGTAGGCTCGCTGCTGTCGAGCACGGCATGGAAGTCGTCTGGGTCTAGGGGAGTTTGGCTGCCAGGAGGTCTGTAGGCGGCGTACAGCCTTAGATGTTTGTCAGCCACCTTGATGCGCACGCCCACAGTCCTTGTTGTGCTGTATGGTCTAAGGTCCAGTCGCTCGTGCACGACGTCCCTCCTCACCAGCGCGGCGGTGCCTCTGTATGCCACTCCTTGTGGCGACACCTCATCGCGCCTGTATGTGTGGTAGTTTGGAACCCCAAAGTGTTGTTCTGGTCGAAGTTTTGTCTCGCCCAGGAGGATAACATGGGCATCCTGCGACTGGGCGAGAGTGCGGAGGTCTTGTGTAGCACTGCCGGAGATGCCTCCGGGGTTCCAATAAATTACACGGAGAGTGGCCATTGGGAGTGTGTTGTGTCCGCCAAGTCTGGGAGGAGGGAGCGCAAGCCATCCAGCACGATCCGTCGCACATCCCCGCCGCCTACCAGCGCAGCGTGGAGCCCGCGCAGGATGTCGGCGAAAATCAGGATTAATTCCGCGGCGTCGTAGCTTGGTTGGGTCCCTGTCATGGATTCTCTTCTCCTGGGACGCGCGGGGGCTGCGAGGGGGGCGGGGGTTTCTTCCTGAGGGTCGGTCGGTAGATGCGCCGCCGAAGGGATCTTCTCGCTTTCTTCGATCGGGGTCGTAGGTTTCATCAAGGTTGTAGATTTTAACAACGTTGTAGATGTTGCCGGCGTTTCTACAACTTTTTCTACAACTTTTCCCGATCTTCTCATGGGTGTTGGCGGTGGCATTTGTTGCGAGGGTCTAGGTGGCTCGGGCGCCCGCTGAGACGCCATTGTTCTGGGAAGTGGTATTTCCCCGTCTCTGCGGCTCCCGCGCCCGCGGCCACGACGTTGCACCGGGGGTTCCCCGCTTCTAATAGTAGCGGGGTTTGCGGGTGGTCGCAGTGTGGTCACCCCTGAGCTGTCGGTGGGTGTTGGTGCCTGTGTGGGGGGTCTGTCGGGTCGCCCTTCCTGGTTGGTCTGATGTGACAGGGGTTGAGGCTGCGGTTGCACCGGTTTCGTGGGTAGTGGCGGGGGAATTTGTATGCCCCGTTTTCTCGCCTCTCGCCGGAAATCGGGGCATCGGCGGTCGTTCGCCGTGTGCGGGCCTCCGCAATTGGCGCATGAGGGCGGTTGGTCTCTCGGTCGTGGGCAATCGGCAGCGGCGTGTTCTTGGCCGCATTTGACGCATCTGGCCGCCCGGTAGCAATTGGCCGACGAGTGCCCAAATGCCTGGCATCTGTGGCACTGCGGCGGACCGCTGCGGCCTTTCCAGGCCTCTATAGTGACGCCCGGCATGCATAGCAACTCGTTTGTTGCGTATAGCTCGGCGAGTTTCGCTTGGGGCTGGTGTTCTATTTGGGCGAAGAATAGGCACCCCGGTCTATCCCTCTTCGCTGGGATGTGTCGTGCGTGGGTGCATTTGAAGCCCAAGGTGGTCAGGGCTTCGGTTAGTTCGGCAATCGGGGTGTCCGCCGGTAGTCCTCTAATGCCGACTTTCATCGGCAACTCGTTGGTGGGCGTGTAACACACGAATTGCACCGCTGGGTCCTTTGTGCGGGCCTCCACTAGGTGTCTCTGCACCACGCGGAATTCTTCCGCACTTTGTGGCAGGAAACGGACCCCTGTTTTGTAGGCCCTTGCGTTGGGTGTGTAGCCCAGGAGGTTTTTGAGGTGGGCTAAATGTTTCGTCCAGCCGGGTAGGCGTTCCACCACTATGGGTGGGTAAGTGCTCCTGGGCTGACGGGGGGCATCCGTCGCGGTCTGTGCCTGTGTAGGCGGGGGTTGGCGGCTGTTTAGGGTTGGCGGTGGCGTTGCCGCGGTTTGTTCCGCGTAGGTGCGCGGTCGGGGCAGAGGCGATGCAACTGTAGACAGTGCGGGCGACCGTGGTGGCGTCGTGCGTTCCTGTGCGGGCTTAGTGGGCGAGTCGATGGCCACATACCTCGTGGAGTCTAGGGTGGGCGCGAACACAATGCTGTTGTGCCCGCCTTCTTCCATTTGGCCGGATGTTGTGGTCGCGGGGCATGTCGCCGTCGACAGCGACTCGGGGTGCGGTACGCCTATGGGCCGGTATTGCTGTGGTAGCGGTGCGACCCATGTTGTTGTGCTTTTTTTTGGGGTTCCAAACTACCACACATACAGGCGCGATGAGGTGTCGCCACAAGGAGTGGCATACAGAGGCACCGCCGCGCTGGTGAAGAGGGACGTCGTGCACGAGCGACTGGACCTTAGACCATACAGCACAACAAGGACTGTGGGCGTGCGCATCAAGGTGGCTGACAAACATCTAAGGCTGTACGCCGCCTACAGACCTCCTGGCAGCCAAACTCCCCTAGACCCAGACGACTTCCATGCCGTGCTCGACAGCAGCGAGCCTACACTAGTGGCAGGGGACCTGAACGCCAAGCACCCCGCCTGGCACTCCAGGATCACCAACGCCGCCGGAAGGACGCTGTACGCAGACGCTGAAGAGCACGGGTACGAAGTGGTCGGCCCGACCTCGCCGACGCACGTGCCGACCGGCGCAAACCACCGCGCCGACGTGTTGGACGTAGTTGTGCACAAAGGGCTGCCCAGCCCAGTGCATGTGGAGGTGCTATACGACATCCACTCACAGCACCTCCCGATCCTCGTCACCTTGGGCCACAACGCAGTATGCACCGCGCCAAGACAAAAGCGGCCAAGGATAAACTGGGAGTGCTTCACGAGGAGCCTGGAGGATTATGCCCAGGAAGGACATCTCTCCACGCCTGTTGAGGTCGAGGCGGCCGCCGCCCGCATTACGGAGGCCATTCAAATGGCAATGAAGCAGGCCGCAAAGTCCACCACCACCTCCCACGCCAGCCACCGCCGCGAGGAGCTCCCGCCCGAAATACAGGCCGTCTTGCGAGAGAAAAGGCGGCTAAACAAGCTGTGGGCCCACACTCGCTGCCCACGTGTGAAAACGAGACTGAACAAGGTCTCCGAGCAGCTTTCGGCTGCTGTGAGTGAATTCCGCGGCGCCACATGGGAGAAACTCATCGACCATGTCGGCGAGCGCGAGACCAGCCTACACCACCTGAACCGGAAGCTGCTTAACACCAAGGAACCTATGTGCCCCCTGCTCGACGAAACGGGCGGCTACTGCTGGAGAGCGGGAGAGAGGGCGGAGATACTGGCAGACCACCTACAACGCCAGTTCACGCCCAACGACGCTGCCCCCGCCCAAGCCGAACACCACGCTGCAGTCGTGGCATCAGTCGACGCCTTCCTAGAGACCCAGCACCCGCCGCCTCCCGGAGACGCCTACATGTCACCGAAGGAGGTGGCAAGAGCCGTCCACCGTCTGCCTAAGCGGAAGTCGCCGGGACCGGACGGCATAACGACAGAGGCGCTGAAGAGGCTTCCCCACAAGTGCTTAGTGGCACTGTCGCGCCTGTTCAACGGGTGCCTACGCACGGGGCATTTCCCGACAGAGTGGAAGATGGGAAAGGTGATCGTCCTCCCCAAGCAGGGGAAAGACCGCCGCCAACCGTCGTCCTATCGCCCGATCACCCTGCTCCCCCACATCGCGAAGCTGTTTGAGCGCCTTCTGCTGCGGAGACTGCACCCGCACATCCAGCTGCGTGAGGAGCAGTTCGGTTTCCGCAGCGAACACAGCACCACGCTCCAGCTCACCCGTGTCCTGCACCACCTGGCATTCGAGCGGAACCGAGACCGCTACACCGTCGGAGTCTTCCTCGACATCGAGAAGGCTTTCGATCGAGTGTGGCACGCGGGGCTCATGTCAAAGCTGCGGGCAAACACCACAACACCACCGGCGCTGATCAAGGTGATCGCCTCCTTCCTGACGGGGCGACAGTTCTATGTCGCAGTGGAGGACAAGGAGTCCTCGTGCCGCCCCATTCTCGCCGGAGTACCCCAGGGGAGTTGCCTCTCTCCGCTCCTTTACGCGCTCTACACGAACGACATCCCCACCCTCGCCGGAAGACTCGAAGAATGGGAAGACGACGCATTCCTGGCCCTGTATGCGGACGATAGCGCCTTCTTCGTGTCGTCACGCCGTGCCAGCATCGCTGCGGCCAAGATGCAGCGATTGCTGGACCTGCTGCCGGACTGGCTGGATAGGTGGAGGATGTCGGTCAACGTGGGCAAGACGGCGGCCTTCGTCACCGGCAACCAGCGCAACCTGCCGCCACCTCTGCGCCTCCGAGGACAGGCCGTGAGCTGGGAGCCCACGGTGCGCTACCTGGGCTGCACCATCGACCGCGCGCTGCGCATGGCGCCGCAGGTGGAGCACTCCGTCCGCCAGGCGCGAGCCGCGCGCGCGCTGCTGCGCCCGATACTGCAGTCCCGCCTGCCGCTCCGCACGAAGAGGCAGATCTACAGCGCCTACATCCGCCCACGCCTGCTCTACGCCGCCCCCGCCTGGTACCCGCTCTGCGCCGCCACCCACCGCCGGGAACTACAAGCCCAGCAGAACATCTCGTTGCGCGTCATCGTCGGAGCGGGCCGCTACGTCCGCAACGACGTGATTGCGCACGACCTGCGCATGCCTTCGGTGGAAGAGTTCGTCCGGGGTCTGGCGCGTCGCATGTTCGACCGCGTCGACAACGGGCGACACGAACACCTGCGAGGCCTCGCTCCTCTCCACGCCCGCCCCCCCGAGGGTCGCCCCTATCACCGAGAGCTGCTGAGAAGCCCACCGGAAGCCCACGCATCGCCCTCCACCGCCTCTTTGACCATTCCGCACGTTACTGATGGACTGAGCCCCCATCTGTAACGAAAAAAATTAAGACCGTTTGACCGCCTCCTACAATGCGACCTCAGCGCACGATCGCGAACTAGCGAGAGGAAAACCTTAAAGGCGCAACGCGTCACCACATGACCGGCCAGGACACAGCCTGGCTGAGAAGACGCCCGGGCACGGGGGTAACCCCCATAGGCCCGCACCTGACTCCAAGGAGCAGAAGACCCGCATGCAGAAGTCACTATGTGTGAGAAAGAAAAGAAATTTAATTTAAATGTGCCAATTAAGATCTGCAACTTAATAAATAGTACCAAAAAGTTAACGTGAAATTAAATATAAAATTACTATCCAGCAGGTATAGCTCCTGCCGTTCGATTTATGAGTTAGTTTATTATGGTTAACTAATTTGACTTATCATTATTGCATTATTAGCATGTTATTCACAGTTCTAACAGAGATATGAATTGCAGCGTTATATCCACTGCAAAACGAACATACGGGCCCGCTGATCCTAATAAAATCCCAGATCTCATTGACTTTTGTATATACAAATGAAATGGCAGAACGTGAAATGACGAATTAAATTAAATGAATCAAAATCGATTTACGTCGATTTTACCAATAAAAGACCGTCATATCATCCGGTATTTATAAACAATCAACCAATACTCTCCTGAACTGAAACGTGGCCGCTCACTGTGGGCTTTATAATAAAGCTCACTGTTACCCAAAGGGCAATGGAAAGGGCTATGCTCGGAGTCTCGTTGCGCGATCGAATTAGAAATGAGGCGATCCGCAAGCTAACCAAGGTCACCAACAGAGCTCTAAGGATTGCGAGACTGAAGTGTTTATGCCAGATTTGAATATTTCGGCATATTATTTTCTTATGTAATAGTAATCACATAGTTCAGTTAAACGCGTTGTGGGTACTCTGGGTACACAGCGAACTAAGTAGCTGAGAATGTGGTTCGGTACGGTGTTGAGCCTGACATTTGATGAGACGGCTGACTGGATCGTGAGAACTGGGCGTGTTCAAGATGGCAAACTGTTAGATATGTAAGTTGAAGGTATCTGCGAATACCTCGGCGCGGGTTCTCGTAAATAAATAATGCGACAGTGCAATACTGACTACCGGTTGTTTCACTTGTGCTAAGCCCCTACATCTCGTATTAAACAGTGGCAAACAAAAACAAAAACACACAGACATACACACACATTACATACACACTCATGCACTTAACATTATTTTATTAAATTTACTAGATATTTATAAAAAATTGCATGTTGTAAAGAATCACTTTCGTCCGTGCTTCACTGTAGGGCGCACTGAAAACCAACGCCATAGCTCCAGCCATAGCATACGCTGAGTGTGACCCCTTTGCAAGTCTTCCCATGGCACGGGTAGCAATACATTATGATTTTAATGTCACTGTTTCCTTTTTAATATTTTAATGTACCAATCGTGCCATGAGTTTATGTGTAATAAACGTCATTTATATATTTATTTGTTTACTTTAAGGTGCCAAAAAGTCGAGTTGTCTCCCTCGCGCGATCTGTATAGGCAGGCATAGATACGAGTATGCCCACCAGAATCCACACGATCCCACAAAATCTACAGGTCCCTGTCTTCCAGTCCCGGCCAAACTCTCCTTACAGAAATTACGATAATAAGTTCCATAAGTATGTGTTGTGATAATGAATTAGTAACGTGACAATTTCAATGATTAAAACGACCACGTACATACTTTTATTCAGTAATCAGGTTAATGTGTTATTGTTGCCGATGATTATGTTTTATTACTTCCTTTCTTCTACAGCCTTTGGGTTGATTGGTTTTATTTCATTTTATTGTAGAATAACGAACCGATTTAAAGTGACAACTCAAATTCAATTATAAAATGAATATTTTGGCGGAGTACCTTATAAATAATACAGTCAGTGAAGAAATTCAAGCTATTATTTTCCCGCTTAATTTATTGGCAACTTTAACTTTTTTAAAGAAATACTTCATCGACGGCCAATTCATCACACCTACTTCTAATAGATATTATGTCATTTCCTTTATTGGATCTAGTGCTTTCCTTCTTTTCATGTTTATCCAAATTTATTTGAATTATTTACATTTCTCCAAAACCCTATATTTTATTGTATTTCTAGTCTTCTGCAGTTACTCGTTTTATTTTATTTCCGTTGTGTTCTTCTACATTATCAACATTGCTTATAGTTTAGACCATATTGCCCTTGTATTAAGGTTGGACTTCATTCACAATTCGTTAACTGCTCCGAGCGATTTGAAAACTTTGCGTTTTTGGATCTGGTTCAGTGTTCTATCCTTAGTTTCATTCCACTTGATTCTTCCCTCTGTGGAGTCTATTTTGGCAAAATATTTCAACATTTATGCCTATGCTTTTAATTTGTCAATGATATTTATTGACTCGAACTCTTTGTATGCCATATGTATGTTAAAACTAATTAATTTCGAATTTGAACGTTGGCTGAAAGAAAGCGAGTATGTATTAACGAACAAAAATAACATAATATTGCTGAAGAAATTGCGTCACCTGTACGTAAACATTTTGGAAGCATTTGATATTTGGAAGAAATTGTTTCAATTCGCAGTAAGTCGCATTTGTCTATTGTTTAAACTAAAAAAATTAACCTACAAGTCAGCTAGCACACGAAGAGTCCTGTGTGAACAATAAAAGCTTGATTGCGCTACAAATAAATTTTGGGTGTAATGTATAAAGGTTGTAATTTTAGAACTGAGCATAACGTCTCTTTAAACTCCCATACATGGCGCGCTCTTGGCTTAACGTTATTGAAGTGTATCATTATTTCCATTTATTTTGTTTTTGAGGTTAGTGCTAGTTGGGGCTCAACTACGGACTCAACTTGAGGTTATTATGGCAGCACTTTAGAAAAGAATAACTCACGTTTCAATGCTGTTTTTATTGTTCTGATGTTATGAATGATTACAGTCATACTATAATTATTTGCCATATAAATTCAGTAATATGCAGTCAAAAGTATATAGAAATATTTAAGTCGTTAGAGCGTGCCATGTATGGGAATTTTCAGGAAGCAAATATTCAAAACGGCAACATTACATCGTTTACGCACCAGCCTTTTCTCTGCTTAAAGTACCGTGAGAATTAAGGGCTTAAATATTGTAATATCAAAGTCATCGAAAGCTGTTGTATTTTATTTTCAGATTATGGTTTTAGCATTAGACATTTTTACAGAATGGCTGATAAGTGTACAGTTTACATTAGAAATAAATAAATATGGCGAAAGCTACGTAAGTTTTTCGAATATAGAGACACAAACTTACCCGACCCGGTGGCCAAAGCTGGAACTAAGTGTCGCCATTTTGAAATGTCACTTTGTTGTCATACTTAACAACAGCAACGCCGTCACAGAGTCAGACAAGTTTGTGGCACTGTACTCGCAATACATGTTTCGCTATAATAATATGTCAAGTACTTCTTCCGGCCCGGATTAATCATTTGGTCCATAAAATTTACACTGTTTTTTAGTATTTATATGTTTAGAAGAAATAGACTAGAGACATCATTCACGTTTCTTCCTTTTTTGGACCAAAAATCTAAAACTGTCGGTCAGAAAAAAAACAATATCATTTTCCGATAGAGAAAAAAATTCCTAATATTTATACTATGACGTCGAATGATATTTACAACTGTACGTCAGTGATACATAGTGGTGGTGGTGGGCGTACAAATCTCTGAAAATTACAATATTTTTTTCTGGCCGGTACCTTCAGCGTTTTGGTCCAACATTAATTCCCTTCATTTGTCCTTTGTACTTTACCGGAACCTTTTTGAGCAAATACTAGTGTGAAATAAAATTAGGAGCATAAAAAGCGTCTATCAGGGTCATAATGTCACTATCTAAACATTTCGACTTTTGGGCACAACATAAATGCGAATAAAGAAAATAATTTTCTTGCAGCCTACCATATTTCCCTTACAAATATATATCTGCATATGGCTGGGAAAGAAGTTAACGCTATTATGTTTTTTAGCGTACCAATGTCAGAGGTTTTACTCAACAATTATACTATCAAGCGATATTGTAACAAAGGACTTAGGTAAGTACATAAAAATTAAATTCAATCTCTAAAAAAATAAATATGTACAATAACCGCAGGACACAAATAATGACTAATAAATAAGAGTTTTTCCTTGGAGAGAACAACATGGAGTTCTTCAAGAAAGGGGTGAAGAGGTTTTTACGGAGTCGGCGACGTGTGGATGGTGTGGCTGCGATGACTGGCTACCTTCAGGCAGGCCGTAAACTTGTTTGCCACCTTAGCAGTATAAACAAAAAATATCAGGAGATCAATTTTAAAGTTCGATTCATTCATTTTGCTTAGACACTGTTCAAAGCATGAACAAGATGTGATAGATATTTATCTGGGCCAGTACAGGGCCGAGCCGCGACGTGAATCCATAATTATAATTATAACGTATTTCATAGGTGAAGTGCAGAATTTTGTTTGTTCCATCTTGGGAAAAATTATCCTTAGTGGTTGCCACTGTAAAATGGTGGCTGAGAAAGGTAAGGTTTTGTTCCACCGAAGCAGGGTTGAAAAGCAAAATAAAAGCGATCAAATAATCACAGAGAGAAAATGGGGATCACTTTTTTTTTTCTTTCAAGTTGCCATGAATTTTCAATAAGCTCAGTAAACGGCTCAAGGAGGCGACAGGTGACCCAAATGCCGGTGTGCTGAATCTTTTTAAATTTAATTTAGTTTTAGTTTATTCAAGTTCAGTTTATTTATTATAACAATCCGCAATCGACCTTAAAATAGGTACTAAATATTTTTGCAATCACAAGTTTTGAGTGATTGTTTTAAAAATAACTACAAATAAAGTTTCCATATTACAGATTCGGGAAGCGAAGAAAATAAGAACATCAGGAGAATGGTGAGAAATTTCCAATACATGAGAGTTTACGGTCTCTTCGACGTAGATATAAAATTACCAATAAGGATGTTTGGACTTGTAGTTGAATACACTGTAGTGTTGCTACAGTTTGCTTTAGCGAGAACTACATAAATATTAACCAAGTAATTACATGACTGTTTTGTTAAAAAAATTACCACAAAACTTACTTCTTATTAATATTAATTATACACTTACAAATCAGGGCGTATTGTGTGTAAGGCACAAAGGTTTTTTTAAATATTATGTATGTGAATATATAATTAACTTGTGATTTCAGGCAAAGTAGATTCTAATAAGTTTCGAGTATGTAAGAAACATTAGCTAAGTAAATAGATAAGCTTGGATAGAGACAAAAGCAGCTCTATTCATAGGAAATTGTTGGAAACGTATACTTTTCGGAATATTTTTCAGAATTCTTTTCGGAAAGCATTACTTGTCGAACCATACAGTAGAATTCTCAAAACGTTGAGTTTCCAAAAAAATAATTTGCAGAATGTTGTATTCCAAAATGTTTAATTTGCAATAAGTTGTAATATCTTTTCCCAAAAAGTTGAAATTGAGAAATGTTGTGTAATTGCCAGATGGATGATGAGTTAGTCCAAACCCTGTCGCAATACATTAAAGTAGTGTACACAAAAGGTGTTTTATTTTCACTTTATGGCGCTCCACATATATAGGTTAATTTTTTAATTTTTAAGCATTATACAATTATTTACTAACAATATGCATATCCTGCACGTTACCGATCAAGTTAAATGCGTATCATATGTTTATAACAACTCTTCTAAATAGTGATATAACAATAATATAACTGATTGTGACAGTACACTGTCTAATTTGGAGTGCAGTTCTGTGGTGTTTATGTGACATTTTAAGATTGCGCACCGGTGTTAGTGCAGTGCAACCGACGTGCATCGTCTCTCTCTACGGATCATAGGCGGGCGTCGATCGACGTTTGCTGCAGCATCGGTAATATTAGTCTGTCATATCCCCTTCAGTGAATTAATTCCAGAAGTTACTACATTTCGACCATTGTCAGACTGGATTCTGTACTGTAAACTTATCTTAGGGGTTTGATCATTGAAACTAAATATGAGGTGTAAAAAGTGTAATATGTATATTAAAAAGTAAAATAAAAATAACAAAACAGCGTACAATTTGGAAACAAAAGTTTAAAATACATTAAAAAGCGGGTCCCTCTTTACTCTCTCTTAAATATCAAGATACACAAAAATTTTTATACTTATAACTAAAACAAAGCTTGCGGAAGCAAAAGCAGGTAAGTGATAGGTTTCTGGTATGGTGGAGTTGCAGGTCAAACACAAGAACGGAAAGGCTGGATCTGGTATGGGTTTGTTGAACAGGGTTTTGGTGAGGCAGCCTGGGTAATGCCCATGAGACTGCTAGGGCATAAAACTGAGCCCATTTTCAGTGTGGTGGTATGCCAAACTTAACAAAAAGATGTCAGTAAAAAGTTAGAAAGTTGGTTAAATCTGTGGCAAATTGGTGTAAAAAGACAAACTAGAGTTAAACTGAATTTAAATTAGATTTCAACTGAATTTCCCGGCTCCAGAAAATGGAGCACTCCCTCCACTTCTCCCCATCTGGGGAAGAAGGAAGGATGGGCACGGGTTAGGATTCGGATGGATGGAGACCAGCAGGGAGATAAGCGGGATTGTTTAGTATCTAGCACGGAAAACTCACCTGACTTTCGTCAGCAAACAGGTATTAGGACTTTACTTATATGTTTTAGTCATCATCACCACACATTTTAAACGGTAAACTTGTTGTGAAAAAAAGTTGTTGTAAAAATAAAGTAAATGAAAACTCCGCGCTCAAAGCGCCTTAAAAAAATGGGATATCTAGCACGTCAAAATTATTACACCAAAACGATTTACCAAAATGTGGGAAAATATAAATATAAAAATCAATAAACTAACAAAATAAGTGAGATAACATGATATAAAAATTATACCATGTTACCTAGATACATATAAATACTTATTAAATAAATGAAAATAGTAAATAAAAGAAATATAAATACATAAACTATAGGATAACCAGACATTATGCCAAAAATGGCACAATAACTGGCAACAGACAAGAGTCAGAGTCAAGAGAAGAGAGTCATATCCTGACTTGCGCTGTGAGTAGGCGTCTTTTCTGACGTTTACCGCGAAAATAGCGGATAAGGCGACAGATAGGGATAGAAGATACATAAATAAATAAGAAAAAAGAAATAAAAAAGTTTAAATAAGTTTTGAATTTGACAAAGGGACATGCTAGGCAGTCTTAAAAAAAAGAAAAACAACAAGAAATAAAGGGAACATTCATAAAAATTGCAACGATACACCATCTTATATAAATAGTGATCCAAATACAGCCTACATGATGCCTACAGCTACATTCTTTCATCGCACCGCTCGCCATCGACAGGGAGTTCATCCTCACACCTTGGAGCCAAATTGGTCGCGAACTGTGCGGTTCCAAAGGAACTTTCTCCCACGCACACTAAGGTTGTAGAATGAACTACCTGGAGAGGTTTTCCCTGGTGAGTACAACATGGAGTTCTTCAAGAAAGGGGTTAAAGGGTTTTTACGGGGTCGGCAACGCGTGGGTGATGCCCCTGGTATTGCAAACGTCCATAGGCTGCGGTGACTGTTTACCATCAGGCAGGCCGCAAGCTTGTTTGCCACATTAGTGGAGAAAAAAAACGAGTGGATAGAGGTACTCTCTGCGATGACTAACTGCGGTACTGTAAGAAGCCAATTAAAGTAGCGGAAAAGATCGTATGCTCTCGAGTTAACTGCACTAAGTCTTTACAATGCTGGGGCTGGCGTCGGACAAGAAACCTGCCTTCTGGACGTGTCAGGCGTACACAGCTAAACAGCAAACCCCTGACAAATCTAGCGCTGACCGATCAGAGTAGCAATGTTACTGATTGTTCTCGTAATTATGTCGCTACACTAAAATCTGAACTTCAATCCATAATCACTGACACTATTAAGCGAGAGCTAGGTTCGTTAAGAGGTCAAATTTCAACTATAGAGGCGGCGGTCACTTACATTAATTAGCTCTCAGTACGACGACTTCATGAAAACCTTAGCATTCAGCCACCGAAATAAAAAACCTTAAAGATGATAGCTTGCGTCTCCGTACAGACATGGATACAACAATGGTTAGGCTGAATCACCTTGAACAGGAAAACTCACGTCAGCAGCAGTGGAGTCGTCTACAAAACAGAAGTAGCAGGAGTACCAGAATCCAAGGACAAGGACACTGTGGAGATCATCACTAAAGTAGTATAAAAGTTGGAGTAGATACTTTCGAAGTGGAGTTCGCACATCGCGTGCAGGCGCGCCGACCGAGCAGTGCAACAAACGGCCGCACGATCGTCGCCCGGTTCCGCCATCGACGCACCAAGGATTCTATTGTCTATGCCCATTGATTTATTACTAACCGTAGATAGCACATGAACGCTTGAAAAGTGGGCCGGTGAAGGACTGCTTAATCGCTAGTCAAGCAGTCCTTTTCCCTAGTCCGTCATTAGCCGTCGGCACGTAAGCATGGCCAAGTGCGCATTCAAAAATTGTCGAAACAATGGCCTTAAACGCCGAAAAATGGATGGGATTTCATATTTTGCGTGAATAAACACATTATACATCTTATCATGCATAAATATAGCGATTTACACATAAAAAAACATCAAAAATAATTATTTTAGTCATAGACATATTGTCAGTGTCAGACATCACGTCAGTTGCTCAATCATGCGCATGCGTTAAAGCGAAAACAAAGATTGCTTACTAAAAAAAATGGAGTCGCAGCATTATCCACAGCGCGAAAAGCAATTTTGAGCTTTATAAGTATGAAAAAAAGTTGATATTTGGTAAATACGATACTGTACGTAATGGCATTTTGATTGGGGCGTGCGTATTTGGCTAATAAATAGCTACGTACAAATGTATAGTCAATTAGGCGACAGATTTCAAGCGCATTTTTGTATGAAGTGCTTTATATACGGTTGGTAGTAAATCAATGTCTATGCCGCTCGGAAAAGACATGGGCTCAAACCGTCGGATATAGGACTACATGATTTGGACTCGAACCATGTCATTTATGTTAACGAACATCTGACCAAAACCAAACGCACATTACTAAAAGAATGTAAAATGAAAGCAAAGGAGGCAAACTATAGGTTTATCTCATTGAGAAAATATTTACTAACGTAATAGAGCAGCCATCACAAACAAAAATATTGTACCAACCTGTCACGTGCGGGAGGTGCTGGGGGAGGCTGCTTAGTCATAGAATGACCGATGAAATGTTATCATTTTCTTTATTTTTGGCCCTCGAATGGTTCGTACAGTTTTTAATGCACCAGATGGCGTTTTTTTAAATATCCAAGCCACTATCAGATTGGTCCGCGTCGCGCAATGTCTTAGAACTGACTGCGGCCACTGTTGTCCATGGACCGCAAAGCGTGGTTCAAAGAAAATACTTGCGGTGTCTCCTCTATTACTTTAGTAAATATTTTCTCTATGGTTTGTCTGGACAAAAAACTGAACAATCTACGCACGTCGGGAGAAAGAGTCACCGTTTATCACTATCCTAACATCCACAGATCTCACAAAGAACAACTAACGATGGCTGTACCAAATATTAGTCCTATTGTGATGTTGTTGTCCGCTCTGTGCTCGCTAAAACTCATATTTCATACTCGTAACACAATACACCGTACACAAACTTTTCGCCTTATATTTACACACTCTTACTTTAAAGTAATAAATATTACTCAAATAAAATTCGCTCGAAGTCACCTTCACGGAATATTATATCTGTGTCAAAACTTGAAACTTAGGTACCATATGGAACCACTACCCTCAACCTAAAATAAAATAAAAATATTATTATCGTTGTTTACCACAATTTCATTCTTGCGAAACGTTACAACCACGGATCGTTACAAAATTGTAATCAAGCTGTGTACACTTGTACACAGCACAAGCTTTGCTTAGTTTGGGGCTAGATGACGCTGTGTGAATTTGTCCACGACTATTTATTTATTTATTTACTGGTCCCTTACGTTATTTATCCGGTAGCCTATTATCTGACAATTAAGCATGGCGAATGATGGTAATTGTTTGAGAATGATTTATCAAAACATACGTGGTTTACGCACAAAAACTAACGCATTCTATAATAATTTTCTACTGGAAAATATCGATATAGCTCTCATAACGAAGACGTGGTTGTGTGACGGCATTTTGGACAGTGAGCTATGCCCGAGTGACCGGTACGAGTTGTTCCGACGGGATCATGGTTCGCTTGGCGCCTCGGCGCTAACCGCCGGCCCAAACTCGAGGATGACGAACTCGAATGCATCGCCGTTCGTATACCTGCGATTACGTTCGGCACTGCAAGGGATCTAAATGTTGTTTGCGTTTATATTCACGAATACTTAATTTTCAACGTATTATGAAAAGATTATTTGACTCATGCCCGGATGACTACTATGCTTGGGAGGTGATTTTAATTTGCCGTTTGTAGACTGGAACACGGGTACTCCCATAGAAAAATAAGTAGTTAGAAAAGCTAAGTAGGCGGTGCAGTCGCGCCACAACTATGCGCTAATGAGCTAATTTCCTTTAAAAGGCGCGAACGCGCCGTCAGTCTCTTGCGGATTCAACGGAGTGCGCATCAAAAAAAGCTGTGCCTAAAATCTTTAAAATATGCCATCTTGCGCAATAGTTAATTGCGAGCAAGAAGTTAACATACTTCTAAAACAAAAGGAGTGATTTCATTTCACCGTTAAGTCTAAAAACCTTGTATTTATCAATATTTTACGAAAAATATTCACCCGCGCTCAAGGACACCTTGCGCCCAATCTAGTACTGTGCACATAAACCGACCTTATCGATAAATTATTTTGTTTATCGATATAATATATTTGTAGTATAGTAGAATTGATATCAAAAAAGGAGAAGATTCTTATTTCGAATGAATGTTCTTTTATTGTAGGTACGTGTGGTCCTTGAAATTTTCGTCAATTGCGGACCGATTTTGATATTAGTTTTTAGTAGGGCCACAGCAGGGGCACGGGTGGGGTACAGGTGGGGTAGAGGTATGATGCAGTTACCTTAACACTAAAATAAAATAAATACCTAATTGTAGACAAATTCACACAGCGATATCTAGCCCTAAACTGAGCAAAGCTTGTATTATGGGTGCTAGATAATTGATATAGTACTTATACCCTTTTTTTAAAATACATTCTTATTAAACATAGAACACCCAGACCCGTTACAGAAATTAAAATTCATCATTTAAATTTCTGCCCGGCCGGGAAACGAACCCGCAACCTCTTGTATGGCAAACTAGCATGTTAACCACTGAACTACTAAGGACGTCACACACTATCGTACTCCTGACTTATTCCTGCCATACCCCTACGGTAAATCTACCGTACCCCTACTCTCTCTATCTCCTCTCTACGCGCCCTTGAACCCCGCCTCACCCTCCTCAATATAATAACAATTTCAATTCATTATTATCAAATAATAAATACCATAATAATAGTTAGAATTTTATCGAAATATTAATATCGACAAGAATTCGATGTTGTCAATCACTAGCGTAAATGTAAATTCAGAGAGGATTTACAGCACACACGCAACGCAATGTGTGTATGTGGTAGTGACCGATTGACTAATCACGGCACTCCGTTTGACTTTGCGTGTGCGTGTGTTAGATATAAGGTATTTTAGTATGTTGTAATTGGTATTAAATATCGTGATTAATAATAATTAATATTTCAAAATACTTTTGTAAACATTTCACCAACTTCAGAACGAAGTGTGGTGTTTCTGAACGATTGTTTGTCTTTGATCAGTTAAGTACTGTTTATGAGAAACTTCCTTAATTAATTATGTAATAAATTTATAATAATGTTCAAAGTATTGTAATACATTAAATTAACATCTAATCAATCTATCAGTAAATTTAGGAGACCGGAAATGAGAATAGCAAATGACATTTCCGGCTAGAAGGTAGTATAAAGGTCCAGTCAAAAGACTGGGTGGCACTTTTGCTCCAGAGCCGGCACAGAGTTAAGTACAAACTTGCATTGTATTATTGTTGCTTTATATTTTATATTGGTTTTATTTATTTATTGAATCGTACCTAATACCACTGTCCCATTTTTAAAGGATAAATATTTAATTATGTGATAGATAATTGTGTCATAACATTTGGTTAGAATTTTGTATAAATGTGGTTTACCTATGGTATTAATGTTGTTAATTCAGCTAATGTTGTTTAAATAAATACCTCATTTCATAATGGATTACATTGCTTATTACAATATACCTTATATCTTTAAAACATGCTTTTGTTTAATTAAATAATGTCCACTATAATCATACGTTATTCTAGATAATATATTTTCTAATAAACTCCTACACAAATATCAGCCTTGGATACTTCATCATCATCTGAACGACCAGTCCCGGCTTCTGCCAGGATCTGGTTACCAAGTATTACTCCTCCACTTCGCCCAGTCTCTCTAAGAACTTTATTTTACATGACATTGATATCTATTTATTAATATTCTCTTATTTACTTAATTTAGCGTTGTCCATATATTTCACTGGGGTTTTGGATACTTACTCACACTCTGTTATTATTCTGTAGTTTATTGACTAAAATAAAGGTTTTTACTAATAAAAGGCACTAGTTATAAGTAGGACATATATTAAAGCTGACATCAGAAGTGGGATTCGTTAACTCTTGAAATCGATATAAAAATTAAAAAATTTCAGATTCTGCGTCATGGGCGAGACCATTCTACGAGGCATCTTGCAAATCGACGACGACGGTATTCGGAACGACCAATCGACGTCGGAGGGATCGAGAGACCGAAGAACCAAAGGAAATGTGCTGTGCTGTCTTCGCGGACCGTTGCTGTCAAGAGCTTTGCAGATCCTGGTTGAAATCGTCCCCGGAACAGCGTCACCAAAGCTGCCATGGCAGGTAACACCCCGATCGGTTCTGTATCTGAACATCTCGGACGCCAGGACATTCACTGCTGGACATAGACTCCTCCCCGTGGCCTTCCGCAACGATCGGCTTGGTGCCCTTACATCCACCAGCTTCGTCTATCTCCTGGGGCTGTTTTACACTATAATTTCCGGTACGTGATCCCCATTCAAAGACCTTTGTGCCCCATCGGTCCTATGAAATTTTGTGGCCTGCCCACTGCCACTTTAGTTTTGTAACTTCTGCATCCACTATGGCCCAAATCCTGGACACTATGGAATCACGAATTGTTTCTTGCACGTCGAGCGTCACTACATCGAGATATAAAACGCCGCTTTTATGATAATATTTTTAGAATTACAAAACATTTGTGTGAGACTGGCATCCTTAATTAGCAAAGAAAGACCACATCGTAATTGTTTAACCCTCTTTTCCATGCTAAAAACTACGTTAACGAAAGTAAAATGTCTCGAAACAATTTTTCTTGTTGGTAGTTAGACGATAAAAAAAATTGTGTTCTGTGCGGGTTGATCGATAAACACTTGGTAAGTTTTAAAAATATTAAGTTAAAGAACATCGGAATCTTATTATTTACGTAAATTTTGATGGGTATCTTTATATGATAGGCAGCTTTAGTACCTACTTGTAATAATTGGACCTAGTTTTTCGAAAATGAAATGAAAAATTTCATATATTTATTTTCCATTATTTTAGATGGTCTTCGCATTTCTACTGTCAAACCAAAACTTAGTTAAGAAATAACCGATATCAACCGCCTTTAACATAAGATGCAAACGTAACATACCGGTTACCCACATTGGAAAATATTAAAATCATTGACTGGATGGAAATGTTGTAGATACCACCTTCCAACATTGAACTATGTTTGGATTGATATTTATTAGACAATTTTTTGAAGTTTCTGCTCCACGGTTTCCAATGAAAGTGTTGTTTTAACAATTGTCCATAATTTACGAGAAAAATTATTTTTCCTTTCAAGAATACTCAACATGTTGCAACATGTTGCATATCTTTAGAAATCACTAAAATTTTATATAGGTTTACATTATTATTAATATTGGATTATTGATAACCTAAAAATGCTTATTTGTCAAAATCTTATTTCAGTACGTACCTTGGCCCCACCAAGGATACATCAGTTGAATATTACGAAACTTCTCATTTATTGCCTTTTAGGCACAATTAATTGTAAATTTTCTTTTTACGTTATATCCCGTAATTACTTAAATTGTTGTTTAAAATTCCCGAATTTACTCGTAACTCACGAGTAGCTCAACCCAGCCGAAAAATAAGTGATGGAAAATATTTATATAAATATTATTTAACCTCCTAAGACCCAGACTTCAAATAACAAGGTAGTAGAGCACAAATTAAATTATTGCTGTCAGACCCAGAGACATAAAACTTCATAAATTTCATTATTAGGATTTTGGGAGTATATTTACCGTAATACTACGTGTCTAAGGGCCATTTTGGTTAACTTACATCGTTCTATCTTTTGTACAAAATATTGAACATTGGGTCTTAACGGTGCAAAGAAAAAAAAAACATGATCAAACATTTAAAGATTTATTATAGAAATAATTAAAAAAAAATATCAAAAATAGGACGAAATCCTTCAGTCTAAACTTCTAAGTCAGTTTAAACTTAGCTACATTTTCATTAGGCACTTTAACTAGTTTTCATAATATCACAATTACAACATTTAATCATCTTTGGAAAAAATCACTCTTTTGGTCATTAATAACACAACTAATTTACTTATAATAACTAAAAAATATGATCTTATCATTAGTGAGACCTTTTGGAAACTTTAATTATACTTAACAGAAATAAGTTATACTACTCAACATGCTTTGTAACAATTACGAGTCTAAGTTAGGCAAAGAGCTAATAGCCAGGTACTGCATTTGGCGGTAGTTCTTTTCTTGCATCCAGGCAAACGGCATCTGGCATCGGCATCATATTCTGAGTCATTGAGACAACAGAAAAATTCAATTATAATCAACGACCGAACGTTTGATACTGTAAACCAATGTACAAAAAATTGCACAAAATAATTGATGAATTTTTTAATCAGCTAAATTTAATACTTTCATGAAAATTATTAATTGAGTAAGTAAGTAAGTAAAAACTCTTTATTGCACACATATTATAACACAATTTACAAAAAACAGCATAATATACATGCGCGCAAAGGCGGTCTTATCGCTTCTGTGTGAGTGTTCTATTTATATCTTTAAGTCTATAATAACATCAACAATAACGTAGGGAAAGTAGCGATTTAATTAGTAATTTCAGATTAAACTTACTTCTAGCAATGTTTCCTCGTTCATCGCAGCTTGTTATGACAGTTCAACTTTTTTTTGGTTGGCGGCATTAATATCATAGGCAATATAGACAAATCAAGTAGTTTTGACATGTGAAAGTAGTCGCGAGAAGATTTCAAAAAAGTTGTAGAAGGTTAAAGTCATTTCTATATGACATAGGGTCGGCACAGTAGATATAATCCAAGGTTGTACCGTTATAATACTTTATTACGTTTAGCAATTTTTGGTCCTAAATCAACTAGCTACTTAAATCATAATGTTCATGATAGGAAATTGAGAAAAATCATAAATAATCCATTAAATTTCTTGACGAAAAATTAGACTTTGCATAAAGGCGCTTCTCCGCCTAAAGGTGGCAACATTTTGTTAACAAAACGTTTTGACAACACAAGTTTTTGATTGGTGGATACCTGGCTTAACGCAAAATATTTATTTTGTTTCATCACATCATCACAGCCCATAACAGTCCACTGCAGGACTTCGGGCCTCTCCCACGAAAGGGGAGGGCATTGCCATAATCTCCACGCTTGGCAGGCGGGTTGGAGATCGCAGTGCAGTTGATGTAAATCTACCCAGAAAGATGCTGCTGCCCATCTTTCGGATTTGTCCCTTAGTCGCCTCTTACGACACCCACGGGAAGAGATGGGGTGGTGCTATTCTTTGAGGTGGCGGCACCACACACCACCAATTTATTTTGTTTACTTCATTTTTATTTCAACAAATTTTTACCATACAATAAATATTCAATTCAAGCTATTTATTAAAGTACCTACATAGACACGATTTGTATTAAAAAATAATGTTTGCCTACCTTTGTTTCCATATACTATACTCGGATTATCTACCGCTAGTGGTCTCGAAATAAAACGTCAGAATTGGCCGAGCAAATTGAAAACGTATGTACCTACAATAACGTGATTCACATTTTCTATTTTCTTGTCTGCTGACCGTATCGTTAATTATATTTCGTCGCTTCATTCTTCAGATATAAGATAATTCACAACGTAGTCCCTTTAGCCTACAAGGTAGCTTCGCACGTTTATTTTAAGTAAAATCGATTTGTTTTCAATCAATCATTTTTATTTTTTGTCGATCCTACGTATCGATACAGCCAGCCGCCATTTTTACGTCATTCCTTTTTCGTGCGAGGTAGCGAGCACATCGTGCACACGTGGTGCACAACAAATTGTTAAAATTTTATTTCAAAAGTAGAAACGCAGCGCCGAAAACAAGATTCGGTATTTTAAAAGAAAAAGCAAAAAACCTACGATGTCACAAAGTGGCGATATTCTCGGATTCCACTTCAGATTCCGATAAAAATTCATGTAAGTACCTACAATATTTTCGCCGAATGTAGTTACTTTTATAATTTATGCATTGAGTGTATTAATACAAAACCGGGGGGTTGGCCGTGAGTCAACACGACGGTGATTTAGCTTTAATGTATATACAATAAAAAATGAATATAATTAAAATTTCATCTGGAGGTTGGTCGAGAATCAACACGACGATATCAAATAACTACGCATACACCGCCTGGGGGTTGGTCGTGAATCATCACAAAGGCAATATGCAATAATCTAGTTTTCTCAAGCTGGTGATGATCGAGGTTTTTAGATACTTTAGATTCCGATTAAAACTAAGTAAGTTTCTATTTTACGCGATTTTCGCTTAATGTGATACGTGTAATTTATGCATCGAGTGCTTCAATGTAAAACCTGGGGGTTGGCCGTGAGTCAACACGATGGTAAAAACCTGGACGTTGGTCGAGAATCAACGCGACGGTAAAATTATACACCTGGATGTTGGTCGAGAACCAACACGACGGTATCGACACAAAGCCTGGAGGTTGGTCGTGAACCATCACGAAGGCAATGTGCATATTCACCTGGATGTTGGTCGAGAACCAACACGACGGTATCGACACAGAGCCTGGAGGTTGGTCGTGAACCATCACGAAGGCAATGTGCATATTCACCTGGATGTTGGTCGAGAACCAACACGACGGTATCGACACAGAGCCTGGAGGTTGGTCGTGAACCATCACGAAGGCAATGTGCTTATTCACCTGGATGTTGGTCGAGAACCAACACGACGGTATCGACACAGAGCCTGGAGGTTGGTCGTGAACCATCACGATGGCAATGTGCAATAATCCCAAGTGTCTCAACCTGCTGATGATCAAGAATCATTTAGAGGTCTATGACATCTACCTAACCGCCACCGTCGATCGAGAATCGGCAGTGAGGATTTATTTTGTGGATATACCCACATTCTTCACATATCCGTGGTTTTATCTTCGGAATGGTTTTTCGTTGATCGGGGATCAATACAAACACCTTAATATATTATGAACACTCGATGAACGATGAGAATAATACTTTAAACAGTGGGGCATTAAGTACCTACTAGTAAAGTAGGGGGTGTAATCGACCACTCGTTCGTAAACTCGTTTGTTCTAAAACGGACATAATATGAATTTGTCTGCGGTTTTAGACATCAACACACCTCCGAATGCAATTACTGAGAGGTATTACTTGCTACTGAGGCGTCAACAGACCTGCCCCAGGTCGCCGTCGCCGCTAGAGTAGCGAAAGAGCCTTCGTCGGAGCCGTCCGATGCGCCCGCGCACTGTTAGACCCACAGCTGGTGCGGGTCCTCGAAGCCAATATCCATAACGAACCCGAGCACGGGAACAAAATACATAATACAAGTCTATTGTGACTCCCTTACAAGGAAAATATCCTTAAGAGTTATTTAGTGCCGGAAAACATAAAGTTACCCCAGGCACAAAAATAAAATTTCGTAAGCGGTCATCTGCGCCGCAACACGTACTCCAACGAGGAGAATACCATATTCATCGCCGTCAAATATCTGAGTGACGCTCGCCGCATACTCTTGCGATCTTTATTTTATGGACTCGAAATCGAGAATCAACTGATAATAATAACGCCTAACGATAAGGCGTCCTTGAGTGTCGTCCGTAACACTCACCGAAACGAAACGCTATTCGAAAGTACTGTGTGGGAATTGGCTCCATCGACATACCCTTTGCTCGCCTACGCGAGCCCGGGTCACCGGGCATTCGCAGCGAGCGTCGGCCAAGCAGCCTCCCCGCGCCGCGGAAGCCGCCGGCGCCGGCCCGCAGCCGCACCTACATAGTCACCTAAGTGACTCAGGTGCGCCACGTTGGTCGCGTACAATTATTTTTTAATTAATTGTTGGCATTGATTTGGGACGGTTTAGAAGTCCCATTCTATAAGTCCGTGGCACAATATCTATGTTGCCCCTGGTATAGACAAGTATTCTGTCTCCTGACCAATACCAAACTTTTTGCTCCTGACAAAAAGAAGGAGTCCCCTAGTCCATTAAAATGTTAGTAGATTCGGGTACGATTTTAGTGTTCAGCCGAACACCTTGCATTGGGCAGGCGGCAGCCCCACATACCTAATCAATTTTTATCTAAAATATTCCCGCCACCTAAACAGATTGGGAAAAAAGATTCACCATTAATCTAAAATCACAAATAAATTTATACCGACCGATACGATATACGATCGGACCACAGAATCATTTCAAAATAAATTCCAAGAAACACATTTTTAAATATGATAAATTTAAAATTGTGAACCATAAAAGCTTTAATTCGATGGCAGAATTTACAACTTTTCAGCCTTACCGTATTAGTATCTCGGTTGCCCCGCGAGGGTTTACTAAAGTGACGACTAAGGTCTTCACCTTCTTAAGGTCTCAAGGCTCAAAATCCGTGCACGATATAGCTATAGTATACTTAGACGATATAATTTGCATTGGCAATGACTTCGAGGAATGTCTAAGCAATGTTAACGAGGCCCAGATTACTTCAATGTCTCGTATTCATAGTCAACGTTAACAAACGCAACTTGCAACCTAAAAATATGTAGATATATAACTAGAATTTTATATAAAAATATATAAAATTCTAGTGTTTATATGTTTTAATTTTGAGAATTTCACTTAATTTTTTTTAACTGGAGAAAAGTGACATTATAGCACAATCAGTGTATATATTTTCGTCTCTTCCCCGTTGCACAATATAAGTTCGCTCAACTTATTGCGCTGTCAGTAGCAGCTTATCTAGCGCTACAATACAGCTGATTGCACACAAAATTTTTGATCTATTGTTAAAATGTATTTAAAAATATAATAGCTACTTAAACTTTAGCATAAATATCCCCCCGTTCTACGTTCTTTGAGGATCTTAATTGATGGGCGCAAAACATTGGCCCTTTATTGTCCCGCAGGCCTTCATTATGTAAACGAGAACTTCACTAATGGCTATCGTACTGACTGGGGTACCGTCTATGGCGACGATTGGGTCAACGGGTGTTGGAAGCAATGTGAACTCAAGTATCCCATTAACTGGATTTACTAAACCTAAAAATGTTGCATCATACGATCATAATTGTGATATATTGGTACGAGTAGATAACACCACAGCTATCAGCTATGTAAATTGTCAAGGAAGTAAATACCTTCATGCAAAGAATCTAGCGCGGCATATTTCGTTATGTGATATTAAGGTTGACGAGGACTCAAGAGAGTAAAGGACATAGAGTGGAAACTCTCTGACTCGGCTTACCGATAGATAGTCCACACTTTTAGACAGACTATGACTGAGGTACCGGTAGATTACCGATTTCATGTCTCGCGTCAATGCCGACTGTGAGCGCTATTTATCCTGCAAACAGGACTCGGAGGCTATCGCAGTAGATGCGATTAATCTCATGCATTCTCACTTGCCGCACTTCTCTCGATTTGCAATTTTGATTGCAGAATAATACTGATCCATATGAAGATTCTAACGAATTTGTGATAACATTTTAAGTAATCGTTTTAATACGAATGCTTCGTATGACACTTTGAACAATCATCGTTCAGCTCCGTATCCCATTTTGGTCCCAGTTGGGATGTTCGAATTAAACGATCACTAAAAAGAGCTTTCAAATTCAATCCAAGCGTGCCTAAGTATACTGCCACTTGGAATCCACGAGAGTGTATATAACATTTCAAATTCGGTCCCGTCCGAATTAATAAAACATAATAAAAAGTTAACCAGAACATTAGGAATATTGGCCCTGTGTACCACACACACAGGGTACAAACGCTATCACTTTTAAGGATTATAATATTAATACCACCTCAAATAGCATTAAAATCATAATTAGTTAAAACATTAGGGTCAGGTCGCTAGTATCCAGGGCTCTTTCGTACCTAATTTACGCATAACCCCTTCCATCACACTCGATGAGTATCTGATTAGAATCGAGCAACTCAGTACTGGCACATACTAAGTATCTCTTTCTGTCGTGCAAACCACACCATAAACAAGTCACGGACAAACCATTAGCCAATGGATTGGCAGGGTGATGACAGAGAGCAGTGTGTCATGGGTCCATGTGCTGTGGCTCGGTGTGCCCGGCGTCCGGTGTCCGGCGCTGGGGCCGGCGGCGTCTCCGCGGCGGGGCCCGCAATGCGGTGGCCGCAAGGACCAGCACATCGCGTTTTTGCCAGATATTATATCAGGCCGATCGCTGATGTCGGCCGATTTGTTAAACCAGTTTGCTTTCTTAATAATGAATTAACCACAGTGTCCATTATGTTATATGTTTAATTTACGGTTGATACCGTATAATTAATACATTGTTTAAAATGTATGAATAATAAATATTTTGTTTAAAATTTGCAAAACTTCCCTCTCCAAACATCTACGTTGTGAATTATCTTATATCTGAAGAATGAAGCGACGAAATATAATATATGATCAAACGAACTTCGCGAAGTTCGATCGATATTATATGAGTCGCTTCATTCGAAGATATAACACCCGCCCGCCCATATTCCCAGGCGTGGGGAAGTTTCGCATAGCATCTCTAAAAAGAATGACGTAAAAATGGCGGCTGGCTGTATCGATACGTAGGATCGACAAAAAATAAAAATGATCGATTGAAAACAAATCGATTTTATTTTAAATAAACGTGCGAAGCTACCTTGTAGGCTAAAGGGACTACGTTGTGAATTATCTTATATCTTCGAATGAAGCGACTCATATAATATCGATCGAACTTCGCGAAGTTCGTTTGATCATATATAATATGCTATTTCAGTAGCACAGTGGATTAGATTCCCGTCCAAGTAGAAATTGAAGTAATTACTAATAAGGTACTGTAAAAATCGTCTCTGTACCTGTGATGTATCGCATTCCATTAACCAATATTATTTGAATTGATATTTTGGTGATAGATAAATATTATAGGTATAAATTGCGATGTGGGTCTATAAGAACAACGCTATTGAAGATGCTATGCTAGTTTGAATTATTTCATCATTCGTAATTATTCAAATAAATTTGTGTATAATATTTTATAGAAAATCATGCTAATGATGTACAAGTTTTAGAATGCCACCAGTTATTCAGTCACATGTATTAAGTAAATAATTCGATAAATGGAAGTAAAAGTGAAATGATAACTTAAACTTTCTATAATTGAAAAATGCCAATTATGACATGATTATATAGATTGTTTGAATCCAGCTGTGGGAAACCGTGTTACAATATGGCTGCTAGGTAGTAAGCTTGGTGTGGCTTTGGTGCATCGGCAGCGGTGATTGCAGCCAGCACCTGGATGCTTATACTGAACGTTGCTGCTAGGTAGTGAGCTTGGTTAAGTCCATTTCTCGGGCAGCAGTGATGGGACCATACCTGGAAGGCTACTACTGAATATTGCTGCTAGATATTTAGCTTGGTGTGGCTTTGGCTTCACGGGCAGCGGTGATTGCAGCCAACACCTGGAGGCTTATACTGAACTTTGCTGTCTAGGTAGTTAGCTTGATGTTGGCAAGACGACCTTCACCGGGCAGCAGTGACGCTGCCAACATCTCTATGCGTCTACCGAAACTTAGCTGTGCTAGGTAGTAATCCTGATGTTTGGCCATTGTATCACGGGCGGCGGTGATGGGGCCATCATTACAGGTCACTACTCAAACCAAATAATAATATTGTAATGCGATTGTTCATGACTATATTTGAACTTGGCTATAATTCTGAAATCTCAAGAATAATATTTAATAATTCAGCATTGAAGGTTACATTGATAAAAAAAGTTTTGCTAGTCCCATAGACGATGCTAATCTGGTTCTCCGGTGAGACCGGTGGTGCCGGTGCACTGGTGAGGAAATTGGCATGACGGGACAAATGACTTTGAAAGTACAGACCAGTATTTGGTTATTTACAAATGTGCACAATAAAAATAACTGCAATATATTTTAATGGTTATAAAAGCTGATTACTGATATGATTTTTATACCTTGCTGGTTTGTGATTGAATTATTTGTGGCATTGCAAGAAATTATTATATTCTGAATGAATTTGGTAGTCAACTTACCTATTTGTGGTATAATATTTTAAGTCGTTTTAAATAAGTAAATGACACAAAATGTTACATTATTATTTGATTCACAAATGGAAATTTGTCCTAAGTTTGATATAAATAGGTTCTTCAGGGACGAAGTACTTGTCAGTATGGCCGTGTTAGATATAAGGTATTTTAGTATGTTGTAATTGGTATTAAATATCGTGATTAATAATAATTAGTATTTCAAAATACTTTTGTAAACATTTCACCAACTTCAGAACGAAGTGTGGTGTTTCTGAACGATTGTTTGTCTTTGATCAGTTAAGTACTGTTTATGAGAAACTTCCTTAATTAATTATGTAATAAATGTATAATAATGTTCAAAGTATTGTAATACATTAAATTAACATCTAATCAATCTATCAGTAAATTTAGGAGACCGGAAATGAGAATAGCAAATGACATTTCCGGCTAGAAGGTAGTATAAATGTCCAGTCAAAAGACAGGGTGGCACTTTTGCTCCAGAGCCGGCACAGAGTTAAGTACAAACTTGCATTGTATTATTGTTGCTTTATATTTTATATTGGTTTTATTTATTTTTTGAATCGTACCTAATACCACTCTCCCATTTTTAAAGGATAAATATTTAATTATGTGATAGATAATTGTGTCATAACATTTGGTTAGAATTTTGTATAAATGTGGTTTACCTATGGTACTAATGTTGTTAATTCAGCTAATGTTGTTTAAATAAATACCTCATTTCATAATGGATTACATTGCTTATTACAATATACCTTATATCTTTAAAACATGCTTTTGTTTAATTAAATAATGTCCACTATAATCATACGTTATTCTAGATAATATATTTTCTAATAAACTCCTACACAAATATCAGCCTTGGATACTTCATCATCATCTGAACGACCAGTCCCGGCTTCTGCCAGGATCTGGTTACCAAGTATTACTCCTCCACTTCGCCCAGTCTCTCTAAGAACTTTAATTTACATGACATTGATATCTATTTATTAATATTCTCTTATTTACTTAATTTAGCGTTGTCCATATATTTCACTGGGGTTTTGGATACTTACTCACACTCTGTTATTATTCTGTAGTTTAATGACAAAAAAAAAGGTTTTTACTAATAAAAGACACTAGTTATAAGTAGGACATATATTAAAGCTGACACGTGCGTAAGCCTGTGCATATTAAGTTGCATGAGTAGTAGTAAAAATAGTGGGGTCGGGTCATTCGACTACGATGTTGGTGTGGGAAGTTGTTGAGTCTGTGTTGAAGGCTAGACAGAGTAAACAACACGTAGCGCCTGTAAGCTAAGGCACTACGGCATCGATGGCCCAGCACTGTCACTGCTGACGGACTTCATGGATGCTAGGCGTCAGTATGTAGTGGCTAGGTGCGGCGAGGTAGCGTCAGAGGGAATGACCATCGAGAAGGGTCATTCCCTCTGACGCTATCTCTCTCGAACGTTGGTTTCGCGATGCATATAACGGTAGCAGACGCGTTTATGTTTGCTGATGACGTAGGTATAGTTGTGACAGCCCCAACTCTCGAAATGCTTCAACACAAACTAAACGTGGTAGCGAGTAAGTTGCTGAACTGGTTCAAAATAAAAGGACTGATGCTAAATCTGACAAAAACTCAATTTGTCCAGTTCACCCTGTCAGTGTACGCACTGACACTGGCACTGACTACCGTTAGCAGTCGCTTTCGGTGAATGTGGATGGAGTTACGATCGAACGTGTACCTGTCGTATCATTCCTGGGCTTCCAAATGGATCAGTCGCTAACATGGGAATCCCACATAGAACATATTTGTGGTAAACTGGGAGGTGCATGTTTCGTATTAAGTCGCATGAGCTCCACCCTGCCTTCGCACGTGCTACGGTCGTGTTATTTCGCCACCGTGCAGTCGCTGCTCCAGTACGGCGTGGAGTTCTGGGGGCGCGCTGCCGATTGGGAGCGTGTCTTCCGAATGCAAAAGCGCGCTGTGAGAGCGATTGCACGTCTGGCGCACGATACGTCGGCGAGACCGTGCTTTGTCTCTCTGGGTATTTTAACTTTGCCGTGCCTACTAATCCTGTATGTGGGTGTATTTGTAAGGGAGCACTTACATGATTATACTCAGAGGTCAGATGCGCGGATTCGTCAGCTTCGTTTTGGCCACAGGTTGTTGCCAATAACACATAAGCTCGCAAAAGCTGCAAAAACAGTACGTGTTATGGGCCCCGCAGTATACAACAGACTTCCCGCGGAAATAACCGATGCGCCTAGTATTGATTAGCTTAAAAACAAATTACGTCGTTGGCCAATCGAGCAGGCGTTTTATAGTATGGACAAATTTTACGCGCTAAAAATTAAATAGAGAAATCCTACAATGCATTTCATACATTATTGAACGACATCTTATATCTACTTTTATTAGCTAGATAGAACTACTATTGACATTTTGATTAATATACTTATTTATAATCTTGACATTTATTAATTTTTATGAGTAATTCCATTAATTAATACATTTTTGTATCACATTTTATTTATTATGTAACATAAAATGGTAATTAATTTAATTAAGTTAAATAATTGGAACATTATTTTAAATTTTATGACGTGTAATGAAAAGTTACCAATAAATAATGTCTATGTCTATGTCTAATGGATGGTGGGTCCCAAGTAGATGTAGTTTATACAGATTTCCAAAAAGCGTTCGATCGTGTAGGTTATCATGTTATTCTTCTAAGGATGCTTCAGGAGCTGGGAATCCGCGGTAATCAACGCCGATGGTTTGAGTTATACCTGAGAAATCGATCGCAGGCTGTTGTCGTGGCTGGTTATCGTTCTAACTTTGTCACAGTCCCTTCTCGCAGAGTCCCGCAGGGCTCGATCTTGGGGCCGCGTTTGTACGTCGCATATTTATATGACATTTAACACTGTTTTCGATTTGCAAAATTTGTAATATATGCCGACGATACAAAAAGTTGTGCATTTGTAAGAAATATTATGGAATCACTTAAGTTTCATAAAGATTTGGACCGTGTGTGCCAATATTATCGCGAAAAAAACATAACAGTCAATGTTTCAAAATGTTTTTAAATAAATTTCACACTCAAAACAAACGCTGAGACACATCAATATTTCTTAGAAGGCACGCCCATTAAACCAGTTACTAGCGTTAGGGATCTTGACGTGGTTTTCGATTCAAAAATGCTTATAACAGAACACATATCCACAGCAGTTACCAAAGCCTACAAAAATCTCGGTTTTGTTCTGAGGGTGAGCCGCCCTTACTCTGATATTTACTGCATTAAGGTTTTGTACTTTCGTATGTCCGTAGTGTATTGGAATACTGCAGTAACATTTGGAATCCCAGCTATGTTACCTACATTCAGGATATGGAGCGAATACAAAATCATTTTTTCAGGTCTCTTAACTTTTGTACTCAACACAGAGGTATTAGCTACGCACTTGCATGTAGGCAACACAACCTGATGGAGCTAAAAGACCGGCGTTCCTTACTGCAGATGATGTTTTTGCATGACATTTGCAATGGAAAAATTGACTCACCGGAACTAACAGCACTTTAAAAAAAATTTAAAACGCCCTATAGGCGTACTAGACAAACTCCGCTCTTTCACGTTCGTCCTGGACACTCAAAGTATGCTCGAAATTCCGTGGTAAATCGTACTCTCGAAACTTACAATAATTATTCCCCTGCGGTCGATTTATTCTGTCACAGTAAAGTATCGTGCTAAAATAAGATAAAATGCATTTTGGAGGGTAGAACTTTAGAAATCAGTGAATGAGTAATGTGTCACTTCCTTCTCTTTCTCTCTGACATAAATACACACTTAGATATACACACGCGTACACACGCATAAACACACTCACACACACACGCATACACACACACACACACACACACTCACCCACACACACTCACACAGATGCACAGACAGAAGATTCTATAGAGTAAGAATCTGTTATTGGCTTTCTGTTGTTTACGAATATCAAAAGTAAAAGTGTTAAGAGCTGTTGATTCTATGAACAATAAACAAAAAAATTAAATATTTCTTAATATATTTATTTAATCTACGGCACATTCACCCTGCACAAACACATACATGTATATTCACAACAGTTTACATAATTAAAATCACTCAAAAGCTATTTTACAAATAATTCTCAAGCATAGTCGTATGCTTACACTCGTGGGTGTCATAAAAGTTCTAGTCTTCGCAAGGTGGAAATTGGGTAGCAGCGTTTTCCATAGTTAGATTTATAACACTACGATCTCCAAACCGCCCGTCAAGCGTGGAGAGAGGCCTTAAGTCCTTTAGTGGACTGTTATGGTCTGCGATGATGATGATGATAGTCGGGTGAAACACGTAGTAATAATAGATCATGCGCTTATACTCGCGAAATACATTCAGTGTAAATAGAACGCACTCATGTATTTCTTTCACGATGGGAAATGGGAAACCAATAAGCTTTAGTTAAAATTGATTGTGTTTGTGTAATTTTTTAAATACGTGTGGGGTCAATGCTGTACGCGTCCGTAGGCGAAGCCCTCTTTTTGTGGCTTCATGACTCTAGTTACCCTACACGTGATCCCTGGGTAGTGCAAAATGGACAGCACTCTCTCCGGTGGTAGGCTTCGGCGGTGGCTGGTAACCACCCTCCAGGAGAACGCGTCGTCAAGCGGCCTGGCCGTGTTTCGGTGTGATGCCTGGAGTAGACGGGTCTGGACAGTTGTGGTCGCTCTGCGTAACCGTGTTTTCTACTGCTCACCACTCCCGTACCGGGTGCCTGGCTTCGGAGGGCAGCGGGATCCGAAGCACGGTGCCGCCGCTGGCCGACCGTAGATAGTTGGGGGCCCAAGTAGCCACCAGTGAAAGGCTGCCCCGCCATCTCACGAAAAATCCCAGATTGCTCTACCCTGCCGGTTGGCGACCGGATGGGAGGGCCAGGTAGCCAATCTGGGGGGGTTCGGGCGTCCCCGCGGTCTCCGCGTCAGGCACCTTCCCGTGCGGCAATAGTGAGCATGGTAGCTGGTCGGCGGAGCGCTACATCGTCCAACTTCCGTCCTCCTATAACAACCTATCACTCAAATAAATATAATATGAAGCGAAAAACAAGGATAAACGATAAACAGCGGCTGCACTCCCTCCCACTCACAAGTGCACCTCACTAACATCCGAGGCCTGCACTCAAATCTCAATGCAGTCCACCACCACCTCGAGACTGAAAAACCGCAGCTGCTGTTCCTCACTGAGACACAGATCAGAAGTCCAGCTGACGCGGCGTACCTCAGCTACCCAGGGTATACTCTCGAGCACAGGTTCGTTCCTCGTGCCGGAGTCTGTGTGTACGCTCGCGACGACATCTGCATTCGGCGTCTCAGATGCTTTGAGGGGTCTGGTTTGTCGATATTGTGGCTTCTGGTGGATACCGGTCAAGTGCAAATCTTGTTTGCCTGCGTTTATCGATCCCACAGCGGGGTCCAGGAGACGACTCGTTTATGTGACCATCTCATTGAAGCGGCGGATGAAGCGAGGGAACGTTATCCCACGGCGCAGCTGGTCATTCTGGGGGATTTCAATGCCCACCACCAAGAGTGGCTTTTCCCATACCAGGTGACCAATCATGCTGGGAGAGAGGTGCGTAAACTAGCTCTGTCGCTAGATCTCACCCAGCTAGTAAACTGTGCCACGAGGGTACCGGATGTCGACTCCCATTCCGCACATTGCTTAGACCTTCTGCTGACAACTGATCCGGACAGGCACTCAGTATCGGTTTCCGCACCGCTGGGTACATCCGACCACTGTCTGGTGAAATCTGTATACGTCTTTTCCCCACCCGAGCAAAGCCCATGCAACCCCCGACGGGTGTGGCGATACAAATCAGCAGATTGGGATGAGATGCGTCACTTTTTTTCGTCCTATCCTTGGCGGGAGGCATGCTTCTCTTCGGGCGATCCGTCGAGTTGTGCTGAAGCCGTTACCGCGGTTATACGGCAGGGAATGGAATACTTCATTCCATATTCTGACGTAGCGATGAATGGCAAGTCTCGTCCATGGTTTAGTGCTGACTGCAGTCGCGCTGAAGCGCTGAAGCAAGCGGCATACTCTGCCTGGGCTGAGGCTCGAGCGCATATGTCTCCGGATACTCGCAAACTGAAGAAAGCCTTTAACCTCGCCGCCAAGTCTTGCAAAAGGACGCTACGCAGGGCTCGTTTCGACCGCATAGGTCGGATTGGTACCAAACTGGCCTCTTACCCTCCTGGGAGTAAGGCGTTTTGGTCTTTGGCAAAAGCGGTCGAATCGAACTTAAGTCAATCTTCGTTACCACCATTGCTGAAACCGGATGGGACACTGGCGCATGCTGCGGAAGAGAAAGCAAATTTACTTGCTTCTCAATTCGCGGCGAATTCACGTTTGGATACTGCAGGTAAAACTCCACCTATCTCACCCCGCGCTGACTGCACTATGGCAGAGGTGCGTATACATCAGAAAGATATTTTAAAATTCCTGCGGAGTCTAGACGTGAACAAGGCTAGTGGACCAGATGGTATACCAGCAAAAGTCCTGCGTAGTTGTGCCCCCGAGTTGTCTCCTATTCTCATGCGCCTGTATCGCCTCTCACTGGAGATTGGATTTGTACCGAAGACATGGAAGCTTGCCAATGTGCAGCCCGTGCCCAAGAAGGGCAGCCGCGCAGACCCTGCCAACTACCGCCCTATTTCGGTTACCTCCATACTCTGTAAGATTATGGAGCGTGCACTGAACAAGAAACTCCTCGTGCATCTTGAAGGCAACGATCTCCTCAGCGACCACCAGTACGGATTCCGCTGTAATCAGTCAACTGGGGACCTTCTAGTGTATGCTACTCATATGTGGAGTGAGGCCATTGAGAGGCATGGCGAGGCCCTTGCTGTGTCTCTCGATATCTCCAAGGCCTTTGACAGGGTTTGGCACGCAGCCCTTTTAAGCAAGCTTCCCTCATATGGTATTCCTGCTGGCTTTTGCACCTGGATATCGGATTTTCTGAGTGAACGATCAATCCGTGTAGTTCTAGACGGTTACACGTCTGAACTTAAGGCTATCGACGCGGGAGTTCCTCAGGGGTCGGTTCTGTCCGCGACTCTTTTCCTGCTGCATATTAATGATCTGCTTGGACCCGGTATCTTTGGGTACGCAGACGACAGCACAGTAACGGATAGATATCTGTCATATGCAAAAGCTAGTAGGGGCGATATTCAGTCTTGTCGAGAGGCCATGGTTGGTCGCTTGAACGAGGCTCTCAATGCAGTGTCCGATTGGGGCGAAGCCAATCTAGTGTCGTTTCTAGTCCATTCCATCTGGCTCCGAATTTCCGGGGTGTGTCTGTGGAAATTTCCGACAACCTACAGCTCCTGGGTGTTGAGCTATCAACCAATCTCAACTTTGGACAGTACATCGAATCAAAAGCCAAGACTGCTGCAAAAAAACTTGGAATCCTCTCGAAGGTCAAGCGGTACTTCACTTCAAGGCAGTTGCTTCAATTATATCAAGCACAAGTCCGATCTTGCATGGAGTACTGCTGCCACCTCTGGGATGGATCAGCCAAATACCAACTGGCTGCTTTGGATTTGGTGGAAAAACGGGCAAAGAGACTAATTTGTGATCCGTAGTTAATTGAGGCTAAGCTGCAGAGCCTCGAGCATCGGCGTAGGGTTGCGCGTTTGTCGGTTTTCTACAGGTTGCACTTCGGAGAGTGTGCGAAGCAGTTGCACGACCTCATTCCGCCGGCCCCTTTCCGCCATCGGGAGACGCGATTCGGGCGAGCGCTTCATCCTTATGTCGTGGATCTTCCAACTATCCGCACGAGCCGCTTTGGCTCGACTTTTATAATGCGTACGGCTAAGGAGTGGAATGCGTTGCCTGCGAGTGTGTTCCCTGATCAATATAATCTGGATGCCTTCAAGGCTAGAGTGAATAGGCTGGTCCTAGACAGGCATGCTTCATCATAGACCGCATCGTCACTTACCACCAGGTGAGGTGGCGGTCAAATGCCTGGCTAGTAGAGAAATAAAAAAAAAAAAAAAAAACGTCTCGTTGAGAACAGTGCAACATTTAGTGGCCATTCCCACATACAATACAAAGTATTAAAGTGTAATTAAGTAAAACCTTCGGATAGAGCCTTTCAAGGAAAGAAAACGTACAACGTTTGCAATTGCAATTTTGCTAATGAATTATTCCTACCCTTTTAACAAAATTATTACCGACCTCAGAATTCAAGCGAATAAATTGCATTACATTCAATTTACATCAGTCTTAAACAGTAGTGATACTAGTGAATTAAATATGCGTTCTTTGGGTGAATTTTTGCCTAACAATATAGTTTCAAGAGATTTACAATCATTGATGAGACCGCTCCATTTAATGTCGTTCTTGCTTTTCTTGAAAAAATGTAACATTATCAACCATTTCGTCACTCCCACTGTCCTTAGGGACCACATGATTTCTTTTCTTGGCACATGTATTTACATATACGCCCATTTTAATCGTATTATTGTATTGAATCTAAACCAAAGTTTTAGTACATTGGAGCGATACGTTAATTTCTATGCTCTTTACTTTTTCATTATCAACACCTCCGCTTTCTTTATAACATTCATTTTGAATGTATGTCACAGCTTAGACCACGTTTCTTGCATATTGCATATTCAAAACGCTCATAAAACTTTCAATATCGATACCAACAGTTATAAGAGAGTGAAATTTTGGAATTGGGTTTTGTGTGGAGTGCTCTTCCCGTTGTACATATTACTTGCATGTATCAGCGCATACTACTACATGCATGTATATGGATCATTTCATGTACTCTTATATAATGTAATATATGTGGTATCATTGGTGTATTTTGATTCTGGAGCAATGTATGTAACTCGAATGATGGCGATAGTTAATTTTGAATTCAAGCATTGGTTTCTGACAGTGAAGTTGCATAATGATAAGTTTAAAAATATGCACGGTGAACTTTCTGTAGACTTCAACGACAATTGGAAGCACATATACCGCTCTTATGAGAATATTATGAATGCCTTTGATATACTGAAGAGTACTTTGCAGTTTCCGGTAAATAATTTAATTATAAAATGACAATGGACAATGTTCCGACCAAAAATAAGCAATGAAAATAGAAATATATTTACATATCTCAGTTGTAGCACGCTAATAATCATCGTGGTATAGTTATCGTGTAATAATTTCAGTATCTTATTTCAGGTTTTTATTTTGACAGTTGATACATTCATACAATGGATACTTAATGTGGAATTGCTTATTCAATTGTTTGCCTCTGGCTCCATTTCACGACATGAAGTAAGTATCTACTTCTTATGTCTAAAATTTGATAATATGCCACGGTTCCAGAACGTTCTCCTTAATGGATCTCATGAAAAGATGAAGGGGGAAGAAGGCGTGACATTTTTCCATTTTTACAGTTAATTGGCGTAACTATGCAAACAACGATTATTGCTTGGCTAGCTAAGAAGCTTATTTTATTATCGGCAGTGTGTTATCAATTTGAGGTGTTCTATTCCTCGGTTGATGCTGCCGGTGATATCTGGAACAACACATTGCTTGTTGGAGTTGGTAAGAACCTTATATTGTATTGAAACTCTATTTCTAATATCTATGATTCGTAACAATATTCTTCACGCTTAGAACATATTTTGTATTCGCAGCACTGGAATTACATAAGAGAAATCGCTGTTGTCTTTTTTTCTGTATACTACGATTGTCTAACATAACTAACACTATATCCGTCCATCCCTTATTGTTCGCCTTCGAGCATAACTATTCAACTTTTTTCTTGCGTCTGTTTCTGGATGCTGTCATTGACTTAAAAATACTGTTACGGGGCCCTAAACTGCTCAACCAGTCTTTGGGTACATCGAAATATTAAACATCAGAACATCGAATCCAAAGCTAAGACTGCGGCCAAGAAACTTGGTATCCTCTCGAAGGTCAGGCGGTACATCACTTCAAAGCAGTTGCTTCAATTATATCAAGCACAAGTCCGATCATGCATGGAGTACTGCTGCCATCTCTGGGATGGATCAGCCAAATACCAACGGGCCGCTTTGGATTCGGTGGAAAAACGTGCAAAGTAGATAATTTGTGACCCGCAATTAATTGAGCGTGGGCGCAGGGTTGCGCGTCTGTCGGTCTTCTACAGGTTACATTTCGGAGAGTGTGCGAAGCAGCTGCATGACCTCATTCCCCCAGCCCCTTTCCGCCATCGGGAGACACGTTTCGGGCGAGCGCTTTATCCTTATGTCGTGGATCTTCCAGCTACCCGCACGAGCCGCTTTGGTTCAACCTTTATAATGCGAACGGCTAAGGAATGGAACGCTTTGCCTGCGAGTGTAAACCCTCAGGAAACCCTGATCACTATAATCTGGACGCTTTCAAGGCTAGAGTGAATAGGCTGTTCCTAGACAGGCATGCTCCATCTTCGACCGCATCGTCACATACCACCAGGTGAGATGGTGGTCAAATGACTGCATAGTCTAAAAAAAAAAAAAAAAAAAATGGTTCCCCAGCGGAAGACCTTGCTCAACCTCGATCCGCCACCGATTGTTCGAAATACCAGCTACCGTGTGGCAAGCTTACTGCGGTGCTAAAGTTCGACTAGTTCCAAATTACGAAACGGTCACCCATTCAGTTTCTAGACATTGCGAGCATTTTGTTGGAGCATTTACTCGTACCTTGGTTATCGGTGTTGCTAGCACGCTGCCACTAGACCAGTGGCGCTCTACATCTATCATCGCTCGAGTTAGTACTGCCCTTTCCTCGCCCGCGTGAGATTTCGGCTCGGAGTCTCCACTATACGCAACGACTGTGATCCATTCTGGCAACTCGTTACTTACCTCCCCACCCACACTCTCTCAATCGCCTCTACGTCATAAGCACGACTTATTAAACTTATTAAAAGTTAAAAGGTAAGTACAGTCTGCACCTGATTTTAGTACGTATATTCTGCTCTGCTGGTCTCCATACGGCTATGTGGAACATAGATATTATCTACATTTAACTTTATTTGTTACCAGAATCCAATAGAATGATAAAAAACGTTCTTCGCTTGAGAAGGAACTTCAGAAAGATGACAGCCCTAAATCTGTTCTGGATCGACGCTAGTCTCCCATTCAAGACAGCTGGACTCGTTGCGAACTACACTGTGGTTCTGCTGCAGTTCACACTGAAACTTTAATGTCGATTTAAATTATTTAATAACTTTTCATTCTAAGGTCCAATAAAAATGTTATTTGTTAATATGTTTAAATGAGTGGTGTTATGGTTAAAGTAATTTTTTGTGTATTTTTAACACACGTTGCAAAGTAACTCCAGAAAAATTAGAATTTTCAATGATATACTTTATAGCCAATTTTTAGTATTTCTGTTACTTATTTTTTTCTGTTTTAGTTCAAAGCTTTACCGTTCTTTAGGTTTAGAAATTTGATAAGAAAGTCGTGAAAAGAATATTTAGGAACTACAGCTGCTCTCGCCTAAATTGGCCACACAATTTTTTTGTCAAACCAAAATTTGTTTTTTTTTTTAGGTTTCCTTTAGCGACAAATTATAGTGTACTGTTATGGGGTATTGTAGCACAGAACTATATTATCCAGGCACATAAGGCAATGTGCTACTATATGGGGCTGATGAAATGAAGCTAGGATCGGGGAAACTTGAGAAATAAATTATTAATTAAGGAGAATAATGTAAGATTATTCCGGTGGCTGGTTGAACAGAGACATTATATCGTTACATATCGTTCCGTGCATCAGTGTTGCTGTTAATAAATTAATAAGAATAAATTTATACAAGATTCTTATTTCTATTTCTAATACTTCTCCTTATCCTTAATCTTCCACCATAATGTGACAACTGAAGAAGGTACTTGTTTTTGACAGTAGGCAATTTACTGTTGCAGGAAGTAGTTCACAAAAAAACGATGCTATATAATATTACCAACTCTTCATCATGATACCCTATATTACAAGAGCAGATGACAAGGGATTTGTAACGAGAACCTGATTAAAATAATCATGTAATGAACCTCTCATTTTTTTCCATTTTCCTATGTTACTTGAAACTGGCCTTATGTCAATATTGCTTTTCCTATAAATATATTACGTATTCTTTAGTCTATACTATCTATACATAACTAGCTCTTTCGGCTAATGTGGTTAAAGTCTAGCAATGGGCTGTCACTTGCTGTTGTCGAGCGATATGATACAGAAAATTATCAATTATCAAATATTTCTAGTCGAACTATACGAGACATAGACGCAAAGTATAGTAAAGTATATGAAGATGCATATTTTTAATATATGAAGTTTACAGACTGATACAGTACAATGATATCCTGTAAACGATGATGGCGCCCTCAATTTCTGTCACAACTTTCTTGCCAGACTATAACATACATCGTTCTCGTATACTAGTGCGTTGCGACTTAATTATCTTATGATACTTAGCCAATTACAGGTTCTCACTGATAGCAGTGAGAACCTGTAATTGGCTTTTTGTATTTATTTAAGTTATATATGCTTGTATTAAAAGCTGTTGGTTTTCCATATTAATAAAATTAAAATAAACAAATAAATAAATACATGTTTTAATTATTTACAGTGTTACATATTTGTTTTGATAAACGAATTAGTGAGGTCCTAGTGACATCGCTTTCTATCACCGATTACTCAGGTATATTGATTTAGTAATTACGAGGAGTGTTATGGCTTCCAATGTAAGTTATTATTGTTTTAATATTTATACCTCTTGGTTGATTTTATATTCGACAACTTTACTGGTATATCGCCTGCGGTAGGTGAGGTAGGTGGGAGGGTGATTTTTCGTGGATGAATGCAGGGGTGCGGGGCACGGGGCATTGGGCATTTTCTTCCGCAAAACATCAGTTGATGACGTTCCTCGGAAAAAGAATGCACACGAGGTTATGCCCGAACTTGTCCCAAGATTAAGTATAATATCCCGAGACGAGAAACCTAATCTTTGACAATGGCTTTTAAAATAAAATCTCGGTTTTTAATTAGTAACCAATGTGTTACCCGCCTCTGAAGAGACCTCTAATATACCTCTTGAACGATCCCATGTCATAGTCTAAAGGAAACACTGTGGCTGGGACTTCATTCCACATCCGAATCGTACGAGCGAGAAACGTTCTTTTGAACCTTCGCGTCGTAACCAACAGAGGGTCATCGTATATTTTGGCTCACTGTGGGTCTGATGAGACAACTCACTGTTGCTCATAGGGCGATGAAAAGGGCTATACTTGGAGTGTCTTTGCGCGATCGAATCAGGAATGAAGAGATCCAAAAGCGAACTAAGGTCACCGACATATCTCGAAAGATTGCCAAGCGGGCAGGGCACATAGCTCGCAGAACAGATTGGCCTATGGGGCAGGAAAGTTCTCGAGTGGCTATCATGTACCAAAAGACGCAGCGTGAGTAGTTGTATAGGTTCAATTTCTATGTATAGGTTATATTATTTTGTTTGGCTATAATGTATTGTTTATTGTTTTTATAACTTGTATGTGTATCTATGGGCCTCTGTAGCCTGATACAAATAAATAAATAAATAAACTATATGTACGGGTATAGGTATATATAGGTGTGCCGACGATCTGGTAAATATCGCAGGTGTAGCTGAATGCGGAAGGCGCAATACAATCTTATGGCTGACATGATGATGATGATTTAATATATGCATATGAACATCTAAGTTTCGTTTCGAGACGAGAATATGGGAGCGCCTCACAGCGCCCCTTCCTCTCCACAGCGCACACTTTGGAAAGCCCTGTGCTTCTATTAATTTTTTAGCTAACAATTTCAAGGATCCACCTCGGGATTTATCAGCGGTAAATTAACCTCGTGTGCGTTTTTCCGAGAGTCCATAGCAAAATAATGAATCGCGCTGTGCGGAGTCCGCAAGCGCACTGAGAAATGTGCGCCCCTTGTGCTCCCTGCCCCGCGCCCCCGCGCTCAGCCCTGAAACGTAATATGACGTCAACCATACCGCAGGCGATACACCAGTTAAGTTGTCGATATTTATAGCTTGCTTGCTTGCTAGCTTGCTAGCTTGCTTGTTTTATTTCATTCCTTTTATTGTGTATTAAGAGAATACCGAACGGACTTAAAATGAAATCAAAAAATTAATCACATAATAGGAAAAACTTTTGCAGAATATCTTGTAAATAATACCTACAGTTAGGTAAGAAAAATAAATGAAAATCACGCATTTTCATAATTTGAATTTGGAATTATCTTCTTTAAAATTAAAACTTTTAAATAATACCAAAACCAGCCAGGTACAAATAGTATAGCCAAAGAGGTTTTATAACAAGTTCATACATACTATATGCGAAAAGTCTTTTTCCCCAACCTAATATTTATCTTCTTCTATAATATTATAAAGAGGAAATGTTTGATTTTTAGTTTGTTTGTTTGTTTGTTTGTTTGTATTGAATAGGCTTCGAAACTACTGGACCGATTTCAAAAATTCTTTTACCGTTGGGAAGCTACACTATCCGCGGGTGACATAGGTTCCATTATATTTTCTAAAAAATTACGGATCATTAATAAAACTCCAATAATGTAACCCAAGGTTTTAAAAAAATACCCAAAAAATTCCTTACATCGCGTGCGCTGCGAAAACGATTGATGATAGAACAAAATAATGTACTACGACTTTGCAGAACACATCATTATCTACAAAAAGTCTCGCGACAGTATATGTCTAACTATTATAGTTATGTCACAATAAGTGTTCTTTTATTTTCAAAATTTAATTGAAATGCCGCCGCTAAAAAACGCACTTTATTTGTACCTTGGTATTAATCCTTATCAAAATCAATTACTTCATATTCACGACTGCTTCAATACCTTTATATAACTTTTTGAATTATTCAATTCAGACATTCCATTCAAAAGATATTACGAGTTTAAAAATGTGAATATTAGAAAAAAGTCGCGTGTTCGCCGCTCAGTCCGCTCGGCTATCTAGGCAGCACGGGGTACGTACGGGAGAGGAGTCAATGTCAAGAAATACGGCCGTCAGGAGCCGGGTCGCCCCCTTCCCTCTAAAATTGTTGAGGAGACGGTTGGAACTGTTGTGATCGTAATATGGTGTCCTGTTTGTAACGGGACACATCTCAGTACACACTTAAGTATAATATAATTACTTCATATTATAAAACGAAGTCCCACGCCGTGTCTTACTGTCAGTCTGTACGCGATAAACTCAAGAACTACTGAACGGATTTTCATGCGGTATTCACACACAGACTACATAGTGCGGTTTTAGACAACGTGATTCATGACGAAGGTTCAGGTGTATAATTTGTTAAGGTTCACTACCCGTGCGAAGCCGGGGCGGGCCGCTAGTCTATACTAATATTATAAAGAGGAAATGTTTGATTTTTTGTTTGTTTGTATTGAATAGGCTTCGAAACTACTTGACCGATTTCAAAAATTTTTTCACCGTTGGGAAGCTACACTATCCCCGGGTAACATAGGCTATATTATATTTTCTAGAAAATAACGGATCATTAATAAAACTCCAATAATGTAACCCAAGGTGTAAAAAAATACCCAAAAAAATCCTTACTACGCGTGTGCTGCGAAAACGATTGATGATAGAACAAAATAATGTACTACGACTTTGCAGAACACATCATTATCTACAAAAAGTGTCGCGACAGTATATGTCTAACTATTATAGTTATGTCACAATAAGTGTTCTTTTATTTTCAAAATTTAATTGAAATGCCGCCGCTAAAAAACGCTCTTTATTTGTACCTTGGTATTAATCCTTATCAAAATCAGTTACTTCATATTCACGACTGCTTTAATACCTTTATATAACTTTTTGAATTATTCAATTCAGACATTCCATTCGAAAGATATCACGAGTTTAAAAATGTGAATATTAGAAAAAAGTCGCGTGTTCGCCGCTCAGTCCGCTCGGCTATCTAGGCAGCACGAGGTACGGGAGGGGAGTCAATGTCAAGAAATAAAGTGCCGCGCGACTCACTCGCGCGGTCGGCTCCCTACGCAGCGGTTGTGTGTAACCCGTGTACCCGTAGTGGTACCCGTGCGAAGCCGGGGCGGGCCGCTAGTATATATATAAAATGAGTCCCCGCCTGCATTCAAGTTCAAATTAAAGTAACGTTTGCACGATTTACACTTATTTACTTACACCATTCGGATTGTTTCAAACTATTAGATTTTTTAGTAGCAGTCGGGGTTTTAGTTTCTGTACTACTTTTTTTATTTTGCGGTCGGTATCATGAAAGTGTACCTAAGTGATGTGAAAACAGTAAAAATGGTTGGTAACTAACTTTAAAAATAGTTGGCACTTTGTGTTGTGCTTAATGATGGAACTCCATTATATTATAGATTAAAACACCTTTCTACACTTGTTCCTTTACTGATCAATTACAGTAATACGTTCTGTAGGTATTTCTTTTGATAAATAAATTAGTGAGGTCCTAGTGTAATATTTTTCTATTACCCGATACTCAGCTATATTAATTAGATGATGTGTTATGAGTTCCGATGTAAGTTAATAATGTTTTAATATTTATTGCTTTTGGCTGGTTTTATTCCATTCCTCTTATTGTGTTCTGACTGAGTATACCGAACCGACTTACAATGAAAAAATAAGTAAAATGTTGCCAGAATACCTTGTAAATAATATAGTTAGTGAAGACATTCAAAATGTTATTCTTCCGCTAAATATATTGGCGTCTTTAATTTTTTTGAAGAAATACTTCACCCATGGCCAATTTATCACACCTACTTCGAATAGATACTACGTCATTTCCTTTATTGGATCAAGTGCTTTTCTACTCTTTTTATTTTTCAAAATTTGTCGGTTTTATATTTCTTTCTCAGAATCTCAAACATTTATCTTTATTCTAAGCTTCTGTAATACCTCGTTTTATATCATTTCTGTTGTCTTCTATTACATTATCAACATCGCATATAGTTTAGACCACATTGCGCTTGTATTAAAGTTGGACTTCATTCACAATTCGTTAACTTCTCCGAGTAATTTGAAAACATTGCGATTTTGGAATTGGATCAGTGTTCTATCCTTAGTTTCATTTCACTTAATTCTCCCCTCTGTAAATAGCATGTTGGCCAATTTTTTCAACATATATAACTACATTTACAATATAATGACGATATTCATTGACTCGAACCCTTTATATGCTTTACGTATGTTAAAATTCATAAATTTTGAATTGGAGCGCTGGTTGAAAGAAAGTGAATACGTATTATCTAACAAAAACAATAGCATGTCCTCGAAGAAATTACGTCACCTCTACGAAAACATTTTGGAAGCATTTGATATTTGGAAGAAATTATTTCAATTTGCAGTAAGTATATCCCTTTTTACAGTAACAAATCGACCAAGTTCACCTTACACACGAGGAGTCCTGTACAGTTTAACAATTAAAATGTTATTACGATTGATATAGGGCCTACCGTTTCTTGTAAATCCTTTTGAATCCTTTTGAGTTTATAACGTAGTTTCCTTTTCTTCTCTTATGAATAAACGACCTGAGTGATTCAGTTGTTAAAATGCCGTTCTGTCAGGCAAAGGGGGTTCGATTCTCGGCCGAGCAGAAATTATGAACTTATGAACTTTAATGTCTGTTATGGGTCTGGGTGTTATACCATAAATCAATAAATAATGTATTTATTTGTGGTACACAGGTAACATGCAGTTGCTTACAATTTATGTAAAATGTATAATAAATATGAACTTAAAATATATATAAGAAGTTTATCTGCTATTATCTAGCACCAATAATACAAGCTTTCCTTATTTTGGAGCTATTTTGTAATTTAAGGAGCTAATAGCGAGGTGTGAATTGTCCAAGCATATTTATTGTTTATTCAGCATATTTTTTAGTGAAACTATATTAAAAATCGGTTCAGTACTTTTACAGTTTTAAAGGGCAATGGAAATAGCTATGCTCGGAGTTTCTTTGCGCGATCGAATATGAAATGAGGAGATCCGCAAGCGAACCAAGGTCACCGACATAGCTCTAAGGATTGCCAGACTGAAGTGGCAGTAGGCAGGGCACGTAGCTTGAAGAACAGATGGCCGGTGGGGCAGTAAAGTACTCGAGTGGCGACCACGTACCGGAGAGACGTGAGTAGGCCACCTACATGGTGGACCGACGACCTGGTAAAGATCGCAGGTACCAGTTGGATGCGGAAAGCACAGGACCGGGCTTTGTAAAGATCTCTGGGGGAGGCCTATGCCCATCAGTGGGCGTCTTCTGGCTGATATGATGATGATGACTTATGAAAGTTATTAATTGCAAACAAAAATACAAAATCTTTGCTGAATAAATAATTTTATGCAAAAAATATTTTATTTTGTTTGTAATAAATTAACTCAAAACTACAAAAACCGATTTCCAAAAAATTTCCCTAATAACTAAGTACGTTGTTCCCAACTGACATAGGCTACTTTTTATCCCAGGAAACAATATTTTTCCGCGGTATTGTTTAATGTTTTCAGAAATCCGAATTGCGAACAGGTAAAAGCCGCTGAGAATGGCTATTTTTATAAATCAGATAAAGTTTTTTGTGTTTTATTTTTAGATATTGATGGTGGCTTTAGACACTTTCATAGTATGGCTGATAAACGTACAGTTTATGCTGGAAATTGGTGAACATACCGATAGTTTCGTAAGTTTTCTATATATAATACGATGTTAAGAATAACTTTCATAATCCATTAGATAGTAGACTGCAGACTAGAAAATGGGCTGCTGCAGTGTCGCATATTATTGATCGAAACTGCAACATAATATAACAAAAACCAAACCAAGCATGTAGATAACAAATATTTGTACATGAGTATAAATATATCAGTTAAATCAGGCATGATGTTCTGCATGTCTTTATGTAGACTACATCAGTTATCTAGCAATCATTGAACAAGCTTCGTTGGCGATGTGTGAATCTGTCTACGATTATTATTTTATTTTATTTTGTTTATATATTATTTGTTTTAGTTAGAGGATTTAAGAGATACATTTTGCCCTTTTTCTTCGCCATCTCTTTATTTGATATCAAAATCTTTATAGGCCAAAATCAGTGTCGAATGAGAAGTGCTGGGCATGAATATATTCTGTAAGGGTGCCATAATGGCACAACCTAGATAACTAAAATATATAATAATATTGGTATAATTATCGAATGAAGAAGAAACAATATTTTTACAGGCAAACATGCTGTCGATACAAATATCTATCTGCGTATATTTGGGAAAGAAGTTCTTGTTCTTATGTTTGATTGCATATCAATGCCAGAGATTTTACTCAACAATTATACGATCATGCGATATTGTAACTAAGGAGTTGGGTAAGTATATGAAATAAATCGCAATACTCATAATTCATTTTGTTTGACTTCAACAAAAATGAGAAGCTTATCGGTTGGAATGTGGTGACTCATCTATTTAACAATAGTAACAAAAGTGTAGAAACCTTATTAAGTGACTCCTAATACAGTTGTCGAAGCGAGGTTGATCAAGGTCTTCCGCGGTTGGCTACCCCTATACTCCCAAGCATATATCTCAAATTACAAGGAGAATCTATGGATATCATAATGCATTAAAATTTTTAATTTGTTATAAAGGTTTCCCATTTTACAGACTCAGCAAGTGTTGAAAGTAAAAATATCAGGAGAATGGTGAAAAATTTCCAAAAAATGAGAGTGTACGGTCTCTTCGACGTAGATATGAAACTACCAATAAGGGTGTTTGGACTTGTAGCTGAATATACTGCGCCATTCTACGGGTGTCCTGAGTGCTGAAATTGACCTACGTTTATTTCTGTGTTAATTTATTAATATTAATAATATCATTTATTTTTATATATGTTTATTTTTTTCTTTGTTATCTAGTAAATGATTAAACAAATAAATAAAATAACTTCTATCACTAAACCTTACTTCTTAACAATGAACGTTTAGTTCCAAATTGTTATTGTATGTATATTACATACAGTATGTGATAAAATTTATTAAACGTGCAATATTGATAAACTTTTATTGTAAATCTCACCGATTCTTTGGTGATACAGATTCTAGATGTAAAGTAACCACGCTAAGAAAGCACTATGTTAGATATTTACACATAAATTTGATAGAGGGCGCTATCACACATTATCTGTAGATAAGGCAACTCGCTGATAGAGGGCGCTAATACACATTTTAAATTACAATATATTTTTCGCGACGATTTTTTTTTATTGCATTCGAAATAGCTAGTGAAAGTTCTCGATGTCGACAAAAGCTACCAGGGAGAGAATATCTCACATGTTTAATATGCACTGAAAAGTTTGATTTATTCTACTATGACACCCGAGATAAAGAAAAATGGATTTGTCGTGCATGTCATAATAAGAAGTCGGAGATAGGCAGCCCAAAAACACCAGTACGATCACAAGATGGCGACACTGTGCCGCAACAAACAAAATTACATAGCGAGGCAAATATTACCTTGTGGAGAAGGCGTTCAAATCACATTGACAACGACATAAGCAACCCTGAGGATTCAATAATATTAGGGGACACAATAAAGTATATAACGAGCACACAAATGGTAAATGGCACAAAAATTAACTATCCCTGCTAAACTTGAGTGAATTAATTACTTTGCGTTTAAAAGAAAACAGTTTTCCATAGTAACAAAGTTACAAGATACAATTCAAATCGAAAAAAATAACGCTATGAAGAAACTTAAGGAAGATATAAGAATAGAAACAGAATTTCTTTTTCAACAAAACTATAAACGAAAACAAGACATACCATCTCTGAATATATAAATAAAACAACTGCAAGAAGAGTCAACAAAAATTCAAAAAGAATTGGAAATGCTTGAAAACAAAAGACATAATACCCAAATATTACAAAAAACAGACAAAAAAGTGCAGTAAGAAAATAGTTATCTATGGTATAATGGAATATTCCAATGAAACAGAATGGGACTTACTTAACAGATTGACTAGTATGTTCCTTGAAGTTATGAACATAAACTTAATAGGTAACATAGATGATATACAAAATGGGCAGAAATAGAAATGCAAAGCGTCCTCTAGTAATTCAGTTAACTAGCCGAAAAATTACCAAATATATATTAGAAAACAAACATGTCTACAGGGGAACTCAAATCTATGTTTCAGCGTTTTAGACAACAATGCCCGTGACCTTAGAAAAAATATGCGAGACGAAATGCTTGTAGCTCGAGGAAAAGGCCTTCTTGCGCAAATTTGAGACAACGAACTTTACATAGAAGGGTAAATTGTAGACGTTCAAAAATGTCCAACAGCTGAAAGCGAAAGCGATACTAAAACCCATCCTACTAACAACAGCCAACTACAACAACCAAACCATGACAGCCACAATACATTCCAGACCCCCTATTTATTTCGGAGCCCTAAAAACACAATTTAAAATATTGTTACAGAACATACAGTGTCTATTGAATAAGCAACATATAATCGAAGCATTTATAGACCATAACCCATCATATCAAGCAATTTGTCTCTCAGAGACTTTGTTTCAACGAATTTAATGATTTCTTTGCTTGATTGGTAAAATTCAAATAGTTACCGAAAGGCGAAGCCGCCCCGTGCTAAACCCGACGCTAAACACCATATTCCTCAGCCCAGTGGATGTACCTGAAGTAGCTTGAATTATAAAGAAACTGATAAAAAATACAGCTATGGGATAGACGAACTTCTACCTTCCCTCATTAGACAATGTGCAGACGAACTTTCGGAACCTTTTTGTACATTAATAAATCAATTTCAATTTCAATTTCTTTATTTCGCATTCCATGTGTTACATATAGATGTTACAATTGATGTGAATCAACATGGACCCGGATTGGGCACAGCAAATTGGTAGAGAGGAGTCACTGGCTTGGCTTAGTTTATTTAAGAATAGCTTGTGTGACGTACAACTGTTACGAATACTAACTTAGGTACTTAATTATAATTATTATGTTACATATATATATATATACTAACTAACTATGAATCAATATAATATATACCTATTTAGTTATTTACATATCTTTTTAAATCTACATATCTTTATATATTTCGAATATAGATTATTTAATGATTGCTATATATTCGCATACATATATTTATTGCACTCTATTCTAGTTTGTCATTGATGTATTCGTCGATTGTATAATAACTTTTAGTTATCAATAACTGTTTGAGGTGTATCTGGAAGCATTTATCTTTTGGTCATTTTTAATAAATTCTGGTAATTTGTTATAAATCTTTATGGACATAACTAAGGGGCTCGAGGAGTGTAGTGTAAGTCTAGAGCTTGGTAGCAACAATCTATTTTTATGGCGCAATGTGTGAGTAATTGGTAGATCGTCCCGTCGTTTATAAAATTCTTTATGTTTCCTAGTAAATTTACAAATTTCTAATAAATACATGCACGGTAAGGTAAGAATACGCTTTTTTTGGAAATGAGGTTTACAGCTCTCCGTGGTATCTATGTTCGCAATTATCCGTATGAGCTTTTTCTGCATAGTAAATAGATCTGAGGCTCCCGAACTATTCCCCCACAAAACTATCCCATAGTTAAGCCAAGCATAGGCGTATGCGTAGTAGGCTACTAAGGCAGATTTTATATCGGTGGCTTTTTTGACTTCACGAAGTGGATATGCGAAACTCGAAAGTTTTATTTTTATTTTAAGTGTATGTGCCTTCCAGTCCACGTGCGTTTCCACATCTATTCCGAGCAACGTGAACTCGTTTACTACTTTTTTTTTTGGAAAGTGGTCACCACTGCCTATAGACATTAGCAACACCAAGAGTATCGCTAATGCGTTGCCTACCTCTATAACACGTTGCACTGGCAGCAAAAGGCAAATGCCACTCCACTGCCAAAGCCACGGTTCACCATATCCCTACCCCATGGAGCACTGGAAACCTTACTCACCGGCAGAAACACAATACTATTTACTACATCTAATTTTACATTGTTATAGTTAAATTCAATATGTAATGGCTTTTTTTGCCGCGGGTGGAAAGTTATTATTTTTGTTTTGCTGTAATTTATATCTAGACCATGGTCATTCATCCATTCTACAGTTTTATTCAAAGCTAGGGTAATTTGTTGTTTTATGTTTGCGGCGTTCTGACCTGAGGTAAGTAAGGAAATGTCGTCTGCAAATAGGATGCACTGCGATTCCTCCAAATATTTAGGGAGGTCATTTATGTATATCAGAAATAGCAGACATCCAATGACACTGCCCTGTGGTATTGAGGCATTTATAATATTACAGTCAGATCGGACTTTTTCAATGGTGCTGTTTACATAATTATAGTGTTCGATTTCAACAAATTGTTCACGGTTTTTCAAGTACGATGTTACCCATTTATGTGCTGTTCCACGGATTCCCACGCCATACAGTTTGTTTAAGAGGATGCTATGTTGAACCTTGTCATTTGCCTTAGTCATGTCTAGAAATAATCCTACAGCATATTCTTTATTGTTAACTTTATTATAGACTTCTTGCATGTATTTATAGACAGCCAAGGTGGTTGAGCGACCCTTACTAAATCCGTTTTGGCATTCGTTGAAGATTGCGTATTTCTCGCAAAAACGATAGACTCGTTCGCAAAAAGCCCTTTCGAAAATTTTTGAAGCTGTTGGTAGCAAAGCAATCGGTCTATAATTATTTGGATCTGTTTTAGAACTTTTCTTGTAGATCATTTATAATAACAATATACACTAAACTAAACATCCGTATCAAAAAGCACTTCGTCTAAACTTCTGCTCCACTCCTGGCCACTCCCGATGCAAAGGTGCCCATAACACTAGCAGCGTTGCCACGCTGGATAGCAATGGACAGCCTCTGCAGCAAGAATGACCCAGAGCGAGGATCGCCGCCTCTCTCCCTCATTCGACGGCCCACCTCTTTAAAGAAAATCCTCGTAGATAGGTTTTACTATTGTCTTTTTCAGGAGATCGGGGAAAGTACCTTCCTCAAACGATTGATTGATCAGTTTACAGAATAGAGGTGATAGCTCATCGACACATTCCTTGGCCAAAATAGGCGGGATTTCGTCTACCCCGTGACTAATCTTATTTTTGAGGCTTTTTATTATATTTGATACCTCCCGGACGTCTACATGCCCAAGGAACATGGTATTTAGAGTAGGGTGAATGACGGGGCGGCCGCGCGGTGTCCTATGGAAGCAAAATAATCATTAAAAGAATTAGCTATTTGAGTAGGGTTTGAGATTTTTATAATATTGATTTTTAATTGGATATTGTTTTTTCCCTTGGATGGCTTTTTATTCGTCTGTTCATTTACTATATTCCACATACATTTGACTTTATTGTTTGAGGTATCCATTTTCTTAATATAATATAGTTTTTTTGCTGTGTTTACTGCGCGTTTCAATAGTTTCTCATATTTTTTATAGTAAGTATTCAGTATTTCATTAGTGGATTTTAATGTAAGTATTTTCAAAAGTCTTTTATTTTTACAGGAAGTCCTTATGCCCTTAGTTAGCCAGTATTTATTTTGTTTTGATCGTAATTTAATTTTTAGTTTTGGTATTGTTTTATTAAGTATACTTGTTAACATGTTATTTAGGGCTGTATAGTTTTCATTTACGCTTCGAGATTCTGAAATGATCTCATGCCAGTCTACTTCATTTAATTTTGTTTTAATTTTTTGTATGTTTCCTTTAGTATATAATCTTTTCTCTACATACCAGGTAGTCGGTTCAGCTTTCTGTTTGAGCTGCATTTTTACAATTGTGGCTTTGTGATCAGAAAAACCTAAATCATCAACTGTTGTATGGAAACATGAATCATCAAAATTAGTGAACACCAAATCAATGCATTTTGAAGTAGTTTGGGTGACGCGAGTAGGTTGTTTAATATGTTGTTTGAATTTATGTTCTGCCATCAGACATAAGAAGTCGTTTGTTTTTGTATTATTCTGTAGGATATCAATATTTTAATCACCTCCTATAATAATATTATGCTTGCGGTATTTGTTATTTAGGTGATTTAAAATTTGTTTTAATTGGGTTAGGAATACGTCCTCCTCTCTACCATTCCAGTAAAAAGAAACTAATAATATGTTTTCATTGATTAACTCAACTGCACACACTTCCACAATATATTCCACTGACATATTGGCAATGTCTTGTCTTTCTACGCTATTAAGATTTTCTTGTAATAAGATACAGACGCCCCCCCCCCGCCTCTTCGATTTTTCCTACAGTAAGATGCAAATTAATCAACTCTAATTTTTCTTGCGTCAACCACGTTTCCGATATACATATCGCCTTATACTCTGGACTTTGGTCAATAAAGGCTTCCATGATGTGCTGTTTATTATACAAACTTTGAATGTTCTGAAATAGCAATTTAAACAGTGTCTTAGTAGTCTCGAAATGTATTGGGGCTGTTAAGGTTTGGTTGGATATATTGATTGGTTAGTGGGTTAGAGTTCTTCTGGTAGTTTGTAGATGGGCATTTATTATAATCTACTTTTTTACCTTCTATATACAAATTATTTTCCCGTATATATGCATTTTGTCCTTTTGCTCTTGCCGATAGCATTTCTTCTCGAATTAATTTCCTTTCTTTTTGCTGAGTTTCGTTTAGAAATTCTGAAATATAGATTGGGGTACCTTTCAAGTAATGCTTATTTTCTACAATGTACTTTGCCGTGTTCTTGTTAATAAACTCTATGACAAGAGGTCGCTTGAAGTTTCTGTTTCTGCCTATTCTGTAAGTGTCGTCAATATAGCCCATTAAATTTATATCAAGGAAATCTTGGAATATTTCTATTAGTCTGCTATGTTAGCCCCATTCTGTTTCGTTTTGATATTCGGTCAAGCCGTATATAACAATTTTATTATCATTATTTTTATGTGCGGGGTATTTCTTTTCGGGCGCTATAAAACTTTGGGTTCTCGTTTCAAACGCTTTTAATTCATCCCTTAATTTTTCAGTCTCCCCCTGTAATATTCCAATTTTGTTATTAAATTGTTGTATGTCCAGTTTCCTTTCTTCATTTTCTTGGAATAGTGTGCTTGTGTCCTTTTCAATATCTTCTTTTAATTTTTTTATGGCATTATTTATTTCAGTTTGGATTGTTTTTTGTAGGTCTGCTATTATAGAAATATTATTTTCCTATAGACGTAAAGCTATTATTTCGCTCAAGCTCTGCAGTATTTCTTCGTTCTGATTATCTGTAGTACTTGTATGTAATGCTGTCTCCTCCGTACAGATTGTGTCGCCCGTCAAATTGAGTTCATCTGAGCTACTTGTGTCATTTACGCGGTTTGACATTTTCTTTCTCTCGGTAATGTTAATATTTTGTGCCCCAAGCAATGGCGACTTTCTTTTTTTAGTCGTATTAGTTTCTTGACATTGCATTGGTGTATGTGTAACTACATGTTTTGATTTTTTACCGATGCATATTTTACACGTCCATTTTCTTTTATGTTCAGATGTCATTGTACCATAATATCGGGTCGACGATACATTAGCACACTCCAGGTCAAATCTATCGCCACAGATTGAGCAGGTAAGGTACTCCCTCACGGGGAGCGGCTTACGGCATCCAGAACATTGTTTTGACATTTTCGTTTCGAATGTAATATTTAATAATAGTGATGACTGCTTTCAGCGCCTTCTAGCGGTAAGTAGGTGGTATATACTTTATGTGAACAATATGATACTGGATTAAAGGTCCAGGTAACAAGTTCCGCTATTTATCAGTAGATGGTAATCACGGTCTAGGTAATTATATGAAACAATAGCAACAACATGCGACATCTTGCGGAAGTTTTCCACAAATAGGTAGCGCTGCGCTTTCTAATGAGATCAGTATGGGATTTCAGTATTCGGTAATAGATGGAGCTGCTTTCTATGTGTTAAGCGGATGATATGCAAATTTTTAAATACAATTTGAAGGTTATGTTACTTGAATAAAATATTTATTTTTAGATAATTATTTGCATAGTAATCAAAACAATATCTCTGACCTCTTATGGTTTCCTTCTTGTATTTATTTGTGTGTTTTACACATTGAGGTGATGTTAGTAACTGTAACCAATTTCGCTGGCTTTTCTTTGTTTTCTTTCCAGCGTTTATGAGTTGTCATCTGATAACACTTATTCACGTTAACTTATAATTATAGCATAGGAATCTAGCGATATATTTTACTTATTAACACCATTTCCATTTTTAATGGGATAAGTATTACGAACTCGATGTTAGCACGAGCACAGTAGCGCCCTCTCTCCTCAGTCCTTCCATAAGGATGGTTTCCCTGACGCCTTAAAAAATCCATAATTAAACCCGTTCATAAGAAAAATTGTAAAAAGATCCAAACAATTACCGGCCGACAGCCTTGCTACCTACCGCATCTAAAAAATTTGAAAGAGCTATGTGCGATTGCTTGTACAAGTTCTGTGAAAAGTACAAAATTCTAGATGACTGTCAAAATGGTTTTCGCAAGTATCGATCAACCACTCTCGCCGTGTTTAAGTACATGCAAAAAGTTTACAGCATTATTGATAATAAAAAATGTGCCGTCGGGGTATTGCTGGACATGACCAAGGCGTACGATAAAGTCCAATATAATACATTATTAAATAAGATAAATGGAATTGGCATCCGCGGGAAAGCATACGATTGGTTGGCATCATACTTAAGTAACTGGGAACAATACGTAGACCACTATAACTCAAACACTAGAACTTTACAAACTATTCAATCACACAGTAAAACTATTAATACATCCATACCTCATGACAATATATATCAAGGATATTCCCAAAATCATAAGCGATACGTATTGGGTGATGTTTGCAGATGACATTTCACTTCTCGCTTCATGTCAAACGAAACAGTTAAATGGATGGACGAGCACAACCTCAGCGTAAACTTTTCTAAAACTGATATCATTACTTTTCATCCCTATTAAATTAGCCTTAATCCTATAACATACGAAAATACACAATTAAAAGTTGGAAACGATTTTACCCTGCTTGGACTTACAATAGATACTCATATGGATTGGAAAGCTCATATCATAAAATTAAATAGAAACTGTCGAGTTTCTCTTACGGTCTTAGCGAAATAAAAAAAACAATTAGTTTAAAGACCGCCTTAGCTACATATTACGCTTACGCGTATTCGTGGCTTAACTATGGTGTTATCTTGTGGGGTAACAGCACGGGTATGCCCCACTTACCATTCAAAAGAAACTGCTTAAAATTGTTCTTAACATAACAGATCCTACTGAAAGTTGTAACGCACTCTTTAGAGAACATAAAATACTTGCTTTATTCCAGATCTGTAAGTTCACCAGAAAATATCCTGAACTATTCCAAAAGCGCGAACATGTACCTACAGGACATTCGCTTAGATACAAAGAAAATATAATACTTCTGAATTCCCGTCTCACCCTACACTCATCAAGTCCGCTGATAATGTCGGGTAAATTATACAATAAGCTACTAAAATATATAAAAAATGAGACCCAAGACAAAGATTACAAAAAGTTACTACAGTGGTAATTAATACTTAAATGATAAATTTTAATAGCAATGATAGCAAACCTGTATCTAAATTCTATTATGCCAGACTCTATATTAATACCAAAATAATAGCTTACAGAAAATAGACTTACTCAAATATGTATAAAATTGTAGTCGGTTAAGTGAAATCAGTATTATTATATTTAGGATAACGTGCACTGTGATATGTAAGCGTGTAATTCAATTTTATGAGGTAAAAATCCACTATTAAATATTTTTAAGGGTATGTTCCGGGTTTCCTACCGCGTACCTTTGTTGACGAGTTGCCCGATATTACGACACAGTTGCATGTGTCAGCTTTAATATATGTCCTATTTATAACTACAGTGTCTTTTATTAGTAAATCCTTTATTTTAGTCATTAGGCTACAGAATAATAACAGAGTGTGAGTATGTATCCAAAACCCCAGTGAAATAATTTTTTTTTTGATACATTTATACTGCAATCTGTCTCTCTTGTAGGACATTAAACATTAAGTTTGGCGGAATATTCGGAAGGCATGCTCGGTATGCGACCTGTGTCACATCCTACTTAATTTTACTATTTCAGTATGTCTTGGGGTATTTTGCGTTTTAGTCTTCTGGCTACATGGTGTTCCTCCATTAAATCTTTTGCCAAATTGTTGGGATGGTCAGCGATTCTTTTTTTGTATGATGTGGTGTGGCGGACAATTTCCTGTCGAACGGTATTTATTTCTAGGTCGTGGTGGAGTTGTTCATTTGTGACAAACCATGGGGCGTCAGTTATTGTCCTCAACATTTTATTCTGGAATCTCTGTATGATTTCAATATTAGAGTTTGAGGCTGTACCCCAAAGCTGAATACCATGGCTCTAGATCGGAATCAGTATCGCCTTGTATAATAGGAGTTTGCTGCTGAGCGATAATTGAGACCGCCGTCCAGACAGCCAGTAAAATTTTCGCATTTGTAGTCCCAGTTGTTTACGTTTAGTAAAAATGTGTTTTTGCCAGGTAAGCCGCTTATCCAGGTGTAATCCTAGGTATTTTACATGGTCTTCTTGTGGGATTTCTTGGTTGTTGAGTTTTACAGGTGGGCAGATGGCCTTTCCTTAAGGTGAAAGTGACATTCACGGATTTTGATTCGTTGGCCTTAATCCTCCATTTTTTCATCCAAAGAGATATTTCGTCTAATCCTCTGTAAAGGCTTTTTGCGGCTTCTAGCGGGTCCTGATGGGAAGCTAGGATCGCTGTGTCATCAGCAAAAGTACCAGTGATAATGTGGTGTGAAGTTGGCAGATCCGACGTGTAAAGAAGGTACAGTATCGGTGCCAGTACACTCCCTTGTGGAAGTGAAATATATGGACGACACTAAATTAAGTAAATAAGAGAATATTAATAAATAGACATCAATGTCATGTAAAATAAAGTTCTTGAAGGTAGCGCTATCTGTTAGTACATAGGTTATAAAGTATTTAAGAGACTGGGCGAAGTGGAGGAGTAATACTTGGTAACCAGACCCTGGCAGAAGCCGGGACTGGTCGTTTAGATGATGATGAAGTATCCAAGGCTGATATTTGTGTAGGAGTTTATTAGAAAATATATTATCTAGGATAACGTATGATTATAGTTGACATAATTTAATCAAACAAAAGCATGTTTTAAAGATATTAGGTATATTGTAATAAGCAATGTAATCCATTCATGAGGTATTTATTTAAACAACATTTAGCTGAATTAAACGAGATTTTATAAAACAAACAAAGTTCCATAGGTAAACCACATTTATACAAAATTCTCACCAAATGTTATGACACAATTATCGATCACATAATTAAATATTTATCCTTTAAAAATGAGACAGTGGTATTACGTACGATTCAATAAATAAACAAATATATAATTAAATAAAACCAATACAAAATATAAAGCAACAATAATACAATGCAAGTTTGTACTTAACTCTGTGCCGGCTCTGGAGCAAAAGTCCCTCCCAGTCTTTTGACTGGACCTTTATACTACCTTCTAGCCGGAAATGTCATTTCTATTCTCATTTCCGGTCTCCTAAATATTCTGATAGATAGATTACATGTTATTTTAATGTATTACAATACTTTTAATATCTTTAACGTTATTATAAATTTATAACATAATTATTTAAGGAAGTTTCTCATAAACAGTACTTAATCTGATCAAAGACTAAGAATCGTTCCGAAATCCAGACATTTCGTTCTGAAGTTGGTAAAATGTTGATGAAACTATTTTTAAATATTAATTATTATTAATCACGATAGTTTTCAATATATATGTAACTTTAAATAACAATTAAAATATACTAAAATGCCTTATATCTAACACATGCATCATGGTCACGGGACGACTGTCAACAAAGGTACGCGGTAGGAAACCCGGAACATACCCTTAAAATGTGTAATAATAACCGCGATAGTTTAAAACATTATATTAAATATTTTGTTTAAATTGGTCTGAAATAAATTATTAATAATAATAATAATACAACTACCGGAGGTATATCCTGAAGGACGGTACGGTTGACATTTGTCGTGCATGTCGCTACCCTGGAGAGTCACTCAGGCATATTGCATCCGGTATTGGCCATATTGGTCGTCTTGCTAATGGTGAGTACTTGCACAGACATAACCTTGTAGCCAGGATTATTCACCAGCAACTTGCTCTTCAATATGGTCTTGTGAGACTGAGGTGCCATATTATAAATACGTGCCAGCGCCAGTTCTTGAAAATGGTCTTGCCACGCTCTATTGGGATCGATCTGTGACCACGGACAGGACTATTGTCGCCAATAGACCTGATATCGTGCTCACAGATCGATCGAAGCGTCGAGCAGTGCTCGTCGATGTCACCATCCCGCATGACGGAAACCATGTGAAGGCCGAGAAGGACAAACAGTGTAAGTACCTTGACTTGGCTCACGAGGTGACCGCCATGTGGGATGTTGATGCAACGATCATTGTTCCGATAGTCGTATCAGTGAACGGTCTCATAGCGAAGAGCCTCGACCAACATCTTAAAAGTAAAATTGTCAGGAGGTTCCTGTCTCTGCAGCCCTAACCGCCGGTAGCTTGGGCCTCGCCCCGGTGCTGGTGGTACTCTAGGTTTAGGTTTTTTATAATATTTATTTTTCATACATATGTATTGTAAAAAATTTAGACCTAAGAATGAAAATAAATATGGAGAATAATAATAATAAATATAATTAATAGTCTAAATAAAGCACAAATTATTAGATAAGTAGAAAGTTGAAAATTATATTTATAGGTTTGATACTACTGATAGTCATCATCATTGTCCTAGCGCTTCTTCCGGTCCCTGCCAGGGTCCGCTTTCTTACTCAATCGTCTCCATTTTGCCCGGTCTTCGACATCCTATCGTCGTATGCCGTTGGCTCTCGCACTCAACGATGTCAATTCATCGCTTCTTGGGTCGCCTACGGGGTCTCTTTCCTGATACCGGCAGATTCAGGCACATATTTCCCACGGATCCCTGAGGCTTACGCAACACGTGAGCAAACCAGCGCAAACGAGCCTCCTCGATCTTATCTGCGATATCCTTTACGCCAAGGCTGCCACGGATGTACTCGTTACGTACTCGATCGAGTCGCGTAACTACGCACATCCACCGCAGCATTTTCATTTCATTAGTGTGGAGTTCGCGAACGTGTTTCGTTAGCGCTGGCCATGTCTCACAGCCATAGAGCATCACCGGTCTAATTATACTCTTGTATATAAGCCCTCTGAGCTTTCAAGGGTTACAGGTGACTGCCGTGAGTTTCCGCCATTTGGCCGAAGCTGCAGAGATTCGGGACTTGACATCGGGGCCGATATCGCCGGACGCGTGCATCACGGATCCGAGGTACTTGGATTTGTTCTATTGACAGCTTTGGACCTTACAAGGTCGGGATCTGCGCTGCAGCTGGCCATATACTCCGTTTTGGTGACATTCAACTTCAAACCACCGTTTCCTAGCACATCCTTCCATGTGTTTTCTCTGGTCTCAAGATCCTGCCTAAGCATGCTCACCAGTACAATGTCGTCAGCGGACTTCATGAGCCAAGGAGGCATGTCCTGAATTTCCGCTGAGAGGGCATCGAGCACTATGCAAAACAAGTCAGGACTCAGCACAGGACCCTGGTGAACACCTAGAGTAATCGGGAAGGGATAAGTATGGCCTACGATGGTTTTGACAACAGCTCCAGTGTTGGCATACATGTCCTGTTTAATAGAAATGTACGCTTTGGCTTTATACTACTGATTGTATAAAGTTGAAATATGTAATAGTAAATAGTAGGTGCTTACCTACTTTATTGTGCTATATTTTGATATAAGCCTTCTCCCTCCCAAATTGCTGCGCCATATCGGGTCCATATTGTATTTACATTATTACTGTTATAACTTTGTGGAAGGAAATAAATAAAAATGAATAAATAAATAAAATAATGTCAACGGATGGACGGGCCATTGACGTGGATGACAAAGAAACCCTATGGCTTTGGTAGTGAAGGGTGAATTTGTCTATTGAGTGGTAGAGCAACATGTAACGGGGTTTTAGTGGTGAAAAATGCATTGGTGGTGTTGCTAATATCTATAAGCAGTGATGATTAATTTCCATCAAGTACATAATCCGGTTTCCTGTCTGTGCCCTTTAACGTAAAAATGTTAATCTTATTATCATCGTCCTAGCGATTAACATCATCATCATCATCTTGACTTTAATGTAGCAAGTAGTAAGAGCGCAACCGGGACTCTCGCGCGCAAGAGCCCTGAACCATTATCCAAGATATCCAAGATTTGGCGGATCATCTAATTATAGTGGAGCGACTGCTATCTGAACCTGGCTAGATTGGATCATGGTAACCATCGTCCTAGCTATCAATCACGGCTTTTATCAAGGTCCGCTTAAATGGCAGAAGATTGTTTTGTCAAGAATACCTCAGTGTTAGTGTTACCAGTAGCTTAGGGCATATAGGAAAATACAATCTTACTAGGCCTTAGAGTCCAGGGCCAAGGCACAAGTGCTTAGTGTTTTCCTTGGGGGCTAACATTTTAAAAGTAAATTTTGTTTAAGTTAGTTATCTTCAGCGGAAATATTATAATTTCGAAACTAGTACGCTTGCGAAATCGTTTGATAAAACATATTGCTACTCCATTACTTTTTATTGTTAAATCGTATATTGTCAAAAATTGGTTTATAATAAAACATTTCATTTGTGATTTTTTTTATTCAAGTCTGGTTTAAACGTAAATACATAATAAGTACAAAAATGAATAATCTAGCTGTTCTTCTATTTTTTGCGGTGACTGCGATGGCGAATTATCAAGGGGGCCGCTCGTCTAGCCCTCCAGTAGGTGACAACATTTTTCTTTCAATAAACACCTTCCTTCAAGACGCTGCCAAAAAAATATTTACATATTTAAACAAGGACAAATTCTTCAATCAGACTGAAAGATTAAAACTACTTTATAAAATGCACGAGAATCTCAAAACAGTAGCTGAGAATAACTTTAAATTCTACCAAGATATTGAAAATGCTCTGAAAATCGGAGCCGATAATAAAACCATAAATCCGTTATTTAATATAACGGCACTTGTTGACAAAGAAATTGAAAGCAGATATTATGTGTTCGATCTTAATAAAACTGTACTTAAAAATGAGAATTACACAAAGAAAGAACATCTGGACAAAGCAATTTCGTCTAAATATAGTACCCTGAACACGACATTTGACAATTTCATTAAAAAATTTCTAAAGAAGATAGATACATCACTACAAATAAATAAAAACAAATTAGAGGGGAAAAATTTCAGCAATCAACGGATAAATAGAAGAACATTGAACGACCTTGAAGTGTGGGGTAATTAAAATTACATTATTAATTAATATTTACTTTTGAAAACTATTTTACGTACTATATATGTAATTTAATAAATGTTGGTAACGTTTCGTAGAATTTCATTACATATTGTACCTCCTCGCCGTATTCGGCTACAACGACTGCTTCAATTCCACTATTCTTAGCGTTCAAGTGTTCGCATTTGGCAATTCCATTAGATAACTTACAGTTAACAGAAACTCCGAGGAAGTTATCTTTGAAAATAATGGGCGCCGCGTCTTCAACGGCAAACCGGCGAGCATCAACAGATATCCTTTTGTGGTGAGCCTTCACATTCTGGGTGACTTCATGTGTGCTGGCTCCATCATCAGCAAAACTGCGGTCATCACAGCGGCATCTTGCATGCTCTTGTGAGTATTTACGAGGGTGGATACCTATGCTTCACCACTGACCCACTTCCAATGAAGCTACATAATTTTTTCTACGTTTTCAACATTGTCCTTTTAAACATTGATACTCTTTTTCGGTCGCCATTCCAGCCTTTGAATAGGCTCCAGGGTGAAATTTGGTCCACACTGTGAAATAGACTCTCCTTGATTGTCAGCAAAATGTTTCCCACGGAATTGTTACTTTAGTTATGGGAACAGCCTCTAATAAAGGAGCTACCGACCAGCTGACCAGCACCCACTGATTACAGGCTTTTTCCAAAATTAATGGGACATTTATTGGTAAAAGTTTTTCGGACTATCTCGTGATCCCCTCTTGGGGATATCCACTGTCCAAAAGTGGCTACTTCTTTTGTATTAGCGTTAAAGAAAGGTCTATTGAAAAATAAGACAAGAACATAGCAATATGTAGCTTCATCGGAAGTGGATCAGGGATGGAGCAAAGGGGTTCACTGTCGTATATCTCCATTAAATTATTTTATGGTTGATAGGATAGAGGCTACGTACAACGGCATATGCTTTAGATACTTCAAACGGGAACAAACTTGAACAAGAGATGTAATTAATTAATTTTAATTAAATTTAATTTTAATCGATGTTAATTTTTTTTTTTATCTTAATAATTGTAAATTGTAATTTAAATTGTAAATAAATGAATTAAAATGAACAGATCATAGAGATGTACTTAATTTTTAATAAACTTTAATGCTTAATTTAATGTCGGCGTTAAACATTAGACACTACAAAGCCGAACACGCTGAACTACATTTTTACCGCCGAATATTATTGCATTTTAAAGGTTACAAGCATATATTAGGCAATATGTCTAACTTAAATAACATCTCAAACAAACCAATTAACTGATTTTAAAAACAAGGTTAACTTTACTAATTATTAGAATATACAGTCACATTATAGTCATAATTTAACAAAGCAAATGTATTCTAATTCAGTCGAAGAATTTAAAATTCTAAATAGCGGGCATGGCGCCAAAACCTGCGCAAGCGTCGATACTTCATCTTAATCAGCCTATATTAGTACACTGCTAAATAAAGGCCTCCTCCAATGAGAGGTAATTGCACCCTGTTCTCGGCTAGCTGCATCCAGCATCCACCAGCTGACTTTCGCAAATCGTCACTCCATCTGGCCAGAGGGTGTCCTAAACAAGGCTTGCACGGTATTTTCTCAAGAACTCGTTTACCCTAAATTCCGACCTGCAGATCCGTCAATACTTAAATATTACGAAATAATTTTTTTGGCATGGCATTTTCCAGAGCTTTTCCTGATAGGGAATTTCAAACTGAGGTAGTCGAGCTACGTGTCGGCAGCAACTACACCAAGAAACATGGCGAGTTGATACCGATCGTTGACATTTTCTTCCATCCGAACTACGACACTGTGTACATGAAACATAACCTAGCAATTGTCAGAATAGAGACCCAATACAAATTTAATAGGAACAAGCAACTTAAGCGCATTCTGTACGATCGTGTGCCTGTGAAATTGCCCAAGAATCGTGATATAGAAATGCTTGGATGGGGTGAGAAGGTAAGTTTACCTAAAATTTTTCTTCTCATATTCTTCAACCTTCTTCCACCCTATGCTGAGTACAGATGACCACAGTAAACGATCTTGGGTCCAATCCTTGTTAGCCACCCAGGACAGATCGTCGGTCCATCATTCCGGAGCACCCGGATCGTGGTATCCACTCCATCAATGACCTACCCCGCTTTCTGTCTAATCTACGGTATTTGTTGCCCCGCCCACTTTCACTTTCATTTGGTTATGGTTGGTTCTTCTCAGAAACGGGACGTAAAACTTTACATCCTTAGTAAAAAAATGTGTATTAATGTGACTAATGTGTGGAGGGATTTGCGATAATCTTCACGCTCAGGAGGCTGGTTAATGTGAATAATAGTCATCTCGACGGTTATGCTATCGCGCGCGAGGGTCCGGGTCCGCATTGACTATCATCCAGGATTTGACAGCAAACAAGCTTGCAGCCTTATGGTAAACAGTCACCGCAGCCTAATGGACGTTTGCAATACCAGGGACATCACCCACGCGTTGCCGATCCCGTAAAAACCTTTAAACGCCTTTCTTGAAGAATTCCATGTTGTACTCTCCAGGGAAAACCTCTCCAGGTAGTTCATTCTACAACCTTAGCTCAGGTGACTACTGTGGAGTCACTGCCATCTGACTTCCGTGATCCTGTTCACAGGGGAACCTGACCAGATCGGATCAAGATTACACATTCAGTCACCTTAATGTGCAGGTTTCATCTCGATGTTTTCACTCACCGTATAAGCATCGGTTAGTGTTCAACTAATATACAAAGCTCAGAAAATATTCAACAGAAAATGCGGCTACCCATTTTCTAATTTAGATAGGTTAAAAGATGGTCCGCCACCCTGACATTAGTCGTCTTTGGTCAATTGTCTTCAGGGGTTTGATTTTATACCCGGTCATCAGCATCCTCCTCAACTTTACCCGGTCATCAGCATAGCGTGGACTCTCATATGGACTTATCTCAATCTATTCTTGGACCTTCTGTCGGATTATTTTTCTGTTACGGCAGATTTAGGCACTTAAGTTAGCTACACAACCAGTGGCTGATGCCACATTCCCTACTTCAAAACTTGTGCCGATCTATGAAATACAACTTCTATTATGTAAAATGTCAAATATAATATAAATAATGTTATCTTTTACACTATTTAGCAATAAAATATTTATTATTTAATGACTCTGGTACGCGATACGTGGAAATTAGGTGCCTAAACCTGCCGATATCATGGAAGAGGTCCGGAGGACGGTCTATTAAGCCATGGTTAGAGATCGCTGAATCGGAAGCGAGAGGCAACGGCTCGGGGCGCCTAAATGCCAATGACCGAGTAAGAGTAAAGACTAGAACGAGTAAGACCGTGGACCCTGGCAGAAGCAAAAATAATCGCTAATATGATGATGATGATTCTATAACTCTGATGTTACAGGACAACAATAGCATGCACAACGGGCCAATATTATTGGGTCGCCTTGAAGTCTACAAGTTGGGAACTTGCAAAGAAATCTACTCGCAGTAAGCACTGTAGATGTTAATTGTTAAAACTTGAACCACATTGATTTTATCTTATGTTGCAGGATTTACGTCAAAACTTGTTTATTATCATTATAAATAGAAAAACATTTATTCACACAGTGAAAACACATATTATACCGTCATTCCCGCAATTCATCCAATTGTATTTTTATTTAGAGTGGCCAGGCATTTGACCGTTATATCACCTGGTGGAAAGAGGCGATGCGGCCGAAGTTCTGTCAAGTAACTTTTCTTGGGTCGGCTTCACCCACTGAAGTATTAATCTACGTTCATATTCATAATTTTTGCCGCTCTGATAACATGTACTAACCTTACTACGCTAGGATTTTGTCATCCTCCTCGTCTTACTTATTGCAGAAATTACGTCAATGACGACAACTTCTGCGCTGGATTCGTCTGGCTTGGTAGCGGTGCTTGCAGTGTAAGTAATTTGGACAATATTTCATCATCAACTACACTCGTATTTAGAAACGTTTACTATGAGGTTTTATACATCTCTCTAGAGCGTCAGTGGCCGTGTGGTTGAGTATCCGACTCGTCAGCGAGAGGTACCGAGTTCGAATCCCGCTGCGGTCATGTACCAATGACTCTTTTCTGAGTAATGTACATTAGTTGAAATCTATTCGAGGGACTTGGGTTTGCCTTGACCATGATCCAGGATTTGACAGATCAGTTAATTATCAATTTAGAGGTTATGAATTTATCTGCCAAAGGTAAACCTTTAAAACCAGGATAAATCCTCGGGTGACTTTATATATATGTCGCAGCCGGATGGTTAAATAAGCCGGTTAACTAAACGGCTAGCTTTTTGAGCAGTTATTTAGTTGAAAATTTGCCAGTTTCATAAGATTTTAAAGTGATGTTGAAAAAACGATATTGCCTCGTGTTTACGCTCTTCCACACATTGTTCCAATTCTAACCTACCCACAATAACTTCAAAGTATAATAATAGTTTGCATTAGGTTTCTATTCGGTTAGTTTAGGTTAGCATTATGACAATGAATGGAAGAGCTCCGTAAACTCGAGGCAATATCGTTCATTTGACTTTACTTTCAAAGTTCATGAATTTGGCCAATTATCAATTAAATAACTGCTTAAATAGCTAGCCGTTTGATTAACCGGCTAATTTAACCATTAGGCTGCGACATATATACTTTGGAATATACTGCTAACTTGTTATTTCCTCCTACAAACAGAGGGACATTGGAGGCCCTGGAATTCAAGGCAGCAAACTGGTGGGCGTAGTCAGTTTTGGCCCCCCGACGTGTGGTACACCCGACGCACCAACTGTATTCACAAAACTTGGTCATTACACTGACTGGATTGAAATCGTTCTTAAAAATGTAGGTATTATAATAGATTTCTACACGATGGATCATCATAATGAGCCACTACGATTCGTCTTCATATGACGGACGTAGTAGCAATGGGCAGGCAAATAGCATATGTGATTGCGCTGGACCCATGGACTCATCATACTATTGTGATGATCTATCGTATAAAGGATAATACCTCTTAGGTGCTAAATCAGTACAAAAGCATAAGTGCCTGACCACCGTAAGAATTATAGTCCTGTGCTACAAGTGCTAGTTGTTAAGGTTTTAATACCATTCATGAAATATTCTTTCATTTATAAAATAAATAATACCATAGGGGTTAAGGGCGCGGTCTTTGGGATTAAGGAACATCTAATGCCTCCCTTATTTTAGTAAACTGATTTTGGATAAATATGCACATAAGAAGCTCTAGCTTGAAACATAAAGGTAACTAGCGTAATCACAGGCATGGGGCATACCAACTTAGATCTAGTGGAACGCGGTACTACATTTTTGCTACATAAAATCTAACAGGTCTTACCGGCGACAGTTACCACTTTCTATCAGGTGGGATGTAAACTTGTTTACCACAGACTCTTATAAAAAAGTTTTCACTTTTAGATGACGGCAGCAACACGGAAACGTCCAATCAATCCAAATCCAATGAGGCAATTGCCACAACTAACCAAAGCAACGGAGCGTCATCAAAAAGTGACTACAACGAAATACAAGCAAGAGAGTTCTAAGACAACAAAGCAGTTCTTCCACAAATATCCGGAAGAGGTAAAGATATTGACTAAGCTTTTCAAAGACCTACTGGTGTCAGGTAACATAAACGTGAATAAATTGTTGGACAAAGAAGACGCACTTAAAGAGGAAGCGCTCAAAGAAGAGGCACTCAAAGAAAAACTCGAAAATTCCGTATCCCACAGCAGTAAGAAAACACTTACAACAAGAGAAAAATCACGTGTACCTTACACACCGACGTTGCCAAGGACAACGACGAAGTCCAAAACGAAGAAAACTACAAAAACTGAAGAAGTTCCTGTTCCTGAATATGACGGTCTTGAAAATCAACTCAACGAATCACTCAATGAAGATATACAACTTAATGAAGAAACACCACTAAATGAAAATGTACCACTCAATGAAGGTGTACGTGACCATCTTGGGGATTCTGGCTCTGAAACACTCAAAGAAGAAAATGAAGTCAATGATGGCAATGATGACGAAGATGTGACAAGTCAGCATCAGGCTTTGCGGATGGAAAAGACAACTAAGATGAGACCGAAACCGAGGTCTACTACCAGCCGCACAAAGAAAAGACCAACTACAGAAAAGAAACAAACGAAAAGGAAAAAAGTTGTCCTAATTGGTGACGGTGAGATGAAATTCGATAATACAATTAATAAAGTCCCAGCTATCACAGACGTTGATATGGATTTTTCCCAATATGACTATCCATCGTTAGATAAGGGAGTACACGATGTATCATCCGGCTTTCACGAGGAGTACGATGACGCCTTCAATGAAGTTATGCGCAACTCTCAAAGGAGAAGCATTTTTGAATACATAAACATATAAAACGAAACTGTTTCCTTTAAAAGTTTACTGTACAATAAAAGCATAACCTAACTACACAACCTATTTTAATAAAACATAGCTCAGAATCATGTCGATTTAACTGGATTTCAAACAGAGAAAACCGCGTCTGAATCGGTCCATCCGTTCGGGAGCTATAACAGATATACAAACCCACAGATACATAGGTCAAACCTATATCACCGCTCCTTTTTCGTAAAAATTACTTTTAACTCCGAAAAACACGGTTAAGTCGTTACAAGTCTTCAACGCAGTGTTTTACAATACTACGATTTGCTTACCGCGTACTTGCTTTGATTTACGAATTTCTCAACATTTACAAGCACTTGGATTCCCGATAGTCTCTTGTGCGTGAAGGCCCGGGATCCGCCTTGACCATGATTCAGGATGTGGCAGATCAGTACAGTAGAGCTATGGCCATCTGATTTTCGTAATATGAGTCAGGGGGAACTTCACCAGATTGGATACGGTTACACATACACAGTCCATTAACAATGACGCTCTAAAATTCTCTATTCATCAACATCTTGGCGTTAATGTCCCGCTTGTGCTCTCGCGCACTAGGGCCTAGGATTCGCCTTGACAATGCTCCAGGATTTACCAGATCAGGTAATTACAGTGGAGTGACTGCCATCTGACCTCCGTAACCTTGCTACCAAGGGAATCTGACCACATTCGATCATGGTTATACATTCATACGCCTAAATTGGCTGGTTTCGTCACGATACTTTCTCTCACTGTAAGAGCATCGGTTAGCATTCATTAATGAACATAACTCAGAAAAGAGTCGTTGGTACATGGCCGCAAAGGGCTTCGAACCCGGTACCTTTCGCTTACGAGTCGGATACCGTAACCACTCGGCCACCAACTCATTGTTTATCACGATTATCATATAATTAAGATAACTGAACTAATGATCTGCGATAGATTAACTCATAAGCTTTTATAATAACACTAAACATAACTATCACATTATCAGGTCTTTGCCTCATTAAGTGTTGTGTCAATATACTTTTCGGAAAAATATAAAACATAAAAAAGATACCTATACGTTTTACAATGTAAGCTAGGCGTGGTTTGTATGGAGTTTCTTCTCATTTTAAGCAATAACGGATCAACAGATCAAAGTGATTTTCCGCGTAGAAATAAGAAAAGAAGAAAACGCAGATAAAATAGCTATAAATAGTTAGAAAACCTTTGAAATGGCTGCTGAATCCGTGAAAGTGTCTGCGTTAATTATACAGAGTCTCGCAGCATTGTCAAGTAAGTATTATTTATAATAACACTTTATTAACGCAATAGTTACTTAAAATTAAAGCAAATAAGTAGGACTAGGTAACTAATATATTGCAAAATGTTATTTGTGTGCGTACCCATTTTTTGCATTGGGATGCTCACGGACGTACGGTCCACCTAATGGAAAGCGGCCACCGTCGTGCAAGACATTTGAAACCAAAGAAACATTTGAAACAAAAACCATTTGAGGTACTTATAGATATGTCTATGTGTATGTTGGTGTTGCTAATGTCTATAGGCAGTGGTGACCACTTTCCATCAGGTGGCCCGCTTGCCTGTTTGCCTAACGTATGACATTAAAAAAAAAATGTCTTTTGAAGAACCCCATACAAAAGAAAGAAGATTTAAGAGCTTTTTCACTCCACCAACGACACGATCATACTATAAAAGCGCAACGCGCACTATGCGGCAGCAGAACTACACGCACGCCGCAGCAAACAATTTTTATGTAAAGAACATTTGCTTCAGAATATTAGTCAACACTATGAACGTCAACTACGACTAATACTGAGCATGGCATAGGTACTTATATTTAATCCTACATAAATTTGAAGAAGGGACCAACTTTAAAGACGGAACACTCGGGTTGCAAACTTTTTCCTAGCTATTCAGTAGGAATTCAAAACATGTTTGCTAATAATCAGTTGTAGTATTATTCGAAAATTTATGTAAGTATGTTATTTATATACACATGCCTACCTCCTAAAAGTAGGGCATTGAGTCAGCAGTTTCCTGCTGTGGAGTTTGACCTGCACGAGATGCATGGATGGACAGCACAATGTGCGGGGCAACGGCTCAGCCGCCTAGGATAAGCTCGTCACTTTTGGATCTCACATCGACCAACTAGTAGGAACTTAGTATAATATAAAATGTATTTTTTAAAAAGTAATTAAATTATTTATTAAAATAATTTTTGGTTTCTCTTGCTGTGGTTTTCGTAATTAGTATGTAAACAGACAGGTGACAAACAACTCGGAAACGGCGACGTGATTCTGCGGCTGGAGACGCTCGTGTAGTACACAAACTTCAAATAATATATCTAATATTTTTAAATCATTTATAAATTTGAACTAATAACGCAATACGAATAGATTATTTCCTTTACTGATTATACGCAATATGATTATTTATTTTATTTATTACAGTTTCCTCTAAGAATAAAATTTCTTTCTTAAGAAACGTTAACGTCTAGAATGAATTGAAAGTAAGTAATAATTCTTTATTTCAACTTTTTCTTTGTTAATTCATTTTTCATTTTTTGTTTGATGATTCACTGTCCACTGCTAGACTTGAATCTTCTCCACATTAGCGAAGGGCAGGGGAGGGTTAAGGTGTCCGACTCGTAAGGGAGAGGTCCCGGGTTATAATTCCAGTGCCCCCATATACCAAAGACTTTTCACCAAACACTAACCGATGGTCTGATGGTGAGGGAAAACGTCGTGATGAAACCTGCACAGTTAGGCTACTGAATATGTAACCATGGTTTAATCAGGCCCTATTTGTACTTATTCTGTTAGTTTAAAGTTTTTGAATGTGTTATTGGAAAAAATAAAAATACGTCTGTCTATTTTTAAACCGCTCGCATCCACGCAAATTATCTACCCATCTCTTTCACACTCGTAGTAAGTTGGAAGAGATAGAAAAGACACGCATTAGAAGGCGAGCGCCCGCGTGGATGCGAGCGGTTTCAAAAATACGGCTCCTGCCTGGTCAGGTGCCCTTGTTAACAGGGTCATGGAATAAATCGTCACCTTGAGGTGTTTTTTTTTTAATACTACTAAGGTGGCAAACAAGCTTGCGGCCTGCCTGATGGTAAGCAGTCACCGCAGCCTATGGACGTTTGCAATACCAGGGGCATCACCCACGCGTTGCCGACCCCGTAAAAACCTTTTAACCCCTTTCTTGAAGAACTCCATGTTGTACTCTTGTGGGTGGTGAGACACTTGGATTTTTTACTATTTTGACTATTTTGTACGTAAAACGTTACAATCGTGCTAGTAATAGAATTTCTCTTAAGTAAGGAAGTCCTATGTATAGTTGAGCAAGGTTACTGATTATTGATGCAGACTGGAGATAGAGCTCTACTTATAGGTCCTATAGTCGCCCTTTGGAGTTTCCAGATATGGATAATTTACCCTCTAGAGACTATGTACTTGGTAATTTTTTCTGCGATTGTATTATTATTTTGAATAAATTAAAAGTTGTTGTACTATTCATTTAATAAAAACGAAATGCGTAAACTGAATGTCACTTAAGTATAATGCATTAACAAATGTTTGTTACTAAATCAAGAAGTTTAATCAGTATGCTTCAAGGGAAAGAAGCCATTCGTCTATTTTCGTAACTGTTTTTCGTAACTTTTAAGAACAACACTTTATGCTTTCGTCAGTGATTATCAAGCAAGAATATTAACCCACGTTAGTACTTACTTAACGTTTTTTGTAACCAGCTACGAAACAACACTCCTTTCATATTTTCGTAACTGGTTATCACAAGAACATTGAATCCACGTTCGTGGAAGGAATTTTATTCGTCATTGGTTTTTTATATTTTTACACAATTTGAACCGCAAAAGCACAAATGGTTGCTATTGCTAAGCAGAAATTCAAAGGCGCAAATTGATTTGTCCATGAATTTTTAATAAATTGTTTGTCCACAACGTCCACGAAGTCCAAGGTGAAATAGAAAAGGAACAATTGGGATATTTTGATTTTAATAAAACACAGAACCATTTCGATTAAACTGTATTATAAATAATGAAAATTGCGAAATCGAAATCGATTCATCGGTTAGGAAACTACGATGCCACAGACAGATACACACGGCGACAGGGGTATAGTAAGAGCCATTTGGTAAAAAATTTAGTGAAAGGTATCTACATATCTACGTAATTTAAAAAGAAAATAACAATTTCTTCATGTAGTTAAAGGTTTGGTATTGGACACCGGTGAAATAGCGAAAAGGTGTTATATAAATTGTAAAAATCTGCTTAAAAATAATAACTTACATTTTCAGTCGCCTACTTGACAAGTTTGACCGCATTCGTATACGCATGGCCATCATACACTCTGGAGAACTTGATGTCCAACGGTACGGCTCTTTCCCGGCCAATGACTACTGGGGAAAAATCCATATTGGGAAGCATCCCCAACATAGGGGCTTTGGCGGTAACCCCATTCTGTGGATATGCTGTTGATACCTTAGGCAGGAAGTTTTCGGCCCTGATATTCGGATTGCCTTTTGTGGTAAGTCGAACTCAATGTCGGCATCAAATGAAAATTAATTAAAATACAAAAAAGAAAATCAGACACATAGCTATATTCAGAAACGGCACTATGAAGTCTAACACTGCGCGCGAACACACAGGGTTTGAACTGATAATACCAAATTCGTCCAAATGAACGAAATTGATCAAGCAGTTCGTTTACTAAACAGACGAGCACTGTGAGAACGCATATTACCACTACTATGGTGTAAAGTAATGCTACTCCTAGGTGGGTATAGGTAGGGGGCTCCCATTTTCCGTACTTGGACTCAAATTCGGTCCTTTATACGTGACTGAGAGCCGGCTATTGTAGCCAGCCCAGCTCCTTCCAGAAGTCTATTAGTCTCTTGGGACGTTCACAGACCTCTCGAAAGGACCCTGTTCCTATTGAGGCTTTGGCTCTGTAGTCCTTTAGCTCCTCACACTCCAGGACCACGTGAGCTGTCGTTTCCTCAGCTACTAAACATCCCCTGCACAGGGGGCTGTCTGTAGCTCCGATGGTAAGCAGTAGTTTGTTCCGGGGGAGGTGTCCTGTAATTGTACCAACTACTGTTTTAATTTCTCTCCGTTTTAGTTCCAGTAGTCTTTTAGTTAGCTTAGGTGATCTTTCGCTCACCAATAACTTAGACTGCCTGCATCCGGGTGTGTTTTCCCAGCGCTTGTTGTGCTGGTCATTGGTGTGTTTGCTCACCCACGAGCGTAGTGTGTTGAAAGAAAGGGGTAGAAACGGGGCGGAACCGGCAGTCCTCATCCCTGATCCCCTCCTTGCCAGCTCATCGGCAGCATCGTTGCCCATTGAGTTGCTATGACCCTTAATCCATTGTAGAGTGACCCTGTTCACCGAGGAGATGTCCTCTAGTGCATGGTGACATTCCAGGATCAAGGAACTGTTAATGCTGTTGCCCATTAGAGCTTTCAGTACGGACATGCTATCTGTTAGTATTCTGACGCCTTGGTCGCGTACGCCAAGGCGCTGCACTAGCCGAGCGGCCTGTGTAATTGCAACACATTCGCACTGAAATATAGTACTATGCTCTCCTAATGTTAATGATGATCAGAAGTTCAGATCTAGCGAGAAGATTCCTGCTCCTGTGCCTTGGTCGGTCTTTGATCCATCCGTGTATATTCGGACTTCTCGTATCCCAGACCAGTCTGTCTCTGTCTCAGCAGTTTGGATTTGGTATCTTTTGCCAAATGTGAACTGCTTCGGAGTTCTGTCACACTTGGCTTCAAACAATGGGTTGTTTGCCACCATTGTTTCCCACAAAGTATGGTGAGAGCCAAGTTTGTTGCACCAGAGGTTTGATACCTTGAGTCTGAGTGCAGCCATCATTGCCTCCTGCTGTATATGCAGGTCAAGCGGTGGCAGTCCCAGTAGTACCTCAAGGGCTGCTGATGGTGTTGAGCGCATGCAGCCAGTAATGGCGGAAGAGGCCATCCTCTGGAATTGCTGTAGCTTGTTAATTGACGTGGCCAGCTTGGTTCTAGTCCACCAGGCGATTGCCCCATATGTTACAAATGGTCTCACTACCGCAGTGTATAGCCACCTGGCGATTTTAGGGGAGATACCCCAGGTCTTGCCCAGGAGTCTGTTACATTGCCATAGGGAGATGCTAGCTTTGGCCAACTTGTGATCCAAGTGTTTGTTCCATAACAATTTGCTGTCAAATGTAACCCCGAGGTATTTGACTTCGTTAGTTAGGGATAGGGTCGTGTCGAACAGTTTGGGTAATCTGAGTTCCCCCATATTCCTCTTGTGCGTGAACATAACCATTTCTGTTTTGGTTGGGTTCACGGAGAGTTCCTGTTCATGACACCAGTCTTCAACGATTCTTAAAGCAGACCTCATGAGATCACACAGGATGTTTTCAAAGGGTCCGCTAATTAGTATTGCTATGTCATCAGCATAGCCTACTGTATAAAAGTTGTGGTCGTTTAAGCGGCTAATAAGCCCGTTTACCACTATGTTCCATAAGAGCGGGGATAGGACCCCTCCTTGGGGACATCCTCTCGCAACCACCGCTCTTGTTGTGTTGTTCATAGTGGGACGCACAGCCCTGTATCTCAGCATGGAGTCGATCCACCCAGCAATGATATCCTTTACTCCGTGCTTCTTCAGGGCATTGCTAATACTACCAAAGTGTGTTTTGTCGAACGCACCCTCAATGTCTATGAAGACCCCTAGGGTGGATTGTTTGGATGCCATAGCGTGCTCTATATGAGCTGTTATGCTATGTAGTGCTGATTCAGTACCCTTGCCTATGGAGTAGGCATGTTGATTTTTGTGGAGAGGGTAGTTTATTAGAGCAGAGTCTCTGATATCTCTGTCACATATTCTCTCCAGTACCTTCAGCATGAACGATGTCAAACTTATCGGTCTGAAGGATTTGGGTTGTATATAGTCACCTTTGCCGGGTTTGGGTATGAACACAACCCTTACCTCTCTCCACTTTAGCGGAATGTATCTTTTGGCAAGACAAGCCTTGTATATGCTGACAAGGTGGTCGACAACTCCCTCCCCGCTCCATTTCAACAGGCCCGGAAAAATTCCGTCTGGACCCGGTGATTTGAATGGCAGGAAGCTGTCGATTGCCCATTTTACCTTGTCCTTGGTTATTATCTTGTCAACTTGTGACCAATCTGTTTCACTCGGTTTGTGCTCTACTGCCTCGGTCCATGACTGTTCCCCTCTGATTTCACAGCCTGGGAAGTGTGTGTTCAGCAGTACTTCTCATGTCTCCGAGTCTGTTTTCGTGTATGTTTTGTCGGGTTTAATCAGTGACCCCAGGCTGTGGGACTTTTCGTTGCAAAGTACGTTTTTTATCCTAGCAGCCTGGGTGTTACTTTCCACTCTTGAGCAGAAGCGTCTCCAGCACTCCTGTTTGCGTTGCCAGACGCGCTTCTTATACTGATTTTGGGTCTCTTTGTAAGCATCCCAATCGCTATCACATCTTGTGTTTCTGGCCCTATTGAACATTCTCCTAAGTTTACGCCGCATTCTCTCTAGCTCGGGTCCCCACCACTGGTGCTGCGATGTTGGTCCCATGCGAGGGGCGCTCAGGGGGCATGTTTGTTCGAAGGCGTCTGTTAATGTCGTCGTTATTTTGTCAACGTGTTTGTCTATATCTATGTTATTTTGGTAGGTAGGTAGTACCGAGATTCCCTTCAGATAATCCTCTGTCAGTGTCATGTACTTGGGGCGGTTTAGCCGGCGGGGGTTCCTATTCATACCTATGTCCTTGTTCTCTGTGTGTAGTTTAAATCTGATCCACCGGTGGTCAGAGCAAGAGATCTCATCAGACACATGCCAGTCTGTTATCAGATTGGATACCTGCTCCGAGGCTAGCGTCAGATCTATAATTGTTTGGGCCCTTCGTGTTACAAAAGTAGGTTCAGCGCCCCTGTTAATTACCGTGAGTCGTGTTGTCATAAGAAACATGATAAGATCCTCACCGCGGTTGTTCGCAGTATCGCATCCCCATAGTGGGTGGTGCGCGTTAGAATCAAGTGAAATGATTACCTGCATATCTTCCCTCTCACAGAACTGAATGAGGCCAGCCAGTTCGGGTGTTGGCGCCTCGACGTCACCTGGGAGGTAGGCCGACGCGAGCACGGTCGGTGGCAGGCTGCTGTTGTTCGAGCTGGTGAGTCTGACTGCAGTCAGATCTCTAGAACAGAACTGGTTTAGAAGTCCGGCGCGTATTTGTTTTGGAACAAGTATGCACGTACGTGGATTACTAACCGTTGTATCGAGGAGAAGTTCACCCCCACGTTGTTCAGACCGCAGTTTCTGCCTTTTCTGATCCACGGCTCCTGGATCAGGGCTGCGGTCATAGGGTGCCCCTCCAACGTCCTGCGTAGGGTAACCGTAGCAGTCTGACTGTGTTGGAGGTTTGTTTGTAGCAGGTTAAGAGGAGTCAGATGAGGTGGGGTGGCCATTTTTACCCAACAACATCTCCTCCTCAGATGTAGATCCCCTCCTCCTTGCCGCTGTCGCCGCCTTCTGCCTTTTATCAAAGGCTTCAGGCATCGTCGTGGCCGAAATTTGGGGAGGCGCCGCTGCGTTGCGTCCTGAGGCTTAAGGGACTGCCTTCGCCTTGCAGCTATGGACGACCCCAGAGCCCTCCCCAGCCGTGTGGCTAGGGCTCGGTCGCACCTGCGGCGCCTGAGGGGGCTCAGGTACGGTTTCCACACCCGTCCTTTCCTCATCTACGAACCTTGCGTAGATGGAGCCTACTCTGTAGGCCAGTCTATTGTTGTTAGCCCTCAGCTTGTCCACGTCGGCCTGCGGTATACCCATTACCAGGAGGAGCATACCTGTCTCCTCCCGCCTTTCGGCATGGTATATGGTCCACTGGTCGCCGCAGTACCAGGGGTTTTGGCCTTGGAGGCGACGGGGAACGATTTCCAAATCCTCGCCTCCGTACTTCGGCACCAAGAAGACCGTCCTCACCCTCTTTCGTAACTCAGACAGGCGTTTTACAACCAGCCTGGTTCTAGGGCACAGTGGTTCAAATGACCCCACATTTCTGTGGAGCCATTGCACCGAACGGTCGTCCCAGCACCAGAGCTTCGCTGAGGATTGTAAACGTAACACTTCTAAAGCCCGGCGCTGATCTGACGGAGCCTCCGGGAATTCCAAGATCCCGGTCTATGGCCTCGTCGATCGCCGCCTCAATGGCCCCTGCATGTTTCGTTGTTAACTCACGGAAGGGTTCCGCGAGTATAGCCACGCATAGCTCATTAGACTTGAGCGCGTGGGTATAGTTCACGGACCCTTCCGTGCGTTTTGTTTTCGGGCGCTTTGTAGCCTCCTTCGGGGTCAGGGAATCGTCGGGACGATTCCTTTTGGCAAGTTTGCCTGTAGCAGCGGCCCCGACCGGAGTCGAAGTCACAGCAGCCGCCGCAGCCGCACCGGCTCCGACCCGACTCGGAGCCTCAGCAGCCGCAGCAGCCGCCGACCGCTGAGCCACCTGCAACCCTGCCCGTTTGCCCCTGGGTTTTCGGCGTGTTGTCGAGGGGACCCCGTCGGCCGATGGCCCTGGCCCTGCACAAGCCTCCGCTGCTGCCACAGGGGCGCATGCGGGCGGAGTCGCGCTCGGGCCAGGTTTCTGGGGAGTTACCTCCCCTTCGGTCACTGTAAGCGCCCTATTGCCATCGGCCGCCCGGCGCCTGGCTTTTTTCGCCTCCCTCCTCGCCTTCTCACGTCGCGCTCTGGAAGGAGTGTTTTTATTTTTTTTGGCCTTTGCTGGTCCTGCGACCACCGTTGGCTGTTGTACTACTGTTTTTGTTTTTGTTTTGTACCTGCTGTCCTTGATCGGCACCCTCCATAGAGATGGTATCTCCCTGGAAGGTGCCTCTGGCATGACTGCCTGAAGGTCAGACAGCTCCAAGTCCTCACCTGCGGTTTTCACAGCTGGTGCGGAAGGTGCGCTGGGGGCGCTGCCACTGCTGTTTTGCCAGGGTCCACCGTTCGGCAGACCGAGGCCGTTGGCGAGTCTGACGACGCAGCCTGGTTGGTATATTTATTTTGGCTATCCATGTATATACTGTTTTAACTCGAAAACTACAGGTCCTAGAACACTAGTACCTAAAGAGAAATGACAGTACTCTTCGAGATCTACATTTCTGACGACAGATTTGAGTTTGACATCTGTCACCCAAAACGTAGATCTCGATGAGTAGCATAATTTCTTTTTAGGAACTAGTGTTCTAGGACCAATCACTTTCGTGCTAAGCAAGAGAGGAGAGATGGGGATAGGGTGTAAAAATTTGCTACTATGAAAAAATGTTTTTGTGAAACTTGTCGTGTGGACAGCTCGCGTTAAAAACCTATGATATAATAATATAATATAATAATAATAATATAACCTAAATATGCGGCGTTATCACAGCGACGGCGTATTTTGAGCACTGGTTTGGTCGATCCTTAATAAACCTGCGTCGCCGATGCAACTTGCGTTACCGACGCAACCTGCGTCGGCGCGCGCATTAAAACTTCATACAATTTTGACTTGACAGCATAACGCAACCTACGTCGCCGACGCTTAATATAATCCGCGCCTAGTACTACACTCCACCAGTTTGTAGATATCAAATCTCCGAGATGGGGCTGTAAGGCCGCCCAAGCGGCTCGCGAATCTTGATATCATAAGATTTCCATTCACAAGTCGGCTTGCGAAGATCTTACCGACTGCGCCAGATACGTAGGCTACAGCCGGAGGGTCGAAAATAAAACGAAAATGTTTTAAACTAACATCCATAGGCTGCGGTGACTGCTAACACTCAGGCAGGCCGCAAGCTGGCAAGCTTGCGATATTTAAACTTTATACCTTAGTGGTATAAAAAGAACAAATTAATATAATTAATTAAAAATTACAATGAAAGTTAGGGTAGAAACTATTTCGAAGTGTGAAACTAGAATGATTTAAAATTAAGTGAAATGGTGTTCGGCCACAAGATATCAGCATCACGTGGCTTGCCACGGGTTGGCAAAATGCATCGGCTTGTATTTTCCGTTGATGAGGTGAATGCTGTGTTTGCCTTCATAGAGTAGGTGTATGTAACTAAGTCCAGGAAACTGTGTGTGACACGTGACACGTGGGAAAATAGTGACACGGCCAATTTTCAACATTCAGTTTCTTCGACTGCATGCGGGCTGGCTGGGGCCGGACACGCTGTGCACATGATTCGCCTAGGCGGTTATGTGCGTGGCGTGTGTCGGTGCCAAGCGTCTCGCCGGTGTAAGAAGCCGTACGCGCTGATCGGTTTTGCTACCTGGATGTGCTTGCTTAACTTTCCCTTTGCTTTCCGTTAGATTTTTGACGTTTGAAAAGAGATTAATTAACGTAATCCTAATTCAATAAATACGTGTTTCATTTTCATTTTCATATTATAATCCAAAGATGAATACATATTATCATTAACATTCACGCTGCAGCTGCATCCTTAGCAGGAAAAGCAAACTGTAGAAGCACAATAGTGTATTCTGCTAGCGTGACGAGAAGTCTCAGCGGCAGCGCGGCGTTCACCGCGAACGCGCCCCAGCCGCGCAGCGCGCCGCCTTGGGCCCGGGACACGCGGACCACGTTTTTGCACAGCCGACGCAGCGGCACTGCAAAGTAAATAAATAAATATGCTTGGAAAATTCACACAGCGCCATCTAGCCCCAAAGAAGGCAAAACTTGCGTTATGGGTACCAGAAATTTGATAAACTATTTGTATATGTATATCTTTTAAATACAAACTTATTATACTTTACATCTACTACATCAGTCTTCTCACTCCTTTTCTGCATCCACGGAGCGCTGGCGCGAGAGTGTTGACCTCCCTCTCTCGTTTCGCTGAACTGCTTCTACTACATTATGTCCTCGCAAAAGGCAGCCAGAGCTACCCAGGCTATTTACTTCCAAGTATGGCATTACTTGCGCTTGGAAGCGTAAGCTATGAACCCACAACGGCATTCAGATTGCAGCGCTACTCCTCCCAGCCTATGCAGGTATGGAGGGGTGTTATGCTATATCTTCCGCTGCGCCACATTTGTAGCACGACAGGGCTTCTTCTTTCCCGATTCGGTGCAGAAACGATCCAAAACAACCGGATAACACCTGCACCAAATGGTAGGAAAGGGATCCATGGGGACGCTTGACCCTGTCCTCGATAGCGGGGCTTATGGCGTCGAGCGTTCGGCGCCCAGACTGCGAGCAGGCCAACTTCCTTCTAAAGATGGATCATAGCTTCGAGAGCTTCTCGCCGTAAGGTGTCACGCTTCTCCAAAGCCGGGCGTTCGCCTTGCACCCGCTGCGTTGCTGTCCATGCGTAGACGACGGCTATAACCCTGGCCTCCAGTCCCCAGAAGGGGGAGAAGGGCCATATTCTCCCTCTTGTTGCGGAACATGTAACCTGCGCAAGGGCCTCAACATGCGCAAGCTGCATGGACATCTCAGGGAATTTTATTTATGCCCAGATCTACTAACCTGGCGTTTTATTATTGGTGATTAAAACCATGCACCAATTTTCAGCTCTTTCTACTGCCATGTAGAATTTCTCACATTCCATACTCAACATGGCTACGTGAAAAGTATTCTTCGTGAACCATAGAACGACAACCACGAGAATTCCTCCAGCATACTGAAATAGTATAGAAATGAATGAAAATTTTAATATAGTCACAGAGTCAAAAATACAACGTACAACATAGGATCATCGCTCAAAACGGGTGAAGTTGCCATCATAAAAGAGCGCGTGTACTGATACTAATACTGTTTTTTTTTAATGGAAGTAATAATAATTAGAATATTATGGTCCCGCTTTATGCTTTTTCGTGGGAAATGTGTGTGTTTCAATTAGTTAGTTCATTTCAGTTGTCATCAATGAAATTAAAAACTCCAGAAAATACTATTATCATCATCACAACCGCAGTACGTCTACTCCTATCCTCCAAGTTTTTCACACTGATGGAATTTGTGCCTCATATCCACCGCTTCTCCCACACTTTACCAGGTTCTCCATCATGAAAGCCATCCTAAACTTCGATCTCTAGTACATTGTCGCCAGTGAGGGATCTTTCCGCACCAATGCCCATCGGGTTTGAGAGTAAAGCCTACCTACTACCACTTTAGTTTTGAAACTCTCCAAACCTTATTCACTTATCGAAAAGCGAATCCGCTCCAGCGTACGTGATAACTGCGCGTAGGCAGTTTGTAAACGGGCCCTAAAGCAGTTAAAACATACCATCTGTAAAACGTTATCCTTTGCAAAAAATAAAACCAATTGCAAGCAAGCCAAACATTCGAAGAAGATTTCGACTGTGTAATATATTATCTGAAAAAATTAAGAACAATTAAACAGACTTGTATTCATGTTTTTTAAATTCGTCCTATGGGAAAATTACATAAACATACCAAGACTATGTAAATTTTATTAAGTTCTTTAAAAGCACCCAGCAAATTCAAATACTGAATAAAGAATTTTTCTTGAGAGGCTTTTTCCATTCCTGATTTACTGTCGTCTTTAAGTTTCTGGATCCAAGTGCACAACTCTGTAGTTATTAGCTTTACCAATACGGTACACCTTATGATATTTATATCAAAAGTATATTGAAATGCATATCGGAAAGCATCAATCCAAACGAAAAATATTGATCCTATAATATGTAGCGCTATAAACGATATCCCAAAAACACTGTAGAACCAGTTGAATCTGACATAAGATTTATAGTTATCAGCATAGCTCTTGGTAAACTTGAACACTCTCTGAAGTTTGAGGGTTACAGTAACTTCTGTGGGACTGTGAAAGTAATTTGTCCACAGGTTGAGTGTGAAACCGATTACGTAGTCTATGAGATAAATGGAAAAGTAAAAGTTTACTGAAGCCCTTATTAGTGGCATATCAATGACTGAAACAACTGACAAAATACACGTTGAAATATGGATGAAAATGAAAACACCAATGCAGAATAAATTGAGAAAATTATAGGTAAAGTTATTAGGCGTAATGAATCCATCTTGAATTTTGTATTTAAAGTGCAGAATGACCTTCTGAAATAAATTTAGAGGCCCAAGCAGTTTATTGAAATCTTCCTCGATAAAGTTGTCAAGTAAATATTCGCTACAACCAACGCAGTATAGATTATTCATTATAAAAAAAAAATTCAGTCCAGTTAAAGCTTATGTGTTATCACAATGATAACATACAATCAATATACAATATCAATATACAATCACAATGATAAGCTATTCTTAAATTTGATTGGATTTTGAAAATATTATTGAATAATAGTAAAACTATAAAATATAGACAGTATGTAATTTCTTTACAATACATGAACTAACGTTCTGTTCTGGGTATTATTGATTCTGTAACAAAGTTTCCTTCATTACTTTATTGATATAGTGTATCATTTCATTAATCATAGTGCCTGCATATTAAAGATAAAATTATAGTAATGTCACACAAATGACTTCAAGAAAACCATAATTATTATATCCCTTTATAGCTTTTTGTGATATTTCTGTAACGAACCCGAATAATCCCTCTAAAATTCGTAATAAACTTATTTAGTTCATTTATGTCGGTGTAGCAAAACTATAACATACTTCTGAATAACTTTGTATCGAGTAAAAAGCATAGATGGGGTAACCTATCGACTTGTGTGAGTTTGAATATTGCGCGTTGCGTACAGTGACATATTAGAACACGTGCAGGTTTTGGATTTCAATAAAAATTATAGAATGTTTATACAATTGTGTTGTTTACGTGTAAATCTGTAGGTAAGTATATAAAGTAATACATTTCGTGTTAGAATTGAATTTTTTTTTTCTTTTTATATGACATTGGTAACTTTTTATGTTTGTAACAGTCCTGTTACATTGAGTGACAACGGTAATGAAAGTTGTACGTAAAGTTTACAAGTATTTATGCTAAAATGTCTCTTTTTATTTTAGAATTCCTCAAGATCGATGCGGAATGATGAGATATATGGCAAATTATTTGTATATTATATCGAAGAGTAAGAAAGGCAAAATATCTCAACGACATTTATCTCAATTTTGACTTGAAATAGGTGAGACCTTATGCAAGCTTGGTCTGAAGCCTAAAATCAAGAGCCTAAGGTCTTTAGAAAACGAAATTCAAGACAAAAAAACATAAGAGCCCTGCAGACATAGAAATAAAAGCCATTGCCTGCAGAACATGTTCTTGCATTGGCAGTAAGGCAAGATCAGATCGGCTACTGGCCGATTTAGGTTCAAAAAAGAATACGTTGCAAGGTACCCAAGTGCACTGGCGTTTCACAAATAATTTGTGAAAAATGCAGTGTAACATTACGCTATAATAAAAAAAAAATTGGAAAAAATCCTTACATACAACGTAAGTATTTTGTACGTTATAACTCAATGTGACAGTAATGTCACACTTCCTCAAATGTCAAATAAATGAATAATAATATTAATTTTTAAATTTCTGAAAAATACGTGTTTTTTTATTTCCCTAAACCTTACCATAATAAATGTTTTAAAGATGTTAAGCTATAAAGGGATATATATTGCTGAGTATTTGTCCAACCAATTATATCTGGCTGTTATATTTGTAACGTAATCTTTTTTTCGCAGCATTTGGTAAAGAGTTTTTGAAGTGAATATCATGGTCATGGCAACCTCTTCATTTATGTAAGTTATCTGAGTAATGACTTTAATGTTTTGAACATTTTCCTTGACAATATTATTAGCATCTGAGGTCACTGTATCAAAATCAATTACCAGGTTGCGTATTTCATTGAAGTATGTCTTTACATCACACCATCACAGCCCGTGGCAGTCCACTGCAGGATTTAGGACCTCTCCGACGAAAGAGGAGGTTATTGCCATAATCTCCACGCTTGGCAGGCGGGTTGGAGATCGCAGTGTTTAAATATAACAATGGAAAATGCTGCTACCCATTTTCCAGAATTATGTCTTTACATCGCCATTCTTAAACTCAGTATTTGGTTGTGTTAGGATAGCCTGTGTGTTTAGTTCTTCTGCATAAATCGAGTGTAGGTATGTATTTTTTATGAGACATTCAAAACATTTTATGGGAATAATTAAAAATGATAAGGATGATGACATAATGACATTGATGTCGCTAAAAAGAACAAATCTAATTTGAGCAAAAACAGTAATAAGTACAATGAATTTGTTAAAGTTATTGAAGTAGAAAAGACATACATACAATAATTTTGAATACAAGACATAAACTGGATAATTGGATTGAAAATACCTTTTAGTGATCGACACTGCACGAAAGCTGCCAACCAAGTTAGATTCGTCGATTCGATCTCTTCTTCGAAGTTGGAGCTACCTTACTAGACAATTTGTCCTACATAATAACAACTTCATTTACTGTTCATGCGGCTAGGCTATGGAACTCGCTGCCGCATACTGTTCGTAGCAATACCTCACTCGGTATTTTTAAAAAAAGATTGAAAGAGATATTTCCACTTGCAATCCATAAAATATATTTATAGGTATTTATTTAGTATTACTAGACAATTGCCGTGTGGTGTCCGGCAGAGAAGAATAGCACCAACCCCTTACACTCGTGGGTGTCGTACAAGGCGACTAATGTTTTCGAGGCAAAAGATCAAGAGTCTCCGTAATCTTGAAAATAGGCAGCAGCATTTTCAATTGTTATATTTAAACACTGCAATCTCCAACCCGCCTGCCAAGCGTGGAGATTATAGCAATAACCTCCCCTTTCGTGGGAGAGGCCCAAAGTCCTGCAGTGGACTGGTCCGAGTGTGTTGATGATGATGATGATTTAGTATTATATTCATTACTAGCGGCCCGCCCCGGCTTCGCACGGGTAGTAAACCTTAACAAATTATACACCTGAACCTTCGTCATGAATCACGTTGTCTAAAACCGCACTATGTAGTCTGTGTGTGAATACCGCATGAAAATCCGTTCAGTAGTTCGCTATCGCGTTAGTTTATCGCGTACAGACTGACAGTAAGACACGGCGTGGGACTTCGTTTTATAATATGAAGTAATTATATTATACTTAAGTATGTACTGAGTAGTGTCCCGTTACAAACAGGACACCATATTACGATCACAAAAGTTTCAACCGTCTCCTCAACCATTTTAGAGGGAAGGGGCGACCCGGCTCCTGACTGCCGTATTTCTTGACATTGACTCCCCCGTACGTACCCCGTGCTGCCTAGATAGCCGAGCGGACTGAGCGGCGAACACGCGACTTTTTTCTAATATTTACATTTTTAAACTCGTAATATCTTTCGAATGGAATGTCTGAATTGAAGAATTCAAAAAGTTATATCAAGGTATTGAAGCAGTCGTGAATGTGAATTAATTGATTTTGATAAGGATTAATATCAAGGTACAAGTAAAGAGCGTTTTTAGCGGCGGCATTTCAATTAAATTTTGAAAATAAAAGAACACTTATTGTGACATAACTACAATAGTTGGACATATGCTACCGCGAAGTTTTTTGTAGACATTATGTTGTTCTTCAATATTGTTGTACATTATTTTGTTCTATCGCTAATAGTTTCGGCAGCGCATTCGACGAAAGACATTTTAAGACTCATTTTTCAACACCTTCGGTTACATTGTTCAAATTTTACCAAGGATCCCTAATTTTTTTCAAAATTAAATGTAGCCTATGTCAAATTGGAAGAATGTAGCATTCTATTGGTGAAAGAATTTTTTAAATCGGCCCAGTACTTTTTGAGCCTATTCATTACAAACATACAAACATACAAAAATAGGTACAAATCTTTCCTCTTTATAATATTAGTGTAGATATATGTAGGTAATATTACTATTATATAATAAATATATAGATACTTATGTAATTCAATTGTATTATGTATTTGAGTGCACGAAATATCTGCCTCTCTATTATAACACTCTACTGTCGGACATTTCTTTTTAGAAATAAGCTACCTTTGGTGATTGTTATCTTTATGTTCATTTTATTGTAACTTTCATTGTGTACAATAAATGGTTAAATAAATAAATAAACAACAAATGGGTCTCCTATCTGTAACTAGTAGAACGGTAACAAGAGTAGGAGTGCAATTTTTTTTAACTTGTTCTTGTTTATTTTACAGCCTACGTAATAAAATAATGGGCAGGAAACAGAGGGCACCACACGAATATATTGAGTTCGTCGCTAAAATTTATTTAAAACAATAATATTATTTATTTATTTATTTATTTAATATTAACATAACAATAGGTAAATGTAACTGTTAACATAGTGATACGTAAGTGTAAATGTTATCGTGTATTAAAATTCAATATTGATTAAAATTTATGCAAAATAAGTGACTGTGTCTTGGTTAATAACGACTATAATTTATACCTACATTAAATAAATTATTTTTAATTTGAATTTGTAGCATTACAACTAGGATACAACTCAGGCCGACGGCCATAGCTACGATATCGTCAATGAGCTAGGTACTAGTCGTTATCTACACTAATATTATAAAGAGGAAAGATTTGTACCTATTTTTGTATGTTTGTATGTTTGTAATGAATAGGCTCAAAAAGTACTGGGCCGATTTAAAAAATTCTTTCACCAATAGAATGCTACATTCTTCCAATTTGACATAGGCTACATTTAATTTTGAAAAAAATTAGGGATCCTTGGTAAAATTTGAACAATGTAACCGAAGGTGTTGAAAAATGAGTCTTAAAATGTCTTTCGTCGAATGCGCTGCCGAAACTATTAGCGATAGAACAAAATAATGTAGAACAATATTGAAGAACAACATAATGTCTACAAAAAACTCCGCGGTAGCATATGTCCAACTATTGTAGTTATGTCACAATAAGTGTTCTTTTATTTTCAAAATTTAATTAAAATGCCGCCGCTAAAAACGCTCTTTACTTGTACCTTGATATTAATCCTTATCAAAATCAATTAATTCACATTCACGACTGCTTCAATACCTTTATATAACTTTTTGAATTCTTCAATTCAGACATTCCATTCGAAAGATATCACGAGTTTAAAAATGTAAATATTAGAAAAAAGTCGCGTGTTCGCCGCTCAGTCCGCTCGGCTATCTAGGCAGCACGGGGTACGTACGGGGGAGTCAATGTCAAGAAATACGGCAGTCAGGAGCCGGGTCGCCCCTTCCCTCTAAAATGGTTGAGGAGACGGTTGAAACTTTTGTGATCGTAATATGGTGTCCTGTTTGTAACGGGACACTACTCAGTACATACTTAAGTATAATATAATTACTTCATATTATAAAACGAAGTCCCACGCCGTGTCTTACTGTCAGTCTGTACGCGATAAACTAACGCGATAGCGAACTACTGAACGGATTTTCATGCGGTATTCACACACAGACTACATAGTGCGGTTTTAGACAACGTGATTCATGACGAAGGTTCAGGTGTATAATTTGTTAAGGTTTACTACCCGTGCGAAGCCGGGGCGGGCCGCTAGTTATAATATATAATGCGTTGTTCCATTCTAGCTCTGAAGCCTGAAGACAATTGCCACTAAGTGGTGAGCATAAACAAAGTATTCCAACGTGAATAGTTTCGGCAACATTACCACTTCGCCTTGCGTTACTCCAATCAATTCAACTAGATTGGTTAACCAGTCTAGGGAGCCGGCAGTTGTGTTGGAAGTGCAAACTGTATAAGAACAATAACAAAGTCCGTCAGTTCTAAGAACAGTCGCAGCGGCAGCGCGGCGTCCACCGCGAACATGCCGCAGCCGCGCAGCGCGCCGCCGCGGGTGCGGGACGCGCGGATCACGTTTTTGCACAGCCGACGCAGCGGGACTGGAAAATATTTTTGAATTAACATTTTCTTGTGGTGTTATTCAAAGTGGAAAATTGATAACAATATGATTTGAGAAAAGTTTATATATGGAGAAAGAGTTACTGATAAGTAAGGGGACATCTGTAATTCAGTTTGACGTTGAGGTTGGAAAAAGGACAATAGACTATTTATCTGGGGAAGTGCCCTAGCCAATACGGCAGAAAAAAGAAGAGCAGGGACTGCCCATCTTTTCAATCAAAATCAAATCAAAATCAAAATTTCTTTATTGATTAGGACAATAAATATCTCTTTCAATCGTCAAAAATGAGGGGGATAGGAAAGTAGGAAGGAAACACACAGTGACACGCTGACCGCCCTATGACCGTAGATAAACGTATCCCTCGCCAACCGAACCGTGCTCGACAATGCCAGGCAGAGCCGGAACGCTATATTATATTATATAGGTATGTCTAGTATAATTAAGAAATTTCGTCGAGACGCTTCGTCATATTTATAATTTTTTTTAAATATTGTCTATGTCTATGTCTAAAATCCGTTAGAAATGATTTAGAATAAGATATAATCAGCAGTTCTATAAATCACACATGTAGGAAGCGTTGTTTTAATGGGAATTATATTTCGATATTTACAAACAAAACCTCTTGTCATCCGAACCGAATTCCTAGAAAGTTCATTCTATGTTTTATTAACACATTGTAGATATGTGATGGTGTTTCTTATTCTATCTCCTATAAGTCACTTAATAATAATAAATCTTCTTTATTTCAGGCAAAGTAACGAATTACACCCATATCACAAATTAATAATAAAAAATAAAAAATATATCAATAAAATTTACGTAAAAATGGCTTTAAGTCATGCTTAAGTCTTAATAATAATTTTTAGTCTTCACATCGTCATTTCTTATTTTTAGCGTGATGCACGTGGACCCATTGTTTGAAGATGGAGCAGTCCATGCACTCTGTCAAGGATGCCAGGATGTCATTCTTGGACGACCGTAACCGATTCCAAAATCCCGCGATACGGGATCTAAAGACCCCGAAGAAATCGGCGACCCCTGCCACGGCAGACATGTGAGACGCACTGCAGAAACGAGGCAGCTTCATAAGGATACGATATGCGTCATTATATTGTATCCTAATGACACTCATTGCTTTCTGGGTGTACCGGACCCAGAGCTGACATGTGTAAAAGCATAAACAATATGCTCTAAACAATGTCAGCCTCACATCACGTGTACACCCGGCGAATCTGCGCGCAATCATGTTGCAACGGACGGCCATGGCACGCCGTTCCCTCTCAATGTCGGCGTCATCACTGAGGTCGCTTGTTAAAATATGACTCAAGTACCTGAACTGCTCCACCTTCTGAATGGTAGCCTCATTCAAAAGCAACTTGGGAATTCTCTCCGGACCTTTGCCTGCTTTGAAAATCATGAACTGTGTTTTCGCTACGTTGTATCGCAAGCCATGATCTGCAACATAGCGCTCACAGATGGCAATCAGTCGGTTCAGTCCGTTAATTGAGGGACTGAGAAGCACCATGTCGTCAGCATAGCTCAAATTATTGAGACATATGCCCGCGACGTTGCAACCAACTCTGGTACCTCTCAGCTCCTCAATCAGGCCGTTTACATAGATGTTAAAAAGATCCGGAGAGGTTAACCCCCCCTGGCGAACACCGCATTCTAGTCTAAACTCACTAGATGTCGCGTCGCCCCATCTCACACAGTTAATTTGATTTTCGTACCAATACTTCAGGAGCCGTATCGTGATCTGCGGTACCCCCGATCCCTCGAGTTTGTCCCATAGTAAATGCTCTAAACTTAATGCTCTATCTAAACAGCTGATGGACTATATTTGATCAAATTTGATCAAATCAATGAACAAATCTGATCACGCAATATATTTCCAATACAAACAAAATCTTCAAAACTGTCCACTCTGATCGCGATATCAGTTTCACCTAAAAAATAAAGCAATCAGATACCACCAAAACTATCTATTGAAGCCTAAACAAACCTGGGCAGTTGCTTCTAGTTTTCAACGATGCACACAACGAGTCAGCTTTTTCAAACGTCTTGTACAACTTGTCACATTGAATGCTCAACATTGACACATAAAACATGTTTTTAATAATCCACGGTCCCAAATTGAGGTACAAATCATCCGTAAGCTGAAATTATTACTCAATTAACATACATTGTTCAAATTGTTACACTTAGTTCGCTTCGCTTCGAATCTGCTACATTGTGTTAAATACATACCGTTTTTAAATCGTTGTCTTGAGACAAAACTAACATAATTTGGAAGCCGGCCAAAAATTGGTAGCACATTTCTATTATGTAATAAGTAACCTGAAACATAAAAAAGGAAAGATAATATAGTATTGTAAGCTCAAAGAAAAAAAAACATTCTGTTCTAACTGGACTGGTCCGAAATTCATCATAGATATTTTTTTAAAACTTAGGGTCGATGATGACCACAAGCATATGGCGTACACTGCTTACAGTATGTAATCATAGCCTCCCCCCTAAACCTTTCATATCATTACACTTTGTTGCGTTTGCGCTGTCTTGACTATGACAGTATAAATATAAATAATAGTATAGTGTAACTTGATCTCTTTGACAAATATAAGTGTCCATTATTCACTTACCATGACTGAGAAGACTTTTTTTATTTTCTCATAAACATATAATACATTTACATATTGTTGGAACAATTGTTTTAGTTCGATTTCATCGCAATCTTCCCTTTCGCTAGTTACTTTCAGTATTTCAATCCAAGCTGCAAGTTCTTCTTTTATCAATTTAATTAACATTAGGCAACGTATGATATTGATATCAAAACTGTATTGGAATATATATGAAATTAGAAAATGCATGTTCAATCCTGCTGACAACAGTATATGTGGAATGAAGTTCAGCAAAACTGCTATTGTATATCGCCAGCTTCTTTTAATGTATTTAGGATAATTATTCGTTGTATTCTTCGTAAATTTGTATAGTTCTTGTAAACGTAATGTCAGGTTCACTTCAGTATTGCTATGAATGCAATTTAAAGTGAAATTCATGAAAAATGCAAATAGATAGTCTAACAGAAAGACAAAGAAGAATAACCTGAATTGTAAAGGCAATGGCTTTTCGCTTCCACTTTTGATTGCACATTGAAACAAATGGCAGCACGTCATGGCAGAAGCGCTGAGGAAGTTCAACACATTGTGCTTGAAATCATTGGAAGTTATAAAGCCATCTTGTATTCTGTACTTGAATTGAAGTATGAGTGACTGTAAAATGTTGAGGGGTGTCAAGAATTTCTTGAAATCATCGTCTATGTAATTATGTAGCAAAAGTTCACCGTTTAAAGTACCGTAAAAGGGTTTAACTTTCTTCATCGTTGAATTGCACTCTCAGTCTTAAGTGACCTTATAAGTCAGGAGAATAAAGAACTAGGTAATGTTAGTTCTAGACAGATTAAGGCTTTTAATATTTACAAACTCCAAAAATAAAAGTGTATTACATAAACTTTTTTGGTACGTAATTATATTTAATAACACTCCCTGTGTTCACAGAAAACGACGTATTCAATGCGTAAGATATATTAAATTGATATAGTTAGTGTGATAAATCCAATTACTTATAGGTTTGAAGCTTTCAATATAATTATCCGTCACCTTGCATACTTAATCATGACTGAAATAATTGTGTACCAGTCTGTATTACATTACGTAAATACTTCCTATTTACAAAATGAGTAACATAATTTTCATCACCATTAACATGGCTTACGAATAAAAAGCTTATTACACTTGGCTGAATTCAGTGCTCTGAATTCAGAAGCAAAAAGCGTGAGAGCAAGATTAAAGTGGAATGTTTTGCTGTGTCAATATATACTCCCAATTGTTCTAGAGACTTCTATATTAGGATCAAACGTATCGAACATGTTTGTGTATGTTTTGAACATTTTTTTTTTTTTTTTAGGTTTTAAAGCAATTAAACAGTAAGAGTGGTGTAAGAACTAAATTTAAAAATAATTTAAATTAATACTCGAAAGTCACAGTCCACACTACTATAAATACAATTGCTACTACAATTATTACTGATGTTTCTCTATGTATTTTATTGAATGCATTAAAGTTTTTTTAATACGGCAGATAAACAGGCTTGCGGCCACCTGATGAAAAGTGGTCACTGCCGCCTATGTACAGGGTGTCCCGTAAGTCGACGTCAAGCCGGAATCGGGTGATATTCCAAATCATAATAGTTACTAGAAAAATAAAAAATAAAATCTAAGTTTTGAATTTTTTAAATTATAGGCATTTCTTTTTTTTTCGAGAAAATGTACACCCTGTGATGGTTTTTTAGCTCCTGTTGCTACAAATCTTAACTTTTTTCAATTTTATTTTTCTTATGTAATTCCGAATAGTGCTAATCTAACCTATTACTTAGAATTCCAAGTCAACTGCTCCAGCTTGGAAGAAAGTGTCACATTATGCCGTACAATGAATAGACAATTAACAGACTGTACTGAAAAAAAAAGTACTACGCCAGGTTGGCAAGTAGCACTAAAAGTTGACGCATTTAATAAGGATTCTAAAATGGTATAATACTTGCTACATTATTTCATTAATTACGGGGAAAAAAAAATTCCTTCAAGAAACCCAGTTTCGAATATTTTTTCTTTACCTACTAACAATTATTCTAGTGCGTTCAAAGCTTGCCTAAAACCGAGTGAGACGGAGACTCATTCATGAAGTGTGAGTGAGACAGGTACGCTTTCAAGTCAGGGATGCTAACTTTTTGTTAAATTGTAATTGTTAAAATGTATGATTGAACCTCTACAAACTTGACTAGTAGGAATGGGGATGGAATAAAAAGTAACGATATGATATCGATACACAAATGTCAATATTTTCTCCAATCTATTGCGTAGCACAGTTGTCAATTTACTCATGTAAATTTAAGAACATTTGGGTACATAATTATATCAATATTTTATACAGACCTATTGCCTAGTTGTCTATGTGTGGTTTAGGATCATTTGGACCTAAGATCAATAGATTTTTAATATTATTCGATATTGAACAAGATTTTTGGCATTCATAGGTAGTGAAGAACGTCTTGTCTACGGCAAAAAGACGAGACATGACCAACATTCCCGAGACTTTACGAAAATAGGCTAATAGTCGTTTTACACTCGGCCGTAAGCTTGTTTGGCACCTTAGTGATATACAGGATGGGGCCTGTAACAGGGGCAATAAATTTAAACGCCGACTCGTCAGAGTATCTGAAGTTGCCTTGACCTGATCCTAATGCTCCAAAGTGCTTACACTTAAATAAATAATTATTTGAAGTTACAATCCATAATCAATTATTTAGGCATTTCGTTCATACTGGGGTGACGTAAACGATATCAATGTCAATGTCAAGTATACCGACTGGACACGACGGTATGCAGTACATTGCTGGCTCGATTAATTGTGTGTTGAAAATAATTATACATTTATTTTTCATTTTACAAAATTAAAGCCACGTGGACTTAGTTATTGATTAGTTAAAGGGTCTATATTTTAATTGTTTGCCCTTGATTCAGGCCCCCACACTGTATATAGTGGTAAAAAAACTCTCGTATTGGCTAAGTCTCGTGAAATTTTGACCAATATGACATGGTATACTTGACATGACCATACTTTTTGTAACGCATTACCTATGATATTTAGCAAAACATATGTACCATAGTCTTCCCTTTAGTATAATGTAAATGCCCGGAATTCCAAAAAAAAATTTAATGGCGGTTTTATATTTATTTTGAAGTTTCAATCAGTTCACAGTAATTACGTTTATTGGTAATAAACTGCCATTCGACAAATATCATAAATGCGAAAATTTTGTAAGGGTGTTTGATTGTTTGTTACTCCTTCACGCAGAAACTACTGAACGGATTTTGATGAAATTTGGCAGCAAAATTGTATATGCATAGCCCAGAATAGCTAATATGTTGTACCTCGAAATTTAATGTGGTTACCAAGGAAATGGGTCTGGACCGTTACGATCACAGCCACATTAGATATGAGCCACAGTGTTTCCTTTGGACTATGACATGGGATCGTTCAAGAGGTATATTAGAGGTCTCTACAGAGGCGGGCAACGCATTGGTGACTCCCCTGGTGTTGCTGATGTCCATAGGCGGCATATTTTACACAGGCGAAGTCACGGGCAAAATCAGGTTTGTTATGACAAAACCGTCATTAATCAGTTACTTTTGTAATTGATAATACTAATGCACAGTTGCGTATTATAAGTTGGTATGTTTCTAAATTTTGATGTCATAATCGTAGAGGTAAAACTTTTATAAACAAGAGGTCATAATGCTTTACATATCTACGTCGCAGACGTGAGCTAATAATAATTTATCAGATAATGTTTTAAACTAGCGCGTTTATTATTACAAATTTTCAAAGTATGTTCCGGGTTTCCTATCGTGACCATGATCCATGCAGCTGCTACGAAATATCGGGCTACTTGTAAACAAAGGTACGTAATAGGCAACTCGGAATATACCTTTAAAATGTAAGTTTACCAGAACTTTTATAATAATTATCCAGATAAAAACTTCGTCAAGTTTAAGCAACACTATCAACTATTGGATAGGTAGGTTCTTCTTCTACTTCAATAAATATCAAATATTAACAAAAATTAAATATTCACCTGATATATCTGTTCTACCAACAAGGGATGAACAGATAGATTGACTTCTTTCCAAACTGATATAAAAGCTCTCGCATTTATGACTCAGAATAGTAATAAACAGTACATTTTTAGCTATCCATGATAAACTAATACACAGGATTAGATACTGAAAAAAAAACAACTGATTGAAACTTATAATTAAGTTCCCAACCATCATCATTGTTAACAAAAACAGTAAAAAGTATAAAAAGACAAAACTGAGCGAGAGAAAAAGAGAGTTGATGTAACATTTATTTCCAATTAGCAATCATTTATTTATTTATTAAAACTTATTGCACTGTTATCAACGGCCGCCTTAAAGCTTGATAGCTAAATTTACCAGTCAACCGGAGAACTGATGGTATGACAATTTCAGGCCGGTGCATGATGATAGTAGCAAATGCGTTTATAAACACTAACTAAACCAAGTTTAAACAAATTTAACAAATATACATAAATCAAGATGGATAAAAATATTGAGAAAAAGAAATAAAAAGAAAAGAGAAAGCAGACAAGATTATAGATCGTGCCGATATAGCAATTTCAACCACACCGAAGAAAATTATTAAAAGAAACAAGAGCTGTTCTTGAAAATACATACTTACACCGTCAGTGTAACTGCCCATTTTCAAAAGGGTTTCAATCGAGCTAATACCACATATAAAAGTATCTACCGTGTAGTATGTAAACAAAAAAAAAAATCATTAGTTACTTAAATAACATGCATAATGTATTATACAAAAACAAAGGCGATGATTCTCTTACTATATAGTTAGTTAAGGTTTTATACATATTGTAAGCATCAAGGAGATCGATGTAGGCATCAAAAACAATTTCCACACTGCGGTCCGCTAATACACGTCCATTCCACTTCTTAATTTCATTCATTGCCATATTCCAAGATTCCAGTTGATAATTCATCAGAGTCATTAAAAGAATACAGCTTATTATTTGGATATCAAAATAATAATGTTTTATAAAGACTGGCTCAAAATATCGAAATGATATCGAAAAAAATGTGGTTAATATTATGAGAACAAACATGTAAGCCAAGAAGTATGTCCAACATGTAGCTCTAAACACTGTAGAATAGTTATTCAATTTTACGTTAGAGTGATATACTGATTGCAATTTCATTACCATATTTACGTTCAAATTACTATTGTACAAATTAGAAACAAAACTCAAAAATAGGGCCACGAAATATTCGAATGCGTAATATCCTAAAAAAATAGGAATAAAAATTTGTTCATCAAAACTCATGGAAGTCCAATGAACCCACGTTTCAAATATATGTAAACTACCGAACAGCAAGGTACCGCACAAATAAATTAAATTAGTCGATAATGTGTTGGATGTTATAAGACTATTGCAAATTTTATATTTGAACTGCAAGACGAGCATTTCCATCACGGTAATAGGACGAAGCATGGCCTCAAAATCGTCACCAATGGCATATTTTAAAGGAACCTTCATAATTTTTGGTATCTAGAGACAAACACTCATAATTTCTGTTTAGAATATATTCAAATCTAAAAAAAACTTTTATTTAACAATTTATTGCACACAATATAAAGTATACAGAAATTACAAAATTAAAGACGACACAACAGGCACTACTTATTTCTAAGAAGAAATCTCTTCCAGCAGGCCTATAGAAGAGAGACATTTAGATTATAGGGGATGAGACGTGCGCAATAGTTTAATATATACATATTTAATAAACTACATAAATAATTATAAATAAGATACTAAATACACACAATAGTATATATATAAATACACATACATATATACATAATAAAATATATACAGGTATTGTAGAACATTCAGGCACATAAGGAAAGATAATGTTCCTTTACACGCTTTTTAAAGATTGCTATAGATTGACAATCGCGCACTTCGTGCGGAAGAGAATTCCACAGTCTTGCGGCATGTACAGTGAAGGAGTAGGAGTAGAAGTCGGAATGGTGGATGGGGATGTCCAGCGACGATCTAACACTGGAACGACACGGTTTGTCTTGTGGACGAGAAAAGTGGAATCGGTCACGGAGGTATGAGGGAGCGGAAGGATTATGAAGGACGTTATAGAGGGTGGAAAGGATATGAGTATTCCTGCGCAAGCGAATTGGGAGCCACTTGAGTTGAGAACGATATTTTGAAATGTGGTCATATTTGCGCAGGCCAAAAATGAATCGGATACACAGGTTTTGTAAGCGCTCCAATTTATTTAAGAGTTCCTCAGTGGCATCCAAGTAGCAGGAGTCTGCATAGTCGAGCAGTGGAAGAAGAAGAGTTTGGACAAGTGAAATTTTTGTTTTTTGGGGTAAGAAACTTTGAAGGCATTTAATAGAATGGAACGAGAAGTGCATCTTTTTACTGACCGCATTGACGTGAGACAACCAAGATAAATTAGAATCAAGAATCAAACCAAGGTTCTTTGCTGTTTTACTCAGGGGTATGGGAATACCATCGTAGACAATTTGGGGGATAGGAGAGACAGAACCAAGCCGCTTACACATGTATGAGCTGCCGATAATCAAAACCTGAGATTTCTTCGGATTTACTAACAGCCCAAACGACTTTGCCCAAGATGATATTCTATCCAAATCAGCATTAATACAGGCAACAGCATTATCTATATCAGACAATTTAAAATGGTGGTAAATTTGCAAGTCGTCGGCGTAGAGATGGAAATTCGAAAAGATAACATAAGTAACAGTATTAATAAAGATAGAGAATAGAAGAGGGGACAGGATACCACCCTGCGGTACACCTGCAAGCAAGGTATGCCAATCCGAGAAGGACTCCCCAGAACGAACACGCTGCCGGCGACCGCGAAGGTAAGATTCAAACCACGCCACCACAGGAGGAGATATGTTAAGAGAGCGAAGAATGGCAAGAAGAACATCAAAGTCTACAGAATTAAAAGCACTGCTAAAGTCAAGCAGAGTTAAAATTGTCAAGGACTTATCCTCCATCGCGAGACGGATGTCATCAGTTACTTTTAGCAGTGCTGTCACGGTACTGTGACCTGACCGAAAGCCAGATTGAAAAGTGGAAAGTAGACTGTTAGATGATAGATACTGAGTGAGCTGACTGTGGATAATGTGTTCAAGGATCTTGGAAAGAAAAGGTAACAGCGATATGGGACGGAAATCAGAAAAGGTAGAGGGATTGGAAGTTTTTGGAAGGGGGATAACATTTGCTAGTTTCCAGGCTGACGGGAAAGAGCTCGTAGTCAATGAGTAGTTAAATATGTGAGTGAGGATTGGTACGAGTTCAGGAAGAAGGAGGGAGATCATCCGGGGACCAAGGTTGTCATTGCCCACTGCAGTAGAAGTAATAGAAATAGTATGCTTCTTAACATCCTCCTCGGTGACAGCTGAAAAAGAAAAGGAAGTACAAAGAGGGAGCGGCTTACTTTCGATCTGTGCTATTGTGCGCGATTTAATATTCAGATCCAAAGTTACAGGTGGTAATGAGAAATGGACATTAAGTGGGTTTAAATCTACCGAGCCATCAAATGACACTGAAGATTTACCTATACCTAAGGACCTGAGGAATGCCCAGACTTTTGCAGGGGAAGAGTTGTTAACAGAATGGTGAATGTGACGCCTCCTGGCATCTCTACACAGACGACTGCAATAATTTCTTAGGTGCCTATATTGATTATAATTGTAATCGGAAGGGAACTTTCTATAGCGTCGTTTAGCACTGTCTCGCCTAGCCATAAAACTCCTGATTTCATCCGTTATCCACGGTGCAGGCGCTTGCCTCAACCTAACCTTTTTTATGGGAGCGTGCTTATCGTAGAGCCTTACAATGATTGATTCGAGCTCCCGAACCATCACGTCAATGTGGTCAGCACTAAGAACAGGACTCCAATCTGTATTTACCGCGTCGCGCCTCAAAGCCTCCAAGTTAATGCGGCCATAGTTGCGCAAATAAGAAAATCTTGGTTTACGCTTAGGAGTTCGGATTTTAAAGGAAAGAAATACTAGATCATGGTAGGAAAAGGGGGCGGGAAATTGACCATGAGCAGCTATCTTATTTAGGGAAGATGTGATCATGAGATCGAGAAGTGAGGGGGTACAATGTGGGGAGTGATGCGTAGCAGAAAGAGGGAGGAAATGCAGGTTGACCGCGGACAAGAGAGACTGTAACTTGTGCGTTCGCACATCGTTCTTGAGCAAACACGTGTTAAAGTCCCCTAACAGGAGGACGTCCTCGTAGTTAGGGCACAAGTTAGAAAGTAAGTTGTCCAGAGAATCAAAATAGTCGATATGTAAAGAGGGACTGTAGAACACGGCAAGCAACAATTTTTTATGACGTAGTGTAACTTCAATGAAGAGATGTTCAGCGGAGAACGATTACAAGCTTGTTGATGAGCTGACAACAGTGTACGAAATATCCTCGCGAAGATATATCGCGACACCACCGCCTCCCTTGCCCGTCCGGTCATTGCGAATAAGGGTGAAGCCCGGAAGTGAGAACTGAGAAGAAGGGAGAGAGGGTTTTAGGAAAGATTCAGAGATAAGCAACGCATCAACAGGACTACTGCTAAAGGACGCCAGTAAATCGGCATAGTGACCAGGAACACTCTGGGAATTTATGTGGACAACATTAAAGTTGTTTGGGAACCTGGAAAAGGAAGCCTTCAACTGTTCATGCACTGAGAGGCATGCGGACGTGTCATCATCGTGCTCTGAACCAGCACTCAAGAAAGAGTCTGTAGATGAGCATGAAAAAAAACTATCATTAATGTCCTGTGGACTAATCATAAAATACAATACCTATATATGATATAATAAATATACAACAATATAACTACTAAATATAAAAAACACAATAAATAATATACCTACAACACGAATATCCGTATAGCTAAGCGCTACACGTATTACAGAAACTATACTTTATAATAAAATCACTAGATATCACTCACCATGGCGTGCTGCAAGAAATACCAATAATATAGCAAAGAAGTTCGTTGGATTTAAGAAGGAAAAAAATTATGTTATACTATGAAACAATACACAATAACACACCAGACGCCCTTCCATGACGCCAGGCCGTAAACAAAAATAAAAGTTTGCAAAAACAAAACGCGTTGAAAAAAAAAAAAAAAAAGTCATAGCAAAAGAAAGTAAACAAATAATTGACAAGTAAAAACGCTAGAAAATATCCTACTGCCCGTCTTTGAACAGAGTTACATAAAAACATTACAATGTAAACAACCTGCATATTACTAGCAAATACGAAATTTTGACAAAGTGACCGCAACAACTAATATGGATACTTACAAGAAAAGTTTTTGTATTAAGCAATCGAAACAGGATGAGATGCTGAGCAACTACTTTCTCGTACGTTTGACGACGACCGCAGCCGGTTGCTTAGCAGCAGCAGCAGCGGCAGTCTTGGGCTTCGCCGGAATCGCTGGTTCCGCAGGGCAATCCGCCTTAAGAGCGTCGGCATTCGATTCAGTGACTTTAGTCACCGGGAACGCGACGATCAAAGATTGTAACTCTGATGCAGTCTCAATTTTCCTCCGAGACTTATTGGGAAGGATGATGGAGATCTTCCCGTCCACTGACCAGCAGCTTGAAACACCGAAATGCTTGCGAGCGGTCATAAAAACTTCCTGCCTTGCCTTCGTCAGAAACTCCGACAAAACAATCCCCGTGCCTTTGAGAGAGGTCTTGGAGTCCCAGATGATGCGACGGTGTTCCATGTTCTTAAATCGAACCAAGACTGGGCGAGGTTTGTCCTTCCTGGGGGCTCCCAAACGGTGACACGATGACACATCACTAGAGGTAAGATCTGCCAGATGCATTTTGTTGGTAATAATATCTAGAACTACCTCACTGACTGCTTCCTCCTTCTTTTCAGAAACCCCATGTACAAGGAGAGTCTTTCTTCGTAGGAACGCTTCATGGCGGTCCTGTCCCAAAGACAGCCGCTCCATTTGGGTGTTCATGTTTTTCACAACCCGCCAGACAAATGCCTTGAAGTCCATAAGCAGTGAAGCCCAATCCGGTTGCGCAGATGGAGGTGCAGCTATAGCTTTCTCCAGCCTCTCCTCGAAGCTACTCATCCGAGCAAATAACTCCATGATATCTTCTTTCTTGGGTGACTGATGAGATGACGATTCCATAATAATGCAGTGATGATTATTCTGGCAGTGATAGATGCACAAGAGAAAGTGACTTTATATGCACGACAAACGGTGATGTGATACCCTAGTGTTATTTAACTAACATTGAATTAAAATAATAGAGTAAGTATTTTTAAATAATTAATAAAGTGGAGCTCTACAGAAAGCTGTTTCTTTGGCGACGTCTACCCGCAAAAAAAAGTATTTTATGTATTTTATTTTATTTTTATTTTATTTACTAGTGGACCCGGCGCGACTTCGTTCGCGTACACCTACTTCACTCCTACCTACCCTCTTTCTACTTGCTGCTTATAAACCTTCCTCTTGAATCACTCTATCTGCTGTTGAAACCCGCATCAAAATCCGTTGCGTAGTTTCAAAGATTTAAGCATACAAAGGGACATAGGGACAGAGAAAGCGACTTTGTTTTATACTATGTAGTGATGTATTTTCCTGTTATTCAACTGTTCAAATAGTACAAGTAAGTTATACTCATCGTGTGTTGCAGCGTACAGTACGAAAAAATGTAATTACAATAAGTAACATTAGTACTTACAGTAATGAAATGAAGAAGATACCTTTAATATTTATAGTTGATGATATGATGCGCCTCTATAAATATTCTAGGTATTTATAGACTAATATTCTGAGCGTAGGTGATATGTGTCCTTCAAGTATTTAGGTAGTACATCATATACACTGATAGTTCACAGAAATCTCGATAAATTGATTTGAGATTTTATTTTAAAAACGTATCTGTTGTTCGAAGGGAGGGACCTGGTTGCCTGAAATACAGGCTATGCCTAGTTTGGGAGCCGATCTCACCATCACGACTAGTAATTGAATAGAAAAAATTAAGTTAGCTGTGCCGTGCCGTATAGCCGTGTGGTGACCGGTAGATAGCCGTGTGGTGACCGGTAGAGTAGAATAGCACCAACCCCTTACACTCGTGGGTGTCGTACAAGGCGACTAACGTTTAGAGGCAAAATATCTAGTCTCCATAAACTGGAAAATGGGCAGCAGCGTTTTTCATTGTTATGTTTGCAACACTGCGATCTCCAACCCGCCTGCCAAGCGTGGAGATTATGGCAATAACCTCCCCTTTTGCGGGAGAGGCCCAAAGTCCTGTAGTGGACTGTTATGGGCTGTGATGATGATGATGAAGTTAGCTGTAATGGTAAAAGAAATAAAGAAATAATATCTTATTTCTTATTTATTTATTTTTATTTAACAAAATACTTGTAGGTAGGTTGCTATTAAGGGACCTATCATAGCAAACAATATCATAATTGTGGTAGCCATGTCATATATAAAACAAAAGATGGTTTATTTATTTATTTATTTATAGGTACATAAAACAGTCGTACGTCATCGACAAGAGCTTGTAAACGAATATAGGTAAGTGTCTATACAGGGTGTTTCATAATACATGTATAAAGCCGAAAGGGTGTTAAAGTATAGCTTGCAAAGAGTACACTGGCGACTTCATATTATCCAGACATTGAATTTTAATTTTTATAAAAAATCTTCGTTTTTAAAGAAAAATAACCATATCGACTACGTTGATGCGCAGCTCTATTTCAAGTTGATGATCCTAGAAGGAGAAGTTCAATAACCGCGTGCGACCCCTATGAAAAAAGCGTGGCGGTAACATCAAACGGATAGAAGCAATCGACCAAACGCAGCTTGGGCGGATACCGAAGGCCAACGAACAAACGTGCGATTACGAGCCCGAATAGGTTCCCAAAACTCCCAAAGATCGTTTGCTTGACCACGAAATGCAATTACCTATTGGACCTTAGAAATCCAAATCGGCCGACAACGCTTCGTTGGCGTAAGTTGAGTGTGTACACACCATAAAGAAGAGTTTAATAACCTCGCGCCATTCATAACAAAACAAACGAACCTCCTACATCTTGCTACCAGGCGCCGAACTAAATGTTACCTACTTATCTCCATGAATAATCTCTACCAAATTAACTAGGAACTTACCTACACTAATTATTTTCAATAGGTAGGTATGCTTAAATGGTCGGAGCGTCGTCGGTGGCCTAAGGTTACGGTATCCGAGTCGTACGCGAGAGGTACCGGGTTCGACACCCGCTGCCGCCACGTACCAGTGACCTTTTCTGACGGAAAACATCGTGATGAAACCTGCACATTTAGGCGACTGAATGTCTAACCATGATTTTAATCTGGTCAGGTAATCAGGTTCCCCTGGTAGCAGGGTCAGGCAGGATTCAGGACTGTCAGACGTAATGACCAGAAATGCGAAATCCTGGATCATGGTCAAGGCGGACCCCAGGCCCTCGTGCGCGAGAGCAAAACCAGGTCATTAACACCGAGATGATTTCTACTAGGTAGGTACCTAACAGAACAAACCACCCCAGCACAACAAAAGTAAAATAAGAATTAAAATCATAATACTTAGGTACTTATTAACTAAAGGCCTAAAAACAGTATCTAAGTAGGTTAGGTAGGTAGGAACCTACGTAAATAAAAAACAAAACATGTTAATCAGTCTGGAAGACAGCCGGACCCGCGGTGTGGACTGCCGCAGGTACTTAAACTAAATAAAAATAAACAGAGTCAGCTACGTACTAAAGTAGATATCTACTACACTAAAACGGGATTCGTTCAATTGACAAAATGGCTCTACACAGATAGGTAAGTACTAGGTACCTACTAACACGGTTCCCTCATCTAAGTACCTACGTACCTAGGGAACCACTTATGAATCTAGTTTTGGTGAAACACATTACAGACAGGTTCCACTAAATACCTACATGTTTTTATGAAAAGATAAAAGCGTTGTCTTTTCTACCTATTTCCCGTCGGAAAAGAACCGAGCGCGGCGGTTGCGCTTCTAACGTCACTATTAGGTGGTAGGTAGCGTCTCCTAGTCTAGCTAGCACCTAGACCTTTAAAGCATGTAGGTACGAACCTTTTAAACGATATTTTATGGAAACAAACAGTGTCAGGTGCCAGCGCAGTTAACCACACTTTCTTGCTGTCTTGTGGCTCGATGACCGATAGGTAAATGCACTCATACACACAGCTACACAACACTACAGCATGCACTGGTTGCTATGCAATACGTAAGTAGGTAGGTAACATGGTCTTTGGCCTACTGCTTGGTTGCACTCATGCACAGAATAATGATTATCACAATACTTAAACTGTTGAACATTGTACACAAACAAGACTACGTTAATATTGGTACCTGAAGCAATAAATCATTCATTCATTCATATCGTTTACAGTCTTATCACAGTTATTTTCACAGTACTTAGGTATCCTATACATACAACGCAACAAACAATCACACCGATCACACCGAATAAACGAACACGACTCGAAAATAGGTAACACAAGAAGCCACGCTGTCGGCGTCAGCGGTTCAATCAAACGACACACCCAAGTGCAGCATGTCGACACAAGTCGACACATGTTCGGCGCGGCGCACGGGGCGGCGGGTGGCGGGAGGCGAGGCGGGAGGCGTGGCAGCAGGCAGCGCTTTAGGCAGCGTTGCCAGATCGTACCTTTTAGTACGATTTACGTACTATTTGGCCGACTGTCGTACCTTAAGCGTACTTTGCTCCACATCGTACTATTTAGTACGTTTTTACAAAATGCTGAATTTAGCTGAGGGGGGTAGTCACTTCACCTTTCAAATTCACAATTTCACCAAAAATAATGGGAAGGAAGGGTTGATTTTGCCACCGGCAACAAAATAACGTCATTAATTGACTAAAAATCATCCCCCCCCCCAAGGTCGATAAAATATAGAAGATAATAAGAAGAAATCGTAACTTTTTAGCCATTTTCGTACTATTTTAAGAGCCCAGACGTACTTTTTTGGAAACTACTGCTGGTAACACTGGCTTTAGGGATCCGCGTGTTAGGGGTCGTACTTATTTCGGTGATGGAATACATTTGCTTACCACTATTTTATCGGGTAATTTGTACAGACAGTAATTACTAAAATTGTGTTTGGGTCCGTGTTTCACCTAGGTGACCTAGGTTCAGTGGCGTTTCTTGCCTTCCAGGGGCCCCGTATCAATAGCTGTCTGGGGCCCCATAGTTAGTACCCCCAACTACAAGGGATCATCATCATCATCATCACAGCCCATAACAGTCCACTACAGGACTTTGGGCCTCTCCCGCAAAAGGGGAGGTTATTGCCATAATCTCCACGCTTGGCAGGCGGGTTGGAGATCGCAGTGTTGCAAACATAACAATGAAAAACGCTGCTGCCCATTTTCCAGTTTATGGAGACTAGATATTTTGCCTCTAAACGTTATTGGCCTTGTACGACACCCACGAGTGTAAGGGGTTGGTGCTATTCTACTCTACCGGTTACCACACGGCTACAAGGGATGCTAATGAGTAACTTAAATCCAAGCCATTCGCGTGTTAAGGCGGTACGATTTTCATACAATTTTTATGTAACGTTTTTGTGCAATTGGCTATTAGAAAATATGTTCAATTGTGCGCGAAATAGATTTCTACATGTTAATAATGTAAAACAAAGCAATGAAAAAGAAAAATAATTAAATCACAAAACAACGCTATCAAGCGGCGATTTGTGCTTTTTTCGATTTAACTGCTTTTGAAAAGAAAACCACTTTGCGCACCATTGAATACATTTACTAAGAGTAGAAATCATAATACAATCACTAAACACTCAAACAAATGAAAGAATATCGAGAGAAATTTAGTATGGGCGTTGAATCACCTTAATAGTAAGAATAACATATGTATGAAAGAAAGTTCAAAAAAAAGTACTGAACGGATTTTCATGCGGTTTTCACCAATTGACAAAGTGGAATTACTTTGTCTATTGAGGAAGATTTAGGTGTATAATTTGTTAATGTTTTATGTTGGTAGTTTGTATGACAAGAATCTCCTTAAAGGCCGGGGTGGACATCGGAATTTTTGTAAATTGGCCCTTGACTTTGGTATATTAAAACCTTGCATGATAAATATAAAAATGTCATAATTTGTTGAATAAGCGAGCGTAGCGAGCTCGATAGTTTCACAAACTACCCCTTCAGAATACTTGCGCGAATAACATAAAATCAGTAAATGGACGATACGACATACGACGACATACGATGTAGACATTTCTGACATCTGGTTTATAATAAAATTAACTTCGCAAACAATTAATTAATGAGCGTGCGAGCTCTATTTCTGACATTTTGGCTATAAAGTTTTCACGATTAACTTAAAAACAGTCAAATTCGAAAATCGTGTGGGCCAAAACGATTTTATTATGAGCCAGGTCCATCTGACCCGTTGAGCAATGAACAGTGTAAGGAGTTTTTTAAATCTTATGATCTCACCGATAGTGCTGAATATGTTGTACATGAGATCAAGATTTTTCTCATTTTTGCTATAGGTGCATTTTTACACAATTTCAATGAAGTAATGAGTGAGTGCGCGTGAGGGGCTCTAAGTTGTTGTTTTTTATTAAAAATGTTAATTATCTCTAAGCGAAAGGGGAACGAAAACGGATTGTATCACTTGATTTCATTTGCATCTTTGGCGGAGGGGGCCCCGACCCTGGTCTGAAAATCACTAAAGAATTTTTTTTTCCGGGAAATAGTGTTTAACTGAAATTGAGGATAACAGTACGTATTTTTGCTTACAAACGATTTGGGATCCCGTATCATTGATACGGCTGATACGGCGGTTGTTGCGCCCCTGCCTAGGTTCCCAACTGGGTGAAGCATGGGATATTTACAGGTATAGCTCCGTCAACTAAGATTCATTTAGTTAATTTTTGTTGATGAGAAATATTCGTGAAATCGTACGGATTTTAACATGACAGTCCTCTGAGAGTTTAAGCCTTCCCCACATTAGTGGAGGGTTCTGTCTTAAACTCCACTCTCTACTGTCTTTGTTTTATTTATGTTTCATTCATTACACTAAGGTATTTTATTTGTTTTATTTAATACAAAAATATGTGTGTGTAGTTACTAAAAAATCTCATAGCAGATAGGTACGATTACCTTTGCGACACTGAAACATGACTGACAGGCATGACATGAGAAAGCAAACTTATAAAGACAAATATGCTACATTAATTAGAGTTTGCTACATTAATATGCCACAGTAATTTGAATTAGACTACTTTGCTATTAGTTAGGTGGTGGTGCACTTTCGAAAAAACTATGAAGGAACCTATTAAATTAAAATTACAATATTTTTTTGTACAGAACCCTCAAACCAAAAAATACAAAATGGCTAATTTAGATCTCCTTAATATCATTGCGCCTAGTACTATGAACTTGAGTGACCTTTTACAACTGATTTCTAGAGATGCGGTCTTTCGTTTTCAAAATGTCGATTATCGACATTGAAAAGGTAAAAGTTCGATAGTCATTTTCTCGCTTACTATTCCACGCACGAAAAAAATAATTGTACCTATCGTTTTAATACGTTTAGCACTCCATCCAGTTCACGGCTTTATACATGTATTATGAAACACCCTGTATATGTAAGTACCTATACCTACATGCATTTTGTAGTTATTTGAAATTAAAAGAAAACTGTAGCAGAACAATAATGTAGTCGGCAAGTGAAGCGAGCAGTCTCAGGGGCAGCGCGGCATCCACCGCGAACGCTCCGCAGCCGCGAAGCGCGCCGCCGCGGGCGCGGGACACGCGGACCACGTTCTTGCAGAGCCGACGCAGTGGCACTGGGATGTATATATAAATCGAGTTAATTCTTCATCATCATTATTATCATCGTATTAGCCGGAAGGCGCCCCTGTTGGGCATAGGCCTCTTTCAGAAGTCTTCACAAGTACCGGTGTTGTGCCTTCCGCATCCAGCTGGTACCTGTGATAGTTACCAGTTCGTCAGTCAACCAAGTTGGAAGCGTACCCACGCTACTATAGTATTAACCAAACCAAACAATAGAAAGGCTACTGATGTAGAATTCCAAAGTAAAGAGACAATATAGAAAAGGAATTAGTAAGTTAAAACCAAAATTTGTAATGTTATATATTATATTTCGAGGTGTTCTTTCATAATTTCAACTTTGCAACCTCTAATCAATTCAATTCATTTACTTCATTTTAAAGAGTATCACATATTTATTCATTATACATGATATGCTAAGCTTATATTAGATATTTATTTACAAAAAAAGAAATTAACATTGAGTTCTAAAAACTCTTTTATTCTTTAAAATCAATACTGCATCAGCGGCAAAGTTATTGCCGCTTGCGCCGCCATATTGGATAAATGGCGCATAATAGCAGTTTTTTTTAAAATATCTTCTTTCCGACTCATTTTCAAAAACATGTAATGCAAAGTTAAACTAGAGAAACTTTCCTATAGTTTATGTTTTTTTTGCATGTTGTGAATTTTTTAGGCGAACGATCGCCGCAAACAATTATTCAGACCCAGATTATATCAGATTTTGTGGTAGGTATAAAAAATATTCTATACCTGATTTATATCCATCAGCTAAAATTGTTGCACACAATGACTTCGATTTCTCTATATGATTATATAATGTTCCATACTGAATACTCATAATGGTTATGTGAATCATATTTTTTATTATCCAGGTCCCTAGATGATTTACTGTTGCACGCTAAAACACACAAAATAAATTACTGGCTTATATCTCCTGCCTGCTTCATTGACTCACTAGAAGATGTTTTAATTCAAATTAAATTACACAAAAATAATCTCTCTTACATAGTGAAGACCACTTCCCTTAAACAGCTCTATTATAGTCTGGACTGACATTAAACAATGAATAAACGTGACCAGCAAATAGTAAATGATCTGCGAAAAAGACCACAATAACTATTCTAGAGTTCAACATCCAAATGATATTCCAGATTTGAACAATGAATAATCACGTCTTTGCGTTAGACTTCAATTGGAAATAAAGGAAGAACCACAACTTAATTTATAATAGTAACGGATTCGATACTACTTATACAAGAAACCCCAGTATGATGCCATACAAGTACCCAGTACTCCTCCGATGGTAGCCCATGGCCATTACCTGTTATCATCTTCTACGCAAAGCCGAACTGAAAAAGCGGCTTGCACCATGTTCCGAAGCGAAGTCTGAGGAAACCGTTCATTTCACAGATTTAACATGTGACTACAGATCTTGCATTCTCAAATGTATACTCACCATTGTTCTAGAAACTTTTATATTAAGACCAAATGCATCCAAGATGTTTGTGTATGTTTTGAACATTGCATTCACTTTTGTAGTTTCAAAATTTGATCTAATATGGTGACTTTCAATTTCCTTATTCCACGCCTCGAGCTGATAACTCAAAAGTCGAATCAGTAAGATGTATCGGATGATGTATATATCAAAGCAATATTGACAAATATGACTGTAATTAATACGTTTAGTAGATACTCCGGTATACACGATTCCAATCAAAGTGTATGCTATTACAATTGAGCTATACAACCAAAAGCTAATGACGATTTCCTTAAAAAAACCTTTGCAAATTTTTGTCGATCTGTGAACTAACTGCAGCTTCAAAATTATGTCAACGTTCGCTTCGCTGTACCACAAGACCAAAATCAGGCTAATGATGAACCCAATGAAGAAGTCAGTGAAGTAAATTCTTAAGTAGAACCACATGAAGGTGCCACCATAGAGGCGCGCAATAATAGAAATTTTCCAACAAAACAACAAATGCAAAGAGATCAGGAGAGCTGTACCACAGAACACTAAGAAGTTTGTAATGAAATTGTTGCAAGTAATGAAACTGTTTTTGATGCGGTATTTAAATTGAAATATTATTGTTTCACAGATATGAATTGGTTTCAGCAGTAATTGAAATTCTTTGTCCATCAAATTGTTTGATAGACTTTCACTGGAACAAGTGAAGTATTTTTGATTTAACATTTTCAGGGCCGGTGCACAACAGCAGTAGCTGAAATAATTGTACTTTTATAACAGATAATACTTTTGTAACATATAGAACTAGGTCAACCGATGAGCACTAGATCTGTAATGACATATATTTTAAAAAGTAAGACTAATATTGGATATGACGCAAATACAATAATATTATCTAGGCGTTCCATCATCTAATAATAAATTCTTAAATTGTTTGTGTTATAGTTTTAGTAATTGTGTTAGCTGTCGTCAAGTGAGTTTGTATTTCGATGTCTTAAAACATTAATGTCCTTGACTTCCTTTTATGAATATTAAAATAATAAACTAAAATTTGAAAGCGTCAGCTATCATACAGTCGTCTGGTATGTGGATGATTATAATACGACATATTCGAATCCCACAAATAAATAAACAATAATCATTTTGGCGTTAATGTCCTAGTTGTGCTCTCGCGCACGAGGGCCCGGGTTCCGCCTTAGCCATGATAGAGGATTTGGTAGATCAGGTAGTAACTGTGGAGCGCCTGCTACCTGACCTTCGAGAACCTGTTAATAGGGGAACCTGATCAGATTGAATCATGAAAACAAATTCAGTCGCCTGAATGTGCAGGATTCATCACGATTTAATTATCTATCTACCTATCTACTATGCCAGGAGTGTCGTTATTAATTTTTTGCAAAAGGTCGGCACCGCATGCGGTCCCCTTAGGTTGTGAATGTCCTGGTCGACAGTGGCTGCGTTCGTTTAGCTGGACCGTCTGGCGTCCCTAGGCCATGAAAAAAATTATAATCACATTCGCAATTATATATCATCATCAAGCGGATAAGCGATCCTTATATCTTCACTGGGCGAGAGTTCCGGCCCGTAGTATTCATCGTCATCATTTTCTAAGCTGAATGAATTGGCCAAATTAGTCGTTCTTGGTGTCAACTTGTATTTCTCCTTGCCAGTTGTTACCTTATTTTTTACACTATTTAGCAGCATTATCTTTACGAATTTCTCGAATCTCTTTATTTCTTTCACCAAAACTGATGGTTTGGTAAAAGCTTTAATATCATTGTCTTCATTCCTTCTCTCGTTACTGTGTAATAGATCATCAATATTAATGTTACCAGATTCGAGTAGTTCTCTGAATAGCTTAGATAATAGCTTGACGTCTCGTGGAGATTTTGTATAGGTATGCTTGGTATGTTGATGGCGATGATTTGTTGTCATTATCAGGTCATCGTAGAACTGAGTGTTTGCAGCTTGATACGGTTTCTCGGGCGAGGAATTCTCAGAAGTTTGACTTAACTTGGGTTGAAGAGGGGGTTCCGAGTTTGTTGTTACCTGAAAATGCATTAATTTTTTTTATTCGGTTGCAGCGGTAAGGCCGCCTTTGCCCACATCTAGATAAGGTTTTTCTCTGTATTTTTTATGCAATTGCTCTTTGCGAGCAAAGAAGAATTTAGGGGGTTCCATTCGCAAACGAGAGGTACTGGGTTCGAGCTCCAGTGCCGCCATCTACCAATGACTCTCCTGATTTATGTACGTTAGTTGTACATAACTCGGAAGAGCACAATCTCATTATCAGCTATTTACATTGGTCAAGGACAAGGCAAGGGCACTGAGAGTGCAGTAAGAGTAAGTTGCAAGGCAGCTTGCAAGCCAAGTTAACTCGCTACTGTCCGATCGGTTTACACCATTGTACTTACTCACTGTACTTGTAAACTTCGCTAAACACTTCACCAATGGAAATCGGGCTATAAGCCAACGTTTGTGGTAAAACTTATATAAGCTAATGCCATTCCAGTCCATTAAGTTATATTATAAGTTCTCTAATAAAAAATATATTTTTGAAAACTAGCTTTTATCGCGCGGTATAGTACTCATTGAGGCCAATCCAAAGAGCCCAAACATGATGAAGTTATTTTATTGCGTTTATTAGTTCCTATAACTAACTTCCGACTTCATCAGACTACCGGGAACACCGGGTAGTGGGTCAAATTAGGCTTACATAGTTACATACAAACATAACAAGATTATCTTATACCATTAATGTGGCAAACAAGCTTACGGCCTGCCAGGATGGTAAGCAGTCACCGCAGCCTATGGACGTTTTCAACACCAGGGGCATCACCACACGTTGCCGACCCCGTAAAAACTTTTTCATACCTTTCTTGAAGAACTCCATGTTAAATAAAAGCTTGTAAATACTAAGTTAAAGAACAGACGTATACAATATCTACCTCGTCCGAATAGCGATTATAATCATCTTCAGGATCTATTGTGGTAGCAGCTTTAGTAGTGGTTGTCACGGGTACATCCGGTATTTGTCTCGCTATTTTTTTTCGAGCGGCTTTTGCCCTCAGTGTTAGCTGCAAATGAATAAAGAAGAAGTGTTAAAGCGGGTATGGCGTCAATTTAATTGAAACTAATGATTTTTAAGCGATTTAAGCGAATCTAATTATAATATCTGTATTATATAATAACTGACGAACTAAACTAAATGTATTGCTTAAAATATTTCTGAAAAATTGTTTTGTATTGTAAAAAAATTTTGAACTTCCTTTTAGAAATTAGTTTTTATCGCTTAGATCTCAGGTTGAAATGTATGCTCATTATGGTTCGTATATGTTATGGTCAATGTGATAAATGTGGCATTATTTATAATGTCCGGGCACTATGAATAATGTCCAATAACAGACATTGTATAAAAACTAGTGAAATATTTAAATTGACTCGTCACTTGATAATTTGTAAAAACCCGAATCTATCATGAATGAGGTTCTGTCACAAAGGTAACCCGGTTGCAAAGAGCGAAGTTATCATGAACCACCGCGGACCAAATCTAAATTTTTTTGGAAAATAATATGAAATTCTGGCGCAGCGAACCCAGCGATTCGGAATGCAACCAGGTCTAATGTATCTTAATTATCAGTTACGTATCTTTACCGCAACAGTTACGTAGCAGTTTTAATAATGAACGGACAATGTGATAAATACAGAATTTCAAATAAGTATTAGTACATTTTCCAGCTTAACTTGTCATTATTCATACTGCCCGGGCATTATGAATCTATATAGGTAACAATAAACCTAACTGCAAAAAAATTAATGCAAAAGTAAATTGCAAAAAAAACTATACATACGTTTGTGAGGATGCCGTCAATCCAGTCTGAGTAGTATCCTATTCTAGTGAAGACTGTGGGAGCATCAGGGGTGCCGCAGACTGGAGGGCCGAAGCTGATGACCCCCACCAGCCTGCTTCCCATGATTCCAGGACCTCCAATGTCCCTCTATGGAATAAAAAGCAGCGGGTGAAAATCAAACGATCCAATAAGTGAAATAAAAAGAAAATAACCATCTTGGCGTTAATCTCCCGGTTGTGCTCTTGCGCACGAGGGATTGCGGCCTTGGCCATGCTTCAGGATTTGGCAGCTTTGGATGCTCTTACGGTGAGGGAAAACATCGTTATGAAACCTGCCCATTCAGGCTACTGAATGTTTAACAATGATCCAATTTGGTCAGGTTACTGTAGGTCACTGTAATTATCTGATCAGCCAATTCTTGGATCATGGTCAAAGCGGACCCCGGAGAGCACAACCGGAACATTAACACGACGATGAATATTATTTTTTACTTACGCTACAAGCACCGCTTCCAATGCTGACGAATCCAGCGCAAAAATTGTCATCATTTACATAGTTCCTGTAGATACCAGAATAATTAATATTGTGAAGATTTAAAATAAGAACATATCTCAAAATGACACCCACTGAGTATAGATTTCTTTGCAAGCTTCAAGTCCATAAATTTGTAGTCGACCCAATGATATTGGCCCATTGTATTTGCTATAGTTGTCCTGAAATATAATTATCATGAATAAATTATAATTACTTCATGATATTAGTGAAATTATCATTAATATCATGAAATAATTATAATTATAATAAAAACGCGTATATTTTTCATATATACTACTACGCGTATATATTACTCCTATGTAGGAATTTTGCAAGGAATTTGATTATTTATTCAATCCTGTTTTGTACCAAAAAGTGTAGAATGCGACATAAAATAATATTAGACTCTGGAAAAGTTAGGTACTAGACATACTTAGACAACAGTTAGAAATTACTATGAACTTGCAGAGCATCTATATGAAACTTTGGAAAATTCTCCGTGTCAATAACCTGGTAGAGCTCGTCTAGTTTAAAATGACGCGTCCCACTATCGCATTAACGCACACAAGCAAGTTTAAAATATGGACGCAATACATATACAAATGCCGATGTAATTGGTCACTCAGTTGCCGGTGAGATTCAAACGTCGGAGCACGCGTCGTTCATTGGCTCCCACACAGATGAAGTGTCGTTATCAATATTTGCACTCACACATCGAAATCAACTAACTAAGTAGTGGGGCGCGTCATTTTAAACTAGACAAGCTCTACCGCTCTTTATTATTCTTCCGAGCAGTACGTTCCACTTCGATTTGCTCTCACACTTTTTGCTTCTGAATTAAGGCTACTGATTTTTTTTTTTAATCAAAATTAGTCAAATGTAATAAGCGTATTATCTAAGTAATTAAACTAATCAAGATTAATGGGCGCTTTTATAAATTATAACGTCACGACATTATCGTGGACATCCACGATAAAGGGGAGAGGTGGCATGCTGTCGCCATATTTAATACTAGCGGCCCGCCCGGCCTCGCACGGGTACCACTACGGGTACACGGGTTACACACGACCGCTGCGTAGGGAGCCGACCGCGCGAGAGAGCCGCGCGGCACTTTATTTCTTGACATTGACTCCCCTTCCGTACCCCGTGCTGCCTAGATAGCCGAGCGGACTGAGCAGCGAACACGCGACTTTTTTCTAATATTCACATTTTTAAACTCGTGATATCTTTCGAATGGAATGTCTAAATTAAATAATTCAAAAAGTTATATAAAGGTATTGAAGCAGTCGTGAATAAGAAATTGATTTTGATAAGGATTAATACCAAGATACAAATAAAGAGCGTTTTTTAGCGGCGGCATTTCAATTAATATTTGAAAATAAAAGAATCACAATAAGACATAACTATAATAGTTAGACATAATATGTCTAGTATACTGTCGCGACACTTTTTGTAGATAATGATGTGTTCTGCAAAGTCGTAGTACATTATTTTGTTCTATCATCAATATTTTTCGCAGCACACGCGATGTAAGGAATTTTTTGGGTAATTTTTTAGAAAATATAATATAGCCTATATCACCCGGGGATAGTGTAGCTTCCCAACGGTGAAAGAATTTTTGAAATCCGTCCAGTAGTTTCGAAGCCTATTCAATACAAACAAACAAACAAAAAATCAAACATTTCTTTTTTATAATATTAGTATAGATGACAAGAGTGTGACGTTTTAAGATTCAAAATTCAAAATTTCTTTACTGATTAGGAAATTAAATATCCCTTTCAATCGTCAAAATGGAGGGTGTTAGGAAAGTAGAAAGGAAACACAAAGTGACACGCCGACCGCCCTATGGCCGTAGATACACGTATCCCTCGCCAACCACGACCGAACCGTGCTCGACAATGCCAGGCAGAGCCGGAACGCTATATTATATTATATTATATTATATAGGTATGTCTAGTATAATTAAGAAAAACCACCTAAAACTACAGTAAGAGTAAGCCAGTCCACCAAGGCAGCACCCGAAGTAAGTGCGAATGGTTGCCACAAAACAAAGATATTGTCGTCTCCTAATAATTTGACTTATCCCTTTCAATACATATCTCTTTCATGCCACCTTTCCCATATAGAATAGACGTCCACGATTATATCGTCACGTTTTCAGCTCCAGTCCAGCCTACCTTATCACCCCATCCAAGCATTACGATTCCGCCTGCAATGTTTTCATTCTCGCGCTCGTACTCAATCCGTCGTATTTTATAATTATTCGTTTTTATCTTTAAACGCGTTCCAATTTTGATAATAGCCAGATTATGGTTCATGTACACCGCATCGTAATCGGGATGGAAGTAAATATCACCAACGGGGATGACTTCGCCATATTTTGTCGTATAATCGCTCCCGACACGCAGCGTGACGATTCCAGGGTGAAATTTTTTGTCGGGATAGGCTCTGAAAGATGTCGTGAAATGTAAATATCAGATTTATCAGCTGGATGAGTACCACCGCCTTATTTATTTCTGTGGCATTAAAAATGCTTTCATTGTTGTGTTCCCGTTGGAAAGATAAGGTAGCCAGCGCAATAACAGGCATGAGCTATTTCATATTAGTCCTCACAGTGACAACGCACCTGCGGTTCTGCATTTTTGTTGCCTGTTTCCTAAATGCATGAATCGTAGATATTAAGGGCGACAGCTACCGCTTACCATCTGGTGGGCTGTGACTCCATGGTTTCACAAAAAACCATAACCGTTTACATATTAAGCTAATTTTAGAACACGTCAATGCCGAACTAAAACAAAGTATTTAGTTATAAATATAATTTATCATATTATGTTCAGAAATGGACATCGTGCTTTAGACGACGATATAAATCGACTTTTCAACAAACATTTATTCACTACCTCCAACAATAATAAATAATTTGATGTACTTACAAATGCATACAGGTGGCTGCTGTGATGACAGCTTTCTTGCTGATAAAAGCGCCAGCGCACATGAAGTCTCCCAGCATGTGCAAGCTCACGACGAAAGGATAGAGTTTTATGCTCACTTGCTCCCCCTTGTAGACTCGACGACCGTTATTGTTGAACTCATATGGGTATTCGCTGGAGTTCCCCGGAACTATGGTAGTAGAATAATAATAGTATTTATTAGAAAAAAAAACATCATCTTGGCGTTAATGTCCTGGTCGTGCTCTTGCAGAAGACAGCCGGGGGTCTGCCTTGACCATGATTCAAAACTTAGCAGATCAGATAATTACAGTGGAACGACTGGTATCTATTCTTCACGGCCCTGGCACCAGAGGAACCTGACCAAATTGGATTATGGTTACACATTCATTCGCCTGATAGTGCAGGTTTCGTCACGATGTTTTCCTTCACCGTTAGAGCATTAGTTAGTATTTAACTAATGTACATAACTCAGAAAAGAGTAATTGGTACCTGGCCACAGCCGGATTGGAACCCGGTACCTGTCGCTTACGAGTCGGATACATGACCGCTCGGCCACCGACGCTACGCTTTGAATATTCAGCAATTTTTTAACACACACAGCGCAGCACAGTAAAGTTTTAAACTTTTCACTTTTTAACATTTGATAACATTGTTTCACTTGCTACGGTCGTGACAAATTAAATTTCTCTCGCTTCATGCACATTCATCAACCCTTCCATATGCTTGTCGATATGCTTTCCATATGCTTCTCAACTTAGGGAATTCTTGGCCTGACCTTTCGCAAAAAATTCCGTCTTGATCATGGTATGTACGTCTCGGTCTTCCCCTTCCAACGCTTTCCTTTCCATTCACTCCTGTCATATAATAACTCTCGTTAATCTCCTTTCATTCACTTGTCTATATGACTAAACCGTAGCGACATCTATCGCTCCAATAAAGAAACTTAATAATACTCACATTACGAGTTTACGAACACGACGCGGACCCCGGGTCCTCGCGTGCCGTGTAGGAGCGCAACCGGAACATAACGCCGAGATGATGATGATGACAAGTGTACGAACACAAGGTTAGCCAGCATCCGCAGATAGATGGCGCTGACCGTTTCTAAATCGCGCTAAGTGTTTCCGCCACATGAATACTACTTCCGATGATCGACTGTCGGACCCTTGGACCCCTGGTCACAACACCCGGCCAGGTGGGTTATTACCTTGTTCCTCCTTCTCCAACTCCGCTTGCCAACATTGGCGGCTACCTTATCCTTTCTTCGACATATTCTGATACTGATACGATTTTATGGCTGGAGTGAATATAACTCATGTTCGGCCGCATCGTCACAAACCACCAGGTCAAATGTAGGGCTAGTTTTCTTAATAAAAAAATATTATTAACCCAAAAACGGCCCTTAATCCTACGTGTAAAGTGCCACAAACTTATTTTACCCGGTGGCCAACGCACGAACTAAGTGTCGCCATTGAAAAATGTCATGTCAGTTCCAACAACAGCGACGTTTTCCGGGTCAGTTACATTTGTTGCGCTTTACGAAGGTATTTCTGTCTGGTCTACCTCTTAGACATTATACATTAGTCGCCTTGAATGACTCTCGTGAGCAGAAGGGTTTTGTGCGACCTATATTGCCCTATAATACCAGACCTAGTAAAGTAGATTATAATATTAATTGTATTACCCCATGGCTTAAGATCGTATGTCCTTCTGTTGTTCCTTCGGTTGTTTGTAAATTTTCCCATCGAATGTTTTGCCATTATTTTCTTAGCTTGCAGCGATTTATCGATATTTTTAAGAAAATATTGAATGAATACATCAAATATTCCCGAGTTGATACCGTCTTCAGAAGTTGTTTCATTGTTTGTATCTTCTTTTCGTAGGCTATTGTCAATTTCAGTCGTATTTCTATTGGGATAAAATCCACTTTTAGCTTCTTTGTCATTAGGTGCTGTTAAATTTAATAGCGTATTTATTATTTTGTTATCGGTTTCCATTCTCGTTATACTTCCAAGTTGTTGCGATTTCAAGGTATTCTCGGCTGCTGTTTTGAAGTCGTCGTTTGCGTTATGAAGCAAGCTCTCCGTCTGCTTAAAGAAAATGATTATTAAATATGTGTATCATTCGATGGCACAGACTCCATAGAGTGTGGAAACATTATTGTTCAAAAATGGATAACCTACAGGCGTTTTAGTGGTATCGTTCCATAGATGATTTCCCATTGAAGTCGTAGTGATGAAAAGAAGAATAGTAGTGTTATTCATGTTTGTTCTTGTTATTTATAACAGTTTAAACTAGACTCCAATAAAGAAATATTCACTAACAAATATTAATTTTTATTTAAATCGCCTTTATAAGGAAATGCAACGACTTAGTAATAAAAAAAAACAATATAGGAACAATTTGTTTTATCAAATAATAACGCAAGTGTTTCGTAATTTTGTTTCTATTCAATTTACGGTTGTTTCATATTGGCATTGTTGAGTTAAATAAAACAAGATTTATAGAATATTATGCATATGACACAAGATTCATACTAATAAGGTGGGCAATCCCATGGGATTGCACTCACATGTGTGCTATCAAACATATCGTCTTCTATTGGATCTTCTTATACATTATCAATCTAGCATTGAACCTTGAGGAACTCCCTCCAGGCAAAGAAAACGATATAATAAAAACAGAAGCCGCGATTAGGTCCATTACTAACAAGCTATTTGCGGATATGATGCTCAATGTAGTAAAAAATCAAGACAAACTAAAAGAGTACTCTCTCATACATAATTTCTTCGTTTCGCTGACTTTACGAGACTACCAATGTCTAAAGGAAATATCTCGATTTTCAAGAGTCGATAAAAATGTTATCAATATTGAAAGCGAAACTTATGTGGATTTATTGAATGAAGTACTAAACGCTGAAGACGATAGTTTAGAGCGTAGGGACAATGAAATAATCAGTAAAGTTTTCTCGGATAATATTCTAAAATATACGAACAATTATCTGCATGGATACAGCCACGAGCGTTTGGAAAATATAGGCCACTTTGATAAGCGTGCTAGTATCAATAAGGACATAATTACGATTTTAGACGAAACAACTCAAGAAGACAATGTTACAGAAACAGGTCAACAGGACCTTCTGCCTGCAAACGAATTTTGGGGTAAGTAATATATATAAATACCTTTTTTCTATGTGTGTATTTACAAATAAATGGAGACCATAAATAAACCCAAACTAATACTAAACGTAAATAGTAATCGCATTGCTTTGTTGGATAGCAAACGTTCTCTGTCCGAGGAACGAGCCAGCTCTCCGGTCACCTGTCTTCTATTCTATTTAGTAACACAACAAATTATTGCAGAACCTCTTACGCTAGCTCGACGGATCTACAATGGACGCCATACAAAGGTGAAACACTACCCTTTCATGACTGCAGTGCTGGTATTTCAACAGTTCCAATGTGGGGGCTCCATCATCAAAGATGATCTCATCATAACGGCGGCATCGTGCATTCAACTGTAAGGGTATTTTGTTTTTCTTTCCTAAATACGCTGGCTGTCAAAACTAAGTACCATACTTTTAAATTTGTAATAATTTTTAAAGTATACGAGAAATTGTTTCGAAATAAAAAGGATTAGAAACCGGATTTCATTTCTAAACAAAAAATTTCATTGTCAATAACGTTCTCTTATGGAATGGGTGAAAAAACATTCTAACAAAAATACACGGAGTGTTGGTTGCTTTAAAAGTAGATGTGTTCGTTTTTATTTTCCGTTTTTGTACATTTATTTCTTGATCGATGAATTATGATTCCGAAGCCAAGGTATCTACAACACGTAACATTTTACTTATCATGCCTCTTTCACCTGAAGAATGTGTTAGAATCATGATTTTTCTGGAACCAGTCATCAGTATGCGTCGTACTCCAAGAATGGTGGGTGTCCGTCGTGTGAAGTGACGGTACGAAGAAACTGAAAACCATCGGAGAAGTCCTTGTAATGGCAGACCCAGGTGGACCCGAGAACACCGCTATATTGTTTCCACAGTGTTGAGAAATATCTTCCGAAGGTCGCACAGAGCTACTCGTCATATATAATGACACCCTGAGTAGGAAAAGATATGGTCAAGGGATCCTTAATGAGCATGCAGGGTCATAAGTAGTAAATATGGGCGATGGATCGACGCTGATGCAGGAAAAAACCCGGCCACACACCGCTCAGGTCGTGCCAGAGTACATTCAGGAGGTTGGTGTCAGCTGGAAGGCTTGGCCATCAAGAAGTCCTGATCTCGACCCTATCGAGCATGCCTGGGATGAGCTCGAAAGGCTGGTCAGAAACTGCAGACCACTCCTACCACCCTCATGGTCCTGAAACATGTCCCAATGGAAGAATGGGATAATATTCACCAACATCGCCTCCGAAACCTCGTCTTCCGAATGCTTAATCAGCTCGAAGCTATAATCAAAGCCCGAGGAGGCAATACAATACAAGTCATTAAAATGTAAATATAGCTTAAATTATACTTATAAATGTTGTTTCAGTTTTTTATCAGTTAGTTCACAATGGCAACTTTTAAGCTTTTATATATTTTTCACTTAAAGACATCACAAATATATAATATATTGCAGTTTTAAAGAAAATTGACAAAATTTCCTATACAACGTTGTTTATTTCAAAATTCTAAATCTTGAACGCACACTCAGGCAGTGCGCCGCGCGGCGCACTGCACGATGTGGCAAAACTTGTTACACGCCGAGCAATTTGTATGCAAGTACATTGACATGTGGCGAAATGTTATACTGTGCAGCGCGCCGCGCGGCGCACTGCATGATGGGGCAACACCCGCAATTCAAGCCCGAAATGTCAGTTCGGTATGAATTTTGTCCACGTTTTTCAATTTAGCCCCATCGTGCAGCGTGCGGCGCGATATCAGCAGATGTCAACATGAAACGTCACATCTGACTGTTTCTTTTTACCAACAGTTCGAATCTTTCCTCCATATGTGACACAGTTCACACACATATATCTGTCTACTTTTTTTAGTACAGATACAACGCGTGTGAATGAAATAGGAAACCGACCTTGTCAAAGAAAGTTTGACCGATGATGCGTAAGCCCCTCCCCTTTTTCTGATTCTTTAATATTATCGTAGTTGTTTCGCTTTCGTGATCCTGTCGTCATTCTCTTCTCAGTTCATACCGAAATATAAATAAGGCATGTTTGGTTCTCGTAGAAATCTACATTTTAGATGGCACCTGTCAAACTTAAAACTGTAATAACTCTGAAACTATTGGTGCTTGAATACTAGTTCCTAAAGAGAAATGATAGTGCTCGTCGAGATCTACATTTAGGTTGACAGCTGTCAATGTTAAAACTGTAATAACTCTGAAACTATTGGCCTTAAAACGCTTGTTCCAGAACAGCAAATACTTATAGATATCGACGGGCACTATCATTTCTTTTTGGGATCTAGTTTTCTAAGAGCAATGGTTTCCGAGTTATTTAAGTTTATACACTCTCTTTATACTTACTACTGATGTTATACTTTGTAGTTATAATTTTGAATGAGCCACCATGGTATACACTCAGTTTAAGTAAACATTCGTAAAGGACAGAAATAACTACGTTTAAAAACATTTTGTCGTAATATTGTCCCAAAATCATGTCTTCAACCAACTGAGGATAAATTTAAGCAGTACGGTATATCCCACAACAGAATCAATCAATGTGAATAACAAATTCCTAACATGACCGAATCAATCTTCTGAATTGAAAAATTTTGAAGTTTTTATGTTCTTATATCCTCAAGATAATATATTGAGTGTATTATCATAGAGCCTGTAACCATCGGACAATCAATACGCTTTTAACGAAAATCGGCTAAGTAGTTTTTGAGCTATAATTAACATCCATACAAACATTCATATCCACATACATACATACCCTTTCTCCCGCAAGAGTAGGTAGAGACGACATTGTTCCACTTGACAAATCTCTGTCGATTCTTCCACGTTTATCAACTTTACATACATAGACAGTTAACTTCATTACCCTTCCTTGGCTCCCTCGTAGTCGGGTAAAAACATCAGTTATCATAGTATTCGAGGAAGATCAATCGAGGTGGTCCAATTTCTTCACATGTTTCTATTGTTACCTACTTTTTAGTTAAAAAAAGCAACATTTTTGGATCAAAAATCTAAGTGTCGGCCAGAACAAAATTATTAGTTTCCAATAGAGAAAACAATTCTTTACATTGTTTACTGTGACGTCAAATCCGCAAGTCCGACGGTCGATTGTTATTGGCTTTTAGAAAAGCGGTACTTAGTACCTACTGTACGCCCGGTGGTACATAGTGGTGGTGGTGGGCGTACTGGTTTGGCACCATAGTAAGAAATAATAGAACCTGTGTGCTGTCTCTGAAAATTGCATAATATTTTTCTGGTCTGCCCTTTAGCGTATTAATCCAAAATGAATGACATCCTTTTCGTACGTTTCTCTTGGTTGCATTTGAGACAGTCTCTTGGTTGCTTTTTACTAAGTTTTTACGCCTGCGTGTGAACAGACAGTCGGAGACATATTATGGTCAATAATCATGCGAGTCGTTTAAAATAACGCGCGTAAAAGCGCCGAAAAAGCTCTCGTGCAAACGTTGCCTAACTCAAAATCTTTCGTAAATGTCTCGTGCAAACGTTGCCTAACTTAAAAAACCAGAATAACACCACCGTTTTCTTTGTTGTCACCGCGACGTGGCACCGTGCGGTGCGCCGTGCAGTGCACTGCACTTCATGAGTGGAGCTAGACCTAGTTTAATTGCATTCAGTAATTTGGGAGTAACAAACATCTAATCCATCCTTACAAACTTTCGCATTTATAATATTGGTAGGATTACATGTTTAGAGCGAGCAAGACTTAGACCAATGCACATCCATATCCGTTTCCAAGGAACGTTCCTTAACCACCGCACTTCTTAACGATTTTATGAGAATAAGACGGAAATTCTTAAATTAAAATTTTCATTTTAAGTGGAATGAAAATGAAAATACAACTAATACACTTGGACCAGGATTTTGAAAAATGATAACTTACTTAAAGAGTGTACAATTTCCAGGGCATGGAACAACCGCCTTTACCGCGAGAATCCAAGTTTCTTATCGGTGCGTATCGGAAGCACGTATTATAACGGCGGTGGAGAAGAAATTGCCATCCTGGAGGTCTACTTCCATCCAAATTATAACCCTAGGAATTTAAATCACAACCTGGGTTTAATGCGACTCGTGAGAAGAATAAGGTTCGGAAAGAAAAAAGATTCCGTCAAAAAAATTTCATTAGATACGTCACCTTCCGACCTACCATTCAATACTCCCGGTGTCGTTATTGTTGGATGGGGTTCCAAGACGGTGAGTTGTGTGATTGTTTATAGCAAGATATATCATAAAGTTGGCCGAGTGGTGTCTGGCAGAGTAGAATAGCACCAACCTCTCACGCTCCTGGGTGTCGTACAAGACGACTGATGTTTTCGAGACAAAAAATCAAGTCTCCATAGGCTGTTTTGTTATATTTATAACACTGCTATCTCCAACCCGCCTGCCAAGCGTGGAGATTATGGCAATCACCTCTCCTTTCGTGGGAGAGGCCCTAAGTCCTGCAGTGGACTGTTATAGCTGTGATGATGAAATCATAAACAATAATTCTACATCCTCTCTAATGACGAGAAAATGACTGAACTACAATTTTTCTTTTTACAGCGAAGTAACATAGTCAAGGATAGCAGGCTTTCATTTGACGTTCTTGATGTATACCCGCTTCAGGACTGTCAAGATGTATATTCAAGGCAAGTGTTTTGCAGAGCACGATTGGGCAACCATATTCTGGTACAACGTTCGGCGCAAAACCGATGCAGTTACTACCTACTATACTCTAGTCATTATCATCAAAATAATTCAACTTCATCAGAATTCGCAAGAGTACTCCAGTCTAGTCTAGTATAGGGACAACGACGACATAAAAGTACGTGAATAGACGCTTACTACAGATTATAAGAATAACATAATTGTAAAATTAACATTCAGTAATAAATTAAGGATTAAGGAGCGTCGGCGGTCTAATGGTAAAGGGGTCCGACTCGTACCTCGAGGTACCGGGTTAGAATCCTAATATCGCCATGTACCAATGACCAATTCCAATGAGTTACCAATGCTTCTAATATAAGTCTTGAACGATCCCATGTCATAGTCCAAAAGAAACACAGTGGCTCATTCCACGTCCGAATTATTTAAAAACCTTTGCGTGGTGACGAACAGAGGGTCTATGTAGTTGGGATGAGTACTTGCCCAGCCCACGACGGGTACTCACTCTCACCATGTATAAATTAATGACAGAGTTTTAATTGTTATAGGGAGTACGTGACAAGACGGAACTTCTGCGCTGGTTACATATCGAAAGGCAGCGGCGCTTGTAATGTGAGTATCAAAATGTTCAACTTCATTGATGCACAGAGAAATTGATGATTTACACATAGCCTGCCGGGAAAATATGTCACCAATGTTGGCAAATAAAACTTCATTCCATTGCTAGTTTAAGTGCCGTTTCATGTGGAAACCATTTTTAGATGGCAAATACAAAAGTCACATATATGACGTTTATTGACCATTAAATGGTTGATTAACTTAAAAAAACAATTGAATAGAATTTACCTGAATTTTAACTTATATTTTTTAATACATTTTTATTATAGTATTCTATATTTGAATTATTGCTTTTTATATGTAATGTACACTTATATCTACTTTACATATAAAAACCCTATTTTGCCTGAAATGAAAAGATTTATTATTATTATTAAACCATTTCAACCATAATTTCATATCGTAACAAAGGCGTCCACTCAGCTTGCCGCTTGACGAGTGTCATAACAAAATAGGCTCCGTCAAGTTCTCATGCCATTTGTCAAGACCGCAATACTATCGATTTTGGATGCACACAGCGCGACGTAGGCGGCCCAGGGGTGGTGGGGGGCTATCTGGTGGGCGTGGTCAGCTTCGGCTCTCCCGCCTGCGGCACCCCCGATGCCCCCACAGTATTCACCAAAGTCGGATACTACTACGACTGGATCGAACAAATAATGGAACAGGTACGTACATTCAGGGTCCTCTAAAATTTTTAGGTTCCAGAGGGCCTCTGAGTATAGTAAGTTCCAAGCGTAGGTTATCCTCCGGCTCGTTGGAGTGACTGTTTGCAAAAGGCTGCGGCAAGCCGGGAACAAGATGCATTGACGAACATTGGGGGAGACTCATGTCCAGCTGTGTATTAGTATTAACTAGTAAGAAAATTTTAATGTAGCTGCAAGGGCTGCTATGCTTCGAGTTTGTCTATGTCATAGAATAAGATGCAGGCATGCATTATTATTTTTCTGATGAATTGGATTATTTTATTACGTTATTTTCAACATGTTTAACTACTACTAGTAAAAACCGTCAACTAGTGGATATGTCCTCTTCATAAGCATTTAAATGTTTACAGTGATCTCTGTTTCAGCATGTACCTCATAAGCTGCGTAAAACAACAACACCCGCAAGTTTCATGGAATATAATTTACCATCGAAAACAACTAATTTCTGGTTTGAACCATTACGGGATACTTCAAAGATTCCATATGTGGTAGAAACGACTACAGATTTAGCACTGAAGGCAGGCTGGCATTTAAATCTCGATGTAGATATATTTCAAGAATTCCTTCGTACTATATTTTATAGTTCGGACGTCACTCAAAATATAGACTTATTTACAAATAAAAACACACCCAAACATACAACATTGGAACAACAATATTTGCCCTTAATACAAAAAAGTCATGTTACAGAACATCCAAAGATACGTATTCCAAAAGTAAAGAAGAGTCATTTCCCACATATCAAAAAACATAAGGCAACAAGGCATCCAAAAGCTGACTTCATTAAACAGAAACAAAATGAAAATATCGAAAAGAGTCTGACAATGGAGCCTGCTGAAAAAACCTTAAAAGAAATTAAGAATATAGAACCAAAAATCGGTAACGAGTACTATGAGAAGAGTCATTCCCCACGTATGAAGAAACATAAGGTAACAAGGCATCCAAAAGCTGACTTAATCAAACAGAAACAGAATGAAAATATTGAAAATAGTCTTACAATGGAGACTGCTGAAAAAACCTTAAAAGAAATGAAGAATATAGAACCGAAAATCGATAACGAGTCCTATGAAAAGAGTCATTCCCCACATATGAAAAAACATAAGGCAACAAGGCATCCAAAAGCTGACTTCATTAAACAGAAACAGAATGAAAATATTGAAAAGGGTCTCACAATGGAGTCTGCTGAAAAGGTCTCGACAGAAACTAAGAATATAGAACCGATAATCGATAACGAATACTATGAGCAGAGTCATTTCCCATATACGAAAAAAAACAAGGCAACAAGGCATCCAAATGCTTACTTCATTAAACAGAAACAGAATGATAATTTTAAAAAGAGTTCCACAATGGAGACTGCTGAAAAAGCTTTGACAGAAATGGAACCGAAAATCGATAACGATTACTATGATTTACAGAAATCAACTTCGAATTATGATATGGAATTAAATACTAATCCTACCAAGATAACTGAAGTACCATTTGGTGATCTAACTAGCGTTGAGGCTACAGAAGATTTTGACCGAAGTTTAAGAAAACTCGCAGATAAAGTAAATTTTATAAGTACTGAAACGGACACACATCCGAGTAATTCTGAAAATCATGCTATTTTATCACGACCAAAATCTATAGATGATGAGTTTGAAAATGGCGATTTAAAGACATATTTCGATGAAATACGCAACCAGGTACTTGGTGATTTTGATATAGTGAGCTCAGAAGGCGACATTGTCGAGGAAAATATTCCATACATTAAAGACGTTACTCAGACAACTTACAGAAATGAAGAAGTCATTGAGGACCGTAATATTTACTTTAAGAACTCTGTTTTACTAAATGCTACAGACGAAATAGATGACATAACTAATACAATATCCAGAAATCAACAAGAAGATAGCAGTGAAGATATAAATGCTTTTACAAACTCGTCAATATACCGTCTTAATGTTTCGGATTTCAAGTTCTGGATGTCCTCAAGACGGCACAATAATTTTTTGAGAAGATTTTTACATAAATTTTAATTATATCAGACAAATAAAGATAAACGTTCCTACAACAAACGTTTAGTTTGAGGATGTTGTAATTTTATTGGCCTGTAACCAAAATATAGACAAATGTTTAACAAAAAATACCACCCGAACAATTTCAAAAAGTTGTCGTCATTTGGTGTCTTTAATTTACTTATGATTAACATTTTTTCTATACAGTCTTTTCTATTTATCGTACAGGATATACCCTTACGAATAAGGTGTTTATAAGATACTTCGCGTCTGAAACAACAACGTATACCTACCTACATACAATCATTACCATAATCGTAATCATGTGACACTTAATCCATTAATGCATCTAGTGCCTTTATGAGCATTCAGCTCATTCAGGCACTATTATTATTATGGAAATGATGAACTGTACCAATTAAGTAATGAAGGAAACTTTAATACTGAATCAATATTACCCTTTTACCCATGAAATAACAGAACGTTAGTTCATGTATTGTGAAGGGCAAGCTGTAATGTAAATGTTTTAGTAATTTCATTAATCTAAAACATAGCCCCAACGGGGCTGAAAAATTGTTCAAAATGAGAAATAAAAACCATATAGGTCGTAGCGACCTTGTAAGGATCGCAGGTACCAGCTGGATGCGGAAAGCACAGGACCGGTCTTTGTGGAGGTCTCTGGGGGAGGCCTATGCCCAGCAGTGGGCGTCTACTGGCTGATATGATGAGGTCGTAGCGAATATTTGCTTGTCAACTATATCGAGGAAGACTTCAATAAATTGCTTTGGCCTCAAAATTTTTTTTTAAACTATCATTCTGCATTTTAAATACAAAATCCAAGATAGGTTCATTACGCCCAATAACAATAATTAACATTAACGTTTTAATTTCGATCCATATTTCATCGTGTGTTTTGGTACTAGGGGCAGAAAATAATTCCCCACTAATAAGGGCATCGATAAGCTTTTACTATTCTTTTTATTTGGTAGATTTCCTGAGGGCCTAGTGTGAGTTCCGCTTCGATTTTACTTAACTATCGCGTTTGCGTTTACGTCGAAATTAGTATGAAGAAGAACACTTCATTTACGTACCACTAGGCGGCGCTATATATTTTTTCATACTAATTTTCACGTAAACGCAAACGCGATAGTAAAGTAAAATCGAAGCGGAACTCACACTAGGCCCTCTGATCGGTTTCGTAGTCAACCTAATTACAAATTACGTTCACAATCACACAGAAGTTTCTTTGACCCTCAAACTTCAGAGAGTGTTCAAATTTATCAAGCCCTATAGATTAGTAATATAGATTCAACTGGTTATACAATATTTTTAGCATATCATGTATAGTGTTGAATATCATAAAGTTGGCACTTCTCGGTGGTAACCCTTCCGTATTCATATTTCAATATACTTTTGATTTAAATATTATTAGATGTACCTTATTGGTAAAACTAATAAACAAAGAGCAATATGCTTGGATTAAAAAACTTAAAGAGAGTGCATTAGAAATCGACATAGCAACTCAAAAAGAATTTGAGTTAGTGCGTAGTTTTAGTGCGTAGAGCTAGTCTAGTCTAAAGTGACGCGCCCCACTATTTAGTTAGTTGATTTCGATGTGTGAGTGCAAATATTGATACCGACACTTCATTTGTGTGGGAGCCAATGAACGACGCGTGCTCCTACGTTTGAATCTCACCGGCAACTGAATGACCAATTACAACGGCATTTGTATATGTATTGCGTCCATATTTTAAACTTGCTTGTGTGCGTTAATGCGATAGTGGGGCGCGTCATTTTAGATTAGACGAGCTTTACAAAGATCTTGAAAAAATTTACCAAGTCGTGGTAAATAAAAATAATCACTATAATATAAATAAAAAATAACATTTTATGGTTTAATAATGCAAGTCTGTGTTGTTCTTTTTTTACAGATAACATATTACACGGTCGAAATCTTCTTCCAATGTTTGGCTTGCTTGCAACTGGTTATATTTTTCGCAAAGAACAACGTTTTACAAACGGTATGTTTTTGTACCTGTTTATATGGGTGCCCTTCCAAACCACACATGCAACGACCAAACGGACAATCTAGTGTCGCACGCATATCAACGTCGTAACCCATAAATAATCTTAGTATTAATGTCACGGTTGTGCTCCCGCGAACGAGGGCCCGGGGGCCTTATCAAGGATTTTGGCAGATCAGATAATAACAGCGGAACGACTGGTTTAGACGAGAAAAAACCATTAACTAACCTACTTTATCATTGACACGATAGAACGGTGGAACGACTGCTATCGGACCCCCATGACCCTGCTACCAGGGGGGCCTGACCAGATTGGATCATGGTTAAACATTACGTTTCATCACAATGTTTTCCCTAACTGTAAGAGCATCGGTTAGTGTTAAACCAGTGGCAGTGGGATCCAAACCCGGTAACTTTCGTTTGCGAGTCGGACACCTTTATCACTAGGCCACCGACCACAAAGAGCAAAAAAAAATTGCTCAGCCATGAAGGGCACTAACTTTCTAACCTTTTTGCTACCGCCGCTCCGACGACCTCCAAAGACATATGAACGTCAATAGCATACCTTAAAATGAACATTGACAATAGGAAGCTTACGCCGAATATCCAATAGTAGCATCAGTTAGAGTATGGTTGAAGGCTATTCTTGAAGTAGTTGATGAATATGTTCCAACAAACAGTCAACTTCGAGAAGGATATCAATCATCGGATACAACTTGATTGGTTCCAGAAGCTTTCTGAAAAAATCCTTATATTCCAAAAACAATGGAAAATATTCCATCTTATCTTAATTTCGACGTTGCTGATTATCTAAAACTAGTTTAGACGGAACTTTGGCGATTCTTAGGTTTAGTGAAAATGGCCATCAGTGTCTCAAGACAAAGGTCTTCGTCTAGCGAGTGCTGCCAGTGATAACACATAATGTAGATGTGGTTTCTTAGTAAGGGCCTCATTAGGAAACTCTGGAAAGGAGGATAATAAATGGATGTCTTATAGCAGGTGGGGTGGAAAAGGTAGCCTTCGGATAGCAAACACGTGCAGGAGATCAAAAAACTCAAGACAAACTAACTAGAAAAGTTCGTGTGGAACCGGCGTATGAGATTCGAAGCCAAATATCTATGTCGAGCAATGGCCGTCTTGGCTGAGATGATGATAATGACTCTTCTTTTATAGATTTATTACAGATACATTAGCGGTACCAAAATTGTCATTGATTTCTATACTATTTCAGTATGCTGGAATAATTCTCATAGGTGTCATACTGTGGTTCACGAAGAATACTTTTCACGTAGCAATGAAATATTGTATTGAATGTGAGAAATTCTACATGGCAGTAGAAAGAGCTGAATATTGCTGCATAGTTTTAAAAACCAGAAGCAAAACGCCAGGTTAGTAGATAAATAGTAAAAACGAAATGTTGCAAATGTAGTCTCAATGCGGAAAGTCGAGGAGAGGGTGCGTTGGAGCTCATTGGGGGAGGCCTATTTCCAGCAGTGGACTAGTAGATGATCTCTGGTGGTCTTTACATAGGGAGCCCAGAGATTAATCTGTAAATTAATAGGTATTGTTACTTCAGTCAGTAGGTTCTTTTCCTATGAATTTTAATTACGCGCCACAGTATCGCTATGTTATGGCTAGATGTAAATCATCATCATTATCTCGTCTTCTTTTGGAGTCCTTTTTTCCACTCATCTTTCTTCACTTTTCTGGTCGTCTGTAACCTCGCGTTTACATTCTCCCTTCTTGGGCATACCACCAGACCTCTTTCTTGACAGCTATTTCTTACGTATCCCTACGTTTCTTACGTAACAAGTGACCAAATTCAATATTATTATTATATCATTATTTCTCGTTTTTTATATTATATTATTAGTCTCGAGCATCGGCTGTGCAAGAACGTGGTCCGCGTGTCCCGCGTCCACGGCGGCGCGTTCGCGGTGACATCAGACTAGCAGATTATGCAATTGAACTACTACAGTTCACATTTTCTGCTAAGGGTACTACGTGAATTCAACTCTACTTGAACTTCTACTTTATTCAATGATGACCATACTATCGCCATGCCGTAAGCCTCTTTGATGAGGTTGCAGCCTGGGGATAACGTTTTGTTCGTTTATGTAATTAAATTCTTTCAACAAATATGTATATTAGTATTTTTTTCATAGGGGTAGGAAAATGATTTATCCGTAGGCTAATTACGTAACTCTGTTGCCAACAATTCTCTCAGTTTCAATAATTGAAATCGCTCCTTTTGCGATTACGTATGATCGATTTTATAGTTAGACTTTGTTTGCAACCGAACCCTGAAGGCGATGATACAGAATCGCAAAAGTAACAATTTTATTCATTGAAATCAGAGAATTGCTGGCACCAGCGTTATGTAATTAGCCTCAGCCTTACCACAGATATCTTGTGGTAAGTGATCACCACATCACTAGGGGAATTGCCAATGCGTTGCGTGCACTCGACTATTAAAGGTTCCAATGTCGTACCGGCCCGGAAACACCGCTGTAGGAAGATCATCGCATACATTGGTCGTACATACTGTGCCTTTAACCTCAGGTACTCTCTCCATCCATTCTTACCCTAAATATTATGAAGAGTTCATTGTAGGTAAGTACATTGTACTTTAGACGACGTTTGATGCATGCGGGTCTTCTGCTCCTTGGAGTCAGGTGCGGGCCTATGGGGCTAACCCCGTGCCCGGGCGTCTTCTCAGCCAGGCTATGTCCTGGCTGGTCAAGTAGTGAGGCTGTGTTGCGTCATGTAGGTCTCGTCGTGCGTAAGATGGTGATCACGCGCTGAGGTAGCCTTGTAGAGGAGGGCTTGTTTTGAGCATGGTCTTATTGCTTTCATTTTGTTACAGATGGGGGCTCAGTCCATCTGTCGTATGTGCGCTGGTGAAGGAAGCGGTTCTGGTGATGCGTGGGCCTCTGGTGGGCTTCTCAGCTGCTCCCGGTGATAAGGGCGACCCTCGGGGGGACGGGCGTGGAGAGGAGCGAGGCCCTGCAGGTGTTCGTGTGGCCCGTTGTCGGCGGGGTCGAACATGCGACGCGCCAGACCCCGGACGAACTCTTCCACCGAAGGCATGCGCAGGTCGTGCGCAATCACGTCGTTGCGGACGTAGCGGCCCGCTCCGACGATGACACGCAGCGAGATGTTCTGCTGGGCTTGCAGTTCCCGGCGGTGGGTGGCGGCGCAGAGCGGGTACCAGGCGGGGGCGGCGTAGAGCAGGCGTGGGCGGATGTAGGCGCCGTAGATCTGCCTCTTCGTGCGGAGCGGCAGGCGGGACTGCAGTATCGGGCGCAGCAGCGCGCGCGCGGCTCGCGCCTGGCGGAAGGAGTGCTCCACCTGCGGCGCCATGCGCAGCGCGCGGTCGATGGTGCAGCCCAGGTAGCGCACTGTGGGCTCCCAGCTCATGGCCTGTCCTCGGAGGCGCAGAGGTGGCGGCAGGTTGCGCTGGCTGCCGGTGACGAAGGCCGCCGTCTTGCCCACGTTGACCGACATCCTCCACCTATCCAGCCAGTCCAGCAAGTCGGCAGCAGGTCCAGCAATCGCTACATCTTGGCCGCAGCGATGTCGGCATGGCGTGACGACACGAAGAAGGCGCTATAGTTCGCATACAGGGCCAGGAATGCGTCGTCTTCCCATTCTTCGAGTCTGCCGGCGAGGGTGGGGATGTCGTTCGTGTAGAGCGCGTGGGGAGAGGCAGCTCCCCTGGGGCACTCCGGCGAGAATGGGGCGGCACGAGGACTCCTTGTCCTCCACTGCGACATAGAACCGTCGCCCCGTCAGGAAGGAGGCGATCACCCTGAGCAGCGCCGGTGGTGTGGTGTTGTTGTCCCGCAGCTTCGACATGAGCCCCGCGTGCCACACTCGGTCGAAAGCCTTCTCGATGTCGAGAAAGACTCCGACGGTGTAGCGGTCTCGGTTTCGCTCGAATGCCAGGTGGTGCAGGACACGGGTGAGCTGGAGCGTGGTGCGGTGTTCGCTGCGGAAACCGAACTGCTCCTCACGCAGCTGGATGTGCGGGTGCAGTCTCCGCAGCAGAAGGCGCTCAAACAGCTTCGCGATGTGGGGGAGCAGGGTGATCGGGCGGTAGGACGACGGTTGGCGGCGGTCCTTCCCCTGCTTCGGGAGGACTATCACCCTTCCCATCTTCCACGACGTCGGGAAGTATCCCGTGCGTAGGCACCCATTAAACAGGCGCGACAGTGCCACCATGCACTTGCGGGGGAGCCTCTTCAGCGCCTCGGTTGTTATGCCGTCTGGCCCCGGCGACTTCCGCTTGGGCAGACGGTGGACGGCTCTTTCCACCTCCTTCGGTGACATGAAGGCGTCTCCGGGAGGCCGCGGGTGCTGGGTCTTCAGGAAGGCGTCCACTGAGGCCTCAACTGCAGCGTGGTGTTCGGCTTGGGCGGGGGCAGCGTCGTTGGGCGTGAACTGGTGCTGTAGGTGGTCGGCCAGTATCTCCGCCCTTTCTCCCGCTCTCCAGCAGTAACCGCCCGTTCCGTCGAGCAGGGGGCACATGGGCTCCTTGGTGTTAAGCAGCTTCCGGTTCAGGTGGTGTAGGCTGGTCTCGCGCTCGCCGACATGGTCGATGAGTTTCTCCCATGTGGCGCCGCGGAATTCACTCACAGCAGCCGAAAGCTGCTCGGGGACCATGTTTAGCTTCCTCTTCACACGTGGGCAGCGAGTGTGGGCCCACAGCTTGTTAAGACGCCTTTTCTCCCGCAGAAGAGTCTGCAGTTCGGGCGGGAGCTCTTCGCGACGGTGGCTAGCGTGGGAGGTGGTGGCGGGCTTTGCGGCCCGCTTCATTGCCTCTTGAATGGCCTCTGTAATGCGGTCGGCGGCCGCCTCGATTTCCTCAGGCGTGGAGAGGTGTCCCTCCTGGACATAGTCCTCCAGGCTTCTCGTGAAGAACGCCCAGTTGATCCTCGGCCGCTTCGGTCTTGGTGCGGTGCACACGGCGTTGTGCCCCAGGGTGACGGTGACGAGAATCGGGAGGTGCTGAGAGTGGATGTCGTACAGCACCTCCACGTGCACTGGGCTGGGCAGTCCTTTGTGGACGACTATGTCCAACACATCTGCTCGGTGATTTGCGCTGGTCGGTACGTGCGTCGGCGAGGTTGGGCCGACCATCTCGTACCCGTGCTCTTCAGCGTCTTCGTACAGCGTCCTTCCAGCGGCGTTGGCGATCCTGGAGTGCCAAGCAGGGTGCTTGGCGTTCAGGTCTCCTGCCACCAGTGCAGGCTCGCTGCTGTCGAGCACGGTATGGAAGTCGACTGGGTCGGGGGGGGTTTGGCTGCCAGGAGGTCTGTAGGCGGCGTAAAGCCTTACGTGCTTGTCCGCCACCTTGACATGCACGCCCACAGTTCTCGTTGTGCTGTATGGTGTTGAGTCCAGCTCCTCATGCACGACGTCCCTCCTCACCAGCGCGGCGGTGCCTCTGTATGCCACTCCCTGTGGCGACACCTCGTCGCGCCTGTAAATGTGGTAATTTGGAACCCCAAAGTGCTGGTCTGGTCGTAGCTTCGTCACTCCCAGGAGGATAACGTGGGCGTCCTGCAACTGGGCGAGTGTGCGGAGGTCTTGCGTAGCGCTGCCGGAGATACCTCCGAGGTTCCAATATATTATTCGCAGTGTCGCCATTTGGAGTGCGTTGTGTCTGCTAAATCTGGGAGGAGGGAGCGCAAGCCTTCCAGGATCAGTTCCGCGGCGTCGTAGCTCGGTCGGGTCCCTGTCGTGGACTCTCCTCTCCTGGGACGCGCGGGGGCTGCAGTGGGGGCGGGGTTTGCCTCTCGGGGGGGTAGTCGGCAGCTGTACATCTGCCGCTGTGGTGTTTTTAACCTCCGGGGTTGCAGACCCCGACAATGCTGCAGTTTTCGACAGCGCTGCAGATGTCAACTTTGGGATGTTGTCTGCTACCTTTGGCGTAATTTTCCCCGTGGGTGTTGGTGGCGGCAGTTGTTGTGGTGGCCTCGGTGGTTCGGACGCTTGCTGAGTCGCTGTTGCGATGGGGATTTGCACTGCAGATGGTATTTCCCCGGCTCTGCGGTTTTCGCGCCTACGGCTACGGCGTTGCGCCGGGGGTTCCCCGTTTCTCGTGGACGCGGGATTTGCGGGTGGTCGCAGTGTGGTCACCCCTGCGCAGTCGGCTGGTGTTAACGTCTGTGTGGGGGGTCTGGCGGGTCTCCCTTCCTGATTGACCTGTTGTAACAGGGGCTGGGGCTGCGGTTGCACTGGTTTAGTGGGTAGTGGCGGGGGAATTTAAAAACCCCGTTTTCTCGCCTCTCGCCGGAAATCGGGGCATCGGCGGTCGTTCGCCGTGTGCGCACGACAGTTGGCGCACGTGGGCGGCTGGTCTCTCGGGCGCGGGCAGTCGGCTGTGGCGTGCTCTTGGACGCACTTCACGCATCTTGCCACCCGGTAGCAGTTGGCCGACGAGTGCCCAAATGCCTGGCATCTATGGCACTGCGGCGGGCCGCTGCGGCCTTTCCAGGCCTCTATGGTGACGCCTGGCATGCATAGCAGCTCCCTCGTCGCGTATAGTTCGATGAGCTTCGCTTGAGGCTGATGGTCTATTTGCGCGAAGAATAGGCACCCCGGCCTATCCCTCTTCGCCGGGATGTGTCGTGCGTGGGTGCAGTTGAAGCCCAAGGTGGTCTGTTAGTTCGGCGATCGGGGTGTCCGCCGGCAATCCTCTGATGCCGACTTTCATAGGCAGCTCGTTTGTGGGCGTGTTGCACACGAATTGCACCGCTGGGTCCTTTATGCGGGCCTCCACGAGGTGCCTCTGCACCACGCGGAATTCGTCCGCACTTTGCGGCAGGAAACGGACCCCCGTTTTGTAGGCCCTTGCGTTGGGTGTGTATCCCAGGAGGTTTTTGAGGTGGGCTAGGTGTTTGGTCCACCCGGGTAGGCGCTCCACCACTATAGGTGGGTAAGAGCTTCTGGGCTGTCGGGGAGCATCCGCTATCTGTGCCTGTGTGGGCGGGGGTTGGCGGCTGTTTGAGGTTGGTGGTGGCGTTGCCGCGGCCTGTTCTGCGTAGGTGCGCGGTCGGGGTTGAGGCGAGGAAATTGTAGGCTGTGCGGGCGGCAGTGGTGGTGTCGTGGCACCCCGTGCGGGCTTTTTCGGTGAGTCGATGGCCACATACCTCGTAGAGTCGACGTTTGAGCGTCCGACTAACAGCTCACACTTGGAGATCGTCTACGTAGAGGTGATGAGCTAGTAGTACACCATACATTTTTGTCATTTATATATTCATTAATTTTATAATAGACTTTTTTAATTAAAGTTGTTTTCACCTTTTCTTTAAATTGTGATTCAGGCAAATTAATAATACATTCATGAACATGATTATAAAATCTTATACAGTTACCCATGAAAGATGAATTCACTTTACTTAATCTGAACACCGGTGTTACCAGTTTATTTTTTTTTTCTTAAATTGACAGTATAAACATCAGTGTTTTTAACAAATTGGGTAATGTGCTTTCTAACATATATTGCTCCTACAGCTCGTTTTTGTAGTTTGAATATGATGTCACTATCAGCACACTTCGCATTTTTCTCGAAATTACTGAGTCCGATTTTGATGTCAAGCAGCATAAGAACACAGTTGAAGATGCTCTACCTACACTCTGTAACCTAGTCGTTGCTGATTCAAAGAATACGGCACTTGTCATACAAGTATGACAATCGAATACGTTTTTCTCGGAACTGCCGGGACCGATTTTGATGTCGTGCAGAATAAGAACATAGCTGAAGATGCTCTACCTGTACTCTGTAACCATGTCGCTGCTGGTTCAACGAATACGGCACTTGTCATATAAATGAGCAAAACACATTTTTCTCGAAACTGCCGGGTTCGATTTTGATGTCAAGCAGCATAAGAACACAGTTGAAGGTGTTCAACCTATATACTGTAAGTATTAGTTCATAGTTAAGAGCACTTCCCATACAAAATGCTCCAATTAAATAGCTGTTTTTTTTATCAGAATTGTTTTTGGTCAGATTTCTATAAGGATGTATTTGAGTGTGCTAAACGTAAATACTATAATGATGTCGTTATTTGGACATAGTCCACTGTCCCTACCCAGTCTACTTTACAATTTTGTGAATTGGGTAAGGATGATTTGATGTGGAATAGTCATTCTATAACAAAAAAATTTAAATATGTACGGCATTGGCAGTGCATGTTCATTTAAAAGTCTGCCTGGTGGTGGCGTGGGGTCGTTGTCTTCCCTCAAATATGGTTAAATTGTGAACGGGTGCTGCCTTGGTGAACTGGCCTGCTTTTGCCGTGCTATTTTTTAGTATATTTTTTTTTATTCGTAGTTTTCTTGATTAATTTGTAGGGGTCCACATCATATTCCAATCAACACAGGCTCACTCTAATTAAATTGACAAATGTATCAATGCAATGTTATCATATTTAAATGTACCTGTGGGTTTCTTGCCTTCTCCTTCTCCCACAGATGGTCATTTTCCTAACTGAAGCGGCATACTGACAGACAGACGACATTCTTTGTACTTATTTGTTCCGAGCTCAGGGGGCGACAAAGGTAGGCCGGCTGGTGCGTGCCGGTGTGAGCGCCAGCGGGCTGGTGGGGCCGGGCACGCGTCGAACATGATTTGCCTAGGTGGTTATGGCGTGTATCGGTGCCCGGTGTCGGAGTAAGCCCTCGTACACGCTGATCGGTCTGCATGCATCGCCCCCTACCTGGATGAGCTCGCTTGACTTTCCCTATGTGTTCCGTTAGATTTTTTACTTTTGAAAAGAGATTAATTAACGTAATAATAATTCAATAATTTTTTTAAAAATTTTCAGTTTCATGTGTAAATGGCCAAAGCCCTACAGCTCCTTATTATTGAGCTATCAACTTTGGACAGTACATCGAATCCAAAGCAAAGACTGCAGCCAAGAAACTTGATATACTCTCGAAGGTCATTCAGTATTTCACTTCAAAGTGCTTCAGTTGCTTCAGTTAAATCAAGCACAAGTCCGATCCTGTATAGAGTACCGCTGCCTACCTGCTACCTTTGGGATGGATCAGCTTTGAATTTTGAATTTGTTGGAAAAACGTGCGAAGATTATTTTTGTCTCGCAATTGATTGAAGCTAAGCTAAGCCTCGAGCATCGGCGTAGGGTGACGCATCTGTCGGTCTTCTACAGGTTGCATCACTGAAAGTATGCGAAGCAGTTGCACGAAATAATTTCGCCGGCCCTTTCCGCCGTCGGGAAACACTATCCCGGCGAACGCTTCATCATTATGTCGTTAAACCGCTTTGGTTCAACGTTTCAATTTCAATTTTCATTTATTTATCAACATAGGTAATACATACAGCTGTTATGAAATTATTATACGTTTATAATGCGTACGGCTAAGCAATGGAACACGTTGCCTGCGAATATGTTCCCTGATCACTATAATCTGGTCGCTTTCAAGGCTAGAGTGAAAAGGCTGTTCCTAGACAGGCATGCTCCATCTTCAGTAGTATTGTCACTTACCACCAGGAAAGATGGCGGTCAAAGGCATGGCTAGTCTAATTAAAAAAAGTCAAGGCTGACTCCGGGCCCTCGCGCTTGAAATGATAACCGAGACATTAAACCCAGATGATGACGAAGGCGATGATGATGATCAGGCCGCCAGGACGATGATAATAATAACATATATTGCAATTAGGCGAATGTAGGTTGCGAGGCTTGATGCGAATTCGCAGAATAGATATTTTCCCTATTAATTTACTTTTTTAAATGTTTGTTAAACGGTACAGACAGGCAAGCGGCTTATGCACCTGATGGATAGAGATAACCGCTGCCTATAGACATTAGCAACACCAACAATGCTCTACCACCCCGTAATTGTAGGCCCATTCACTATAAAATCCTTCGGGTTTGCATGGAGTTCCCTCGGCACCCACGTCAATGAACGGGGTTGGTGCTATATCTTCTCTGATAGATATCAGACAACATTTAATCATTCTTGTGAGATTCTGTTCCAAAATACCTTTAGGACTTATAATAAGATTGTATCAATAGTGTAACTAAAGATACACACAATATGCGAACAATTTCGAGCTTTGCGTCCATTTAATTAACAAAAATTAAATGTACATTATGTTGTTTAATGGTAGAAGTTAAATAATTTTTGATTTATACATTTAATCTTACATAGCAAAAAGCCGTAGATAAAGGTGCTTCATACATACAAGTCATAAACATGTGATATAAAATAAATAATGAAATACTATACAGAAATAAACGTACGTCAATAGTAGCATGGTCAAGTGGCGCTTGATCATAGTCAAGTAGCCCCGGAGACCTGATATCGTCCAAGGAAACGCCGAACCACTACGCCTTTCGGCCAAAGCTGATCCTTCCCTATCCTTCCCTAAAGCATCCCAGTCATTCGTCGGAACCAATACCATGTACGTTCGTGGCTTGATACCAACGTGTATACAAATAGTGATGATACATATTTACCTAGTTTTTGCTAAAGCAAACTGCAGCAAAACTACAGTATATTCAACTACAAGTCCGAACATCTTTATTGGTAGTTTCATATTTACGTCGAAGAGACCGTAAACTCTCATGCATTGGAAATTTTTCACCAGTCTTCTGATATTTTTGCTTTCAACACTTGCTGAATCTGTAAAATGGGAAACTATTGTTTAAAAAAATATTAATAGATTACAATATTCAGTGGTTTGATTAATGCTTAAAGGCCTTGCCACATACAAAGCTCGGCGCGAGCGCGGCGCGTTATTTGCTAGGCAACCATCGCGCGGCGCGATGGTTGCCTAGCAAATAACGCGCCGCGCGATGGTTGCCTAGCAACTATCGCGCCGCGCGATGGTTGCCTAGCAAATATCGCACCGCGCTCACGCCGCGCTCGCGCCGAGCTTTGTATGTGGCAAGGCCTTAAGAGTGTCCCCCACACCCGAGACCATTCAACCTGTCTTAGGGTACCTAGCGGAAGGTCTTGGACAACCTCGCTTTGACAACTGTATTATTAGGCATTTAGTAGTTTCTACATTTTTGTTACTATTGCTATATGGAAAAGTTTTTCACTTTCCACCGGATTAGCTTCTCGTTCGAATTTTTGTTGAAGTTAAACAAAATACATTATGAGTAGTGCACTTACCCAACTCCTTAGTTACAACATCGCATGATATTGCAATTGTTGTGTAAAATTTCTGGCATTGGTATGCAACCAAACATAAGAACATGAACTTCTTTCCCAGCCATATGCAGATAGATAATTGTCTGTACAACATGTTTGGCTGTAAAAAATATTGATTCTTCTTCATACGATAATTGTGCCATGATTATTTTATTTTATTTATCTAGGTTGTGCCATTATGGCACCCTTACAGAATATTTTCATGCCCAGCACTTCATTTGACACGAGTTTTGGCCTATAAAGATTTTGATAAAGTAATAAGTAATCAATGATGGCAATTGAAGAGATGGCGAAGGACGAAGGGCAAAATACTCAACTAAAATCGTCATCATCATTGACAGGCCACAATAGGACGCTGCTGGACTTGGGTCTCCCCCACCACCACATGCCACATAAATAATATAAAATCAATGAACAATCGTGAACAGACTAAGCGAAGCTTGTTCAGTAGGTACATACATATAAAACGTCATGCCCGATTTAAATGATACATTATTACTTACACACAAAGTTTTGTCATAATCTCCCAATGCGACCTGCATTTGCTCATTTTCTGGTCTACAGTCTACTAATGGTAATATGAAATTTATACCTAATATCATAATGTATAAAAGAGTATGTAAAAAACTTACGAAGCTATCGCCTTTTTCGCCTATTTCCAATAAAAACTGTACGTTTATCAGCCATTGTATGAAAATGTCTAAAGCCAACATCATTATCTAAAAATGAAACACAAACTCAAACTGAGAAACATAAAATTATTGCCAGTCCTAACGGTTTTAACCCGCACGCAGTTCGAATTGTTACTGTAAAAGGGATACAGGTAGGAAACATTATGTTTTTTTCATGTATTTTAAAGGTATGTTTCGGGATTCCTATCGCTTACTTTTGTTGACGAGTAGCCCGATATTTCGACGCAGTTGCATGCATCATGGTCGTGGGACGACTGGAGAGCTGCAGCAGCTGCGAGTACCTGACAGTGTTGGTTAGTGATAAAGCGGTCGAAGAAGAGCCAGGACTCGTTACACAGGGGTACACCAGGGTGTACCCCAACGGTAATCGTAATACTCAGTTCAACAGTAATACTCAACCAGTGCATCTTAAAAAATACGGGTATAAACATTGTTCCAAACCGGTCGGCATTTACCGCCGTGTGGCAAATTATTACAAAAAATAAACAAGCGGCTACCGTCGCCACCCGCACAGCATCCATTCAAAATTGACCCTTGTCACCTGTTCATAAGACTCGATATCGCTATGAAGTGTCATGCGTGCGGGAAATTTATGTCGACGGTTGATGAGTTTTGCTGCCCTAAATGTGAGAAAACGTACCATAGGTGCTGCCTAAACATTGAAAAGGATGCGCTAATTGATGTTGCCTATACATGCCCGGAGTGTACGAGATACAGACTCACAAAAAATACAGATGGTACACCGTTGCGTGGGTCGGCCCCATCTTACAGCATTATGGATGAATCGATGCTGGATCTGACTGCGTCGGTATCGGACACCACCGGTAACACTGTACCGATTGAACCGACTCGCGACACGGAACTGGCGAAGGAGCTGCGACGATTCAGCGAGGAGATCCAGCAAATGCGAGAGGCATTCGTGCTGCTACGCAAGGAGGTGGAGGAGATGCGAGCGTCGGTGACGGCGTGCGGCGGCCGCCTCGACAACCTGGAGGCCAGAGTCGAGGCGTTGGAGCAACGTGGCGAGGATGAAGGCATCGCTAAAGTGATCGCTAGAACGGCGCGACGAGGACGGGAGGATCTCAAAAACAGTCGCAGCTCTCGAGTCCACGGTAGTCCAGCTCAAGTTCGATCTGCAGGAGCGTGAGCAAGAACTGCTTCAAAATGACGCAGATATTAGTAACGTCCCGGAATTTAGCGGTGAGAATGTAATGCACCTGGTGCTCAGCTGCGCTGCCAAGGTGGGTGTGAAGCTGGAGGAGCGTGACGTGGTCAGCTGTGCGCGCGTTGGCCCCGTACGGGCTGATGTCGCGGACGACCCGGCCTCGCCCGGCGGCGCGCCGCGGCGGCCGAGGCCCATCGCTGTGCGGCTGGCGCGCCGCGCGCTCCGCGACGACTTGCTGCAGGCGGCCCGCGTGCGCCGTACTCCCGACACCCAGGGCATAGGCCTCAGTGGTGAGCCCCGCCGCTTCTACATCAATGAGCGCCTCACCAGGGAGAATCGGCGGCTATTCTACATGGCGCGCGAGTCGGCTAAGGATCAGAAGTGGAAGTTCGTCTGGACGAGGAACGGCAGAATATACGTGCGAAAGGGTAAAGACGAGAGCAGACACCGTATTCGCTGTGAGGCTGATTTTGAAAAGATTTTTGGGGTCAATTATATTCGTCCTACATAATGGAAACAATGTACCTAAATATGTTTACATGTTCGTTTTTTTGTCTTATTTTTAATCTACCGTTGCTTGTGCCAAAGGGGAATTGTTTGTTGTGCTATGTCTTATATTTAAATACTTCATCTATCCTATTTATACATATCTACACTTTTTATATTATATCTCAACACAGAATTAATCACTACATTTTAAACACTATAAGTTATAATATAATATTATTCGATAAGAACTTACATAGGGAACGCGTACCAGTAACATTACACAACACTAACACTGCACATAACTACGTAACTATAGTTCTAATATTTTGTTGTCTACTTTGTATATCACGTAGCATTGCCACTATAACCTTAAACTACAAAAATGGTAGGTAATTCGCGTAGACTTAGGTTAGGTTTCCTAAATGCAGGTTCACTGGGTACGCGACATGACGAGTTTAGGGTAGCCATGGACCGTCATCGAGTGGACATGATGGCCATCAACGAGACCTGGCTGCGCGAGGGTGAGGAGGGTCGCGCGCCAACGATTTCCGGGTATAAACTCCGCCACGTGCCGAGGTCGACTAGCGTACGCGCACGGGGTGGCGGCGTTGCATTTTACATTGCCCGCGGCTGGGCTGCGAAGACTCTCAAACACCCCCCCGCACCCCTCGTCGAGCAAATGTGGTTATCCATTACAATTAGCGGAAAGAAAATCGTAATAGGTACGGCATACAGACCTCCTTGGCTGAATGTTGGTGTGTTTATCGAGGCTCTGTCGGAATCTCTGGGGTCATTTGCGTGGTGTGACGGTATGGTACTACTCGGCGATTTTAATATTAATTTATTAAACGTGCACAACACAGACGTTAAGAAATTGAACAATCTGTTCACTATGTATGGGTTGTCTCAATATGTCGGGGAACCGACACACTACACGGATAGCAGTGAGACGCTGATCGACATAGTGGCCACTGACTTGCAAGGGTGTACCGTCCGAGTCGATTACATTAGGGATCTGGGTGCTTATGCATTTCTTGCCTGCGAATTAAATATCGCGAAACCTAAACCGCTGCGTAAAGTGTTATTCCGAAGGGCTCTTCAAGCCATCGATCGTGAGACCTTTACTAGGGACCTCTCCTGCGTAAATTGGGGCTACATTACGGCATTGGCGTCAGTTGAGGACATGGTCAGTGCATTTAGCGAAACTTTGTTATCATTGTACGACGTGCATGCACCAGTGAAAAGGATATGTGTTAGGGATAATAAGCCTCCTTGGATAACTTATAATATTAAGTTAATGATGAAGCAACGCGATGACGCTTACAAAAGGGCCCGGAGGACCGGTATAGATTCCCACAAAGCTTATTATAAGGACTTAAAGCGCACAGTTAACGAGGCACTAGTCCGAGAGAAGCGCGCGTATTACGAACATTACGTAAATTCCAACTCAGACTCTAGATCTATGTGGGATCACATAAAGCGCAATGTTAGGATTAGTAGTGCAAAAGAGATACCTAGCCATCTTAACGTAGACCCTGACGGAGTAAATAGGCATTTCTTGAATTTACCGACAAGTGAAAGTGACACAATAGCCAAACAAATATTTTTCCAAAGTCACCGACATTGTGACAGTATTCTAAAGCTACAGCAAGTAGAGGAATCTTATATTTTAAAAATACTGAAAAGCCTAAAATCAAATGCGATTGGCATGGACAATATATCGTTAGACATGATATTACTTACACTACCCTATTCGCTCTCGACCATTACTGCAATTGTAAATAGGTCGTTGGAAACCGGAGAATTTCCTTCAGCGTGGCAACATGCAGTTATTAGACCACTAGCCAAAAGTAGTAACCCAACATCGATTGCGGACCTGAGACCAATCAGTATTTTGCCGTGTATGTCCAAGATATTGGAGAGGGCGGTAGCGGACCAGTTACGTAAACATTTGGAGGACAATAAAATTCTACCGGAGTACCAATCGGGTTTCAGACAAAACTACAGCACGACAACTGCATTAACTCACGTAGTCGATGATATTTTGTCTGCCCAGGACGAAGGACGTGCTACACTGTTGGTTCTGCTCGATTTTTCGAGGGCATTTGATAGTATAAGTGTTCCTCTGCTGCTTTCCAAGCTTGAATATTACGGGTTCCATGCGGATACAGTGCGGTGGTTTGCGAGTTACTTTCAACATCGGAAGCAGCACGTGGAGTTCAGCAGGGATGATGGTACCACTATTGTTGGTTCGCCATCAGATGTGAACAGAGGGGTACCGCAAGGATCGGTGTTGGGTCCGCTGTTATTTATTATTTATAGTGCGGATGTCGTTAAAAACATCCAACACTGCAAGTATCATATATTTGCAGACGACATACAAGTATATATACCATGTACACCTGACCAAACGTACCTCACAGTTAATAAAATAAACGAAGATCTCGAACGCATAAGAAATTGGGCGAATGGGAATGCATTGTCGCTTAATGGTAGTAAGACAAAATTCATGGTGTTGGGCACTAAGACGCGGGTGGCACAGGTTTTGGAGCGGGATGTGCATATTAAGATTGAGAGTGAGGATGTGGAGCGGGTCACAGAGGCACGAAACCTTGGCCTGATTATGGATGAGGAACTACGATTTGAGAAACACATAATTAAAGTCGCAAAAAACTGTTTCTACAGACTCAAAGTGTTGTATCAAATAAGACCATACTTAAGCACCAACATCCGCATAAGACTGTGTGACTCGCTAGTACTCTCTAAATTTAATTACATGGACGTGGTCTATGGGCCGCGGCTGCTTGCTCGAACACAACACAGTATCATCAACTACCAGTACAAGTACAAGTACAAGTATCAGTGACATCAACTATTAGTACTTAATTCTATTCATGAAACTATTTTAAATGACGATGTATGCTTATTACTACGAATAAATGAATATGAATATGAATATCCAGCGGGTTCAGAACGCGTGTGCGAGATATTGTTACCCCGTTCCGCCTCGCACGCATGTCACTCCTTACATAAATAAGGCTAATATGT